>CALNXK010000047.1:2547500-2640000 GCA_942486035.1 Porites lobata | reverse complement strand
ATCTTATTGGTTGATTGGAGTGCACTCTAAGTGACGACGCACGTTTTTGTAACTCTTTAACACGGGATCAAACTTGTCAATCACATCCCGTGCTTTATAAAAATCCCTCACCCACTAAAAATTTATTTGTCATTCTTGCCACCAACTCGATCGATCACTGCTAAGAAGGTTCTTCCAGCATTTCAGGTTAGTAATGTTACCTATTAGCAGTCGAGTTTAAGGGGGCAGTGAGGCATTATTTTTCGTTGATTTCCACCCAGTTTGTCTTAAATATCTAGCCATGATTTCATTCAATACAAAAATGACTCAATCAAGTTGGAGTCCTCGGGCGCTTTCCATTTACGAAAAAAACCCGGAAATTTCGGTGGTAGCAAAAGTGGAATTTCCGATCGGTAAAAAGTTTAGCCTGAGTATCAGGCGTTTCTGGGGAAAAGGGGAAAAATGGAAGCGAAAAAGGAAGAGAGGTGAAGGAAAGAAACGCCTGACACAGATGCTTTTACTGGAGCCTTCCACCCTCACACAGCATGATTCGATACCATCCAATCAAAATCACTTCCGGTCATTGGGTTGTCAGCTTCACGTGTCAAAAAGCTCGCCTAAAATAAATCTCACTTAACGGTCCGGCCAAGCTCCGGTGCTTGTGTTGCTACGATTTCGCTTTTTTCTGAAACCTCCAATGAGGAGTTTTCGAATACTTGTAATGTAAAACCTGCCGTTTGTGAGGAATTATAACAGGGTTTAGGAATCGTGCTAGTGTAAGATCGCCAACGCTCTGTTTGTAAACAAACGTGTGCCCGGAAAATTGTAAATTGCTTTTGTTTTATACAGAGTTAAATCCGGCGCTTGTGTGGCAGCTAAAAAGCTGGTGTTATCCCTCGTATTCTCGGGTGGTTGAAAGGAGCTGTAAGAATATGTAGGAAGGTGCGATAGTGACACACCTATGCCTAGAAATTATCAAGCGGCAGCAGATTCCACCACTTCACAGAGAGCTCGTGAAAGCTGTTACAAGTTCAAAACAAGTGAGAGCCTATAGCAAAGGTCAATCCCGCTGGCGAAATATGATGGCGCCCGCTTGAGCTTAAGACATTTCAAAAGTGAGAAGATTTTGGAAGAGGAAGCGAACGAATTCCAATCACGTACGTTATCGTAACCGCAACAAGCAAAGTCAAGCTTTTTAAAAGCATTGGTGCTGTCGGCTATCCCCGCGGCTATCTCAATACATGGCTACCTCGCTCTATTTTCATTTACAGTAACAATACCCTTTTAACGGCAGGATGTTGTAAATCTGAACTTAGATATCTGAAACACTGATATCGTCTTCTTTGTCCCGGTCTTGTGAAACCAATACTTGGACATAGTTTCGGCCGAAGATGGTAGATGAGGCTTTTCCTTACTTCGAGTACATGTTTCCTTTAAACTACGAGGCCTTGAAAACACAATTCTTGCTCGGGTTTTATTTTTATTCCAGGAAAGAACTTGAGAGCGCCCTCTAGAGCCTTTTTGAATTCCTCTCTGCGTCTCTGTCTGTAAAAGCATCACATACCGGTAACATGAAATCAAAACATCTATGAAAAATTTCAATGACCGTCTCCTTGCCGATCGCTCTTGCGGTCGGTGACGTCAAGGGGTATTGTGTGTTATCCAATCACTGCCACATCCAGATTTTGGATGTGTCACACGATTTGCTGAATGGTTTTGTGTCAGGCCTTCCTTTCTCTTCTCCCCCTCCCCCTCCCCCATCTAAAATCTCCTCTCCCCCAGCCCCGTAGGAAGGCCTGATACTCAGGCTATAAAAAGTTGTTCCATTTGGTCGTAAACCCCGGTACGTGGCCGGGTGCCCGACCGTGGACCTGGAACTGGTACAAACTACAAGAAACGTCAATGGAACACGACATTCCGTTCGGAAATTCCAACCGGGAAAACGGGACCACCTTTTTAGATTTTCCACTTTTTCTGGAAATTTTCCAGTGGGACGAACCGACGAAACGTGTTCCATTTACCGCCGAACCGGAAATTCCGGAAATTTTGACTAAATGGAAAGCGCCCCTCAATTCAAGAATTTTTTGAGAATTTATGGATGATTTTTGAATGCTTTTAATGTATAAAAATTAGTGACGGGGAGGGGGGGATGTTTAAAATTTTGGAAAAACTGGAAAATTTTGGATTTGGGGATTGCTCAAAATTGAAATATGAAGTGAATATAGTACAGAAATACCAGATAGTTCACCACCACAGCAAGGTGATTCTGATCCCAATAGCGGACTAACTGGTTTATGTGTATACCTTTTCTACCCAAATTTATTTCCTTCCTAAATCAACTTTGTGCCCCCCCCAAAAAAAAACAAGAAAAAGAAAAAAAAAGCGTGTTCTCTATTTAATCGACACTCTCTACATTTAGCAAAAGGCTTTTTAAAATCGATTGTTTGAAATGAGGATGAAAAGATAAGAAAAAGGGCGCCACTTTCTTAACCACATATTTCGCTTTGGATCTACTCCGCAAAACGTTAGTGGTGTAAAAGTCTAGCCTGTTCACAGTCCTTTACTTTCTTTTCATAGAGCTCGTCGAGCGCGCAGTTTGAAAATGAAAACCGCGGGTGATTCATGGTTGACATCTAGCGCAGGGTGTTGGGGAAGGGTAAATGAGAAAATGGACGATCGTTTCGTTTCTTTCCTTAAGTTTCTCTAATTTTTTGCTATCGTGGTTCGCGCCCGTTCTCACCTTCTCTTCTAGTCAAATTCGCCTAAAACAACCAAAAAAAAAAACTTCTGTTGGCGGACGAGAGTAAAACCCTGATTGTCATGATGAGTTTTAAACTTGCTGAGCTTTGTCATCATCTTCTCTCCAACATCTTGAAAATATAAAAAATCGCATAGGACTGAAATGTCTCTTTTGAAGGCAGTAAAGGCATGATCAGTATTAATGTTACATCTAAAACTGATCTTGTGATTAAAGTATTATTGACTGATTGTCTTAATCTCGCTTCGGCCTCTGGACCTTGAATTCAGTTGGTAACGAATGAGTGGCATGAGATCAGGGGGGGGGGAGGTAACTCTATTGTTTTCCACCTAAGTTTCTTAACCCACTCCGCCTGCCAGTATGACGTCACATAGTAACGGGCAAGAGCCTCGGGTCGCTTGTGCAAATTAGCAAGGGATACGACAGTTATTTGGACGAGAGAGGTCGAGGAAAAACTAAGAAGGTGGCAAATATCGCTAATTTGATCGAATGAGTGTGAGCTTTGGTGTTGCTATAATCTGCTTGTGTAAACCGTTTTGATATTTTGTGTCCGTGATTATATAATTTTGTTAATTTGTTTTGCGGGCCGTGTTGCCAGATCGCTATCTATTTCACGGGACCGGCAAGGTCATCAAAACTAAAATAGGCAAGGTCTAGTCTCCAGAATAGGAAGTTCCATTCACAGTTCACCCATTTTTATATTTCGTCTATTCTTTTGCTAAATAAATGGGCCTAACTTCATATCATTCCTTTCGAGTGTGGGCCTCTGTTGATCTCCTAATTCTCCACCGAAGTCAGTGAAGCTAGTTCGATCGATTGTCTACATCGAGTCGGCCCGTTGAACCCGAAATAATGCGAAATAACTTTGAAATAGGCGCTTAAGCTAATTTTCCTCAAATGTATATTTGAATTCGTGATAAATACAGCTCCACCAGCTTCAAACAGCGTCTATGGCAGAGAAAAATTGTTTTACTATGACAAAATTAATTTTTCAAATCGTGTGCGTCACTGTGGTGCAGTGGTCAAGGAGTTCCTTGCACGTGCAGGTAACCGGGTTCGACTCCCGGCGACGCTGTTTTCTGTTTCTTTGTACCGTTTTTTTTTTTCCTGTTTGGTCTCTTTTTTTAAACACTATTTTCCATTTTGGCTTTTTTTTCTTTATTTTTACTGCTGACCCTGCTGGTCATGCACTTGGATCAATATATATTTTAAGCTTAAGTCAGGAGTTTTATTTTGGTAAAGGGGATTTCAAGAGCTCTTGATCTGCATACTGGCCAAGCTTACGACCAGATAAAAATCATAAGCTGTCAAGACATGTCCCTTCTCTGAAACAGCTGAATTTTTTTCAATGTTATTTGACATCATGACAAATAACACACAGTACACCACAAACTGTACTAATTTACACACAACATCCACCAGTGACCCACTGGCGAAAGTTAAACTTGCCTTTTGTACATCGTCTTAGTCATCAATATTATTACCCTAAAATCTCCACTCGGTCTGCCCCCAAAAATAATTAAACGAAACCTTTTATTGGCTTTCGGGATTTAATTACAGAATTACAGGTGTATGCCTTCCTCTTTCAACGCTACAGCTAAGCGAACTTTGAGAGGAATGATATGGGGTTCCACTAGCTCTGAAGAGCTGAAAATACGCACAATGTAAAGTATAATACATCCTTTCATGAACCTCCTATTGCTGTGTCTAAACTCCTCAATCTTGCTGTGCACTGGCCCTCAAAAGTGTGACCGGTCGGTATGATTGCCCGTAAAATTTGCTCGACGATAGAAAGGAATCTTTAAAATTCATTACACCACTGGACATTTCATTCCAAAAAAGTACTTAAGTCTAGTTTTCTATGACAATAGGAACCTTAAAATCTCCAAATCCAAGAAATCGGAACAGTATTTCCGTGATTAAATCGAAATTTTTATCCGTCTCTTCGATGAACACTTTGCTCGCCATTTTGAAAGTCACTGACGCGAGACGTGACGTCGTACTGGCAGGCGGACTGTAACACAGATTTCCTTGGAGACACCTTCCCCCCTCTGGATCTTGAAAATATAAAAAAATCGCATAGGACCGAAATGTCTCTTTTGAAGGCAGTAAAGGCATGATCAGTAGTAATGTAAAATCTAAAACTGATCTTGTGATTAAAGTATTATTGACTAATTGCCTTAATCTCGCTTCTGCCTCTGGACCTTGAATTCAGTTGGTAACGAATGAGTGGCATGAGATATATTTGCTTGTGCATATACTTGACCTCATGCAAGGCATATAGTACACTCGTGATGATCATAACTCCGCCCATTTGGGTCACCTGTCAATAAACTGGCGGGTTACAGGTAAATTGAGGTTATTTTGAACCCAAGGGGTTGGACTTCGAGATTTCCAATTGCAGGAGCCCATCAAATGGAGCCTCCATCTCCATTAATTTCTTGAGTCAACCCTTTCCCGAGTAGATTTATAAATAGAACGGCTAGTTTCCCGCGAAAAGTGTCATATTTCCGTGAGTCTCGTGTGTCACCGTGAAAAAATAAAATTGGATGAAGTCGAACTCAGAAGACCATCCTTCGACCGTTTTCCTTTTTTCCTTTTCGTCCATTTTTACAATTTTACAGCCGTTGGGATCTGGGTATCATGAAATAAAAGTTAATGAATTACCCGACTGAGACCGAGCACGAAGCGATGGGAGAAAGGCAGCGAACTGAGGATCACGGAAAGGTTATCTTTGCGAGTGTTTTTTTTTTTTTGCTGTCATACATCCCACATTTAAGCATGCACCTTGAAAAGAGTCGACGATTAAGCGTTCTGTGGACGATTTGGAATTTTTCGATGATCAGCGCCGAAAAAGTGCCAGGATCATTTGATTTTTGTCATCACCGTGGAGTGGATTTCGCCAGTTAAGCACCGCGTGCAAAAGCGATGACCTAAGTAGCAACTAACGCGGAATGCTTCAGCTCCGAAATTTGAGAAATTGCAGTCTTCCTTTACAACTGACTTGTATCACCATGAGAGTTGCCTGATAAAACTGGCACTTGAAAAGTTGAACAGAAGACAACAGTTGCTCGACCGTGAAGCTAACTCAAAAGTAATTTGCTAACGGAGGAATTTGTGACATCGCGCTCCAGTCCAAAGACCCACTTATCTCAAGAAAAACAAAATGGATTGTATCTGCGCCAAAAAGATTATGACTGACTAACAGGACAATTCTCAGCAGTTAATGTAGAAGTTTAGGCTCAATTCCTTCCTTCGAATTCGCATCTGTAGATCACTTTTTTGCGAGAAGACAATGGCTGGACCCGGCGTTACAAAACATAGCAGGGAATCATCACACTAGCTGACGGACAAAACAACCACAAGGACCTCAAGTATTTATTCAGATAAATGCATTTCGGAAAAAAAAACCTTGAAAAACTAGAAATTTGATTAATACTGAGTCATTTAGCCGAAATAAGAACCTTAACGCTCAAAAAAATTGGCTAAAGAAAACGAATCCTGTCAGAACTACAGACTGCAGGTAGTAGTTATGCATGTAACAGACCAGCTTCATGGCCTCTTAAAGTGAGACAAGCAACCAAAATTAAGATTAAAATAGTGAGAGTATAAAATTCTCCACAGTATAATCTACCCGCTAGAAAGAAAAAATAAAGAAAATCTCTGAGGGATGAAAACGCTAAAGTCACGTTTCACTAGCTTATGATTGCGTTTGGCCTGTCAACAACGAATTTCATGCTGTTTGATGAAGTACAATAGCAGTGTCATTTCGTCGTTGTGATTGGCTCTTCCCACCGTCGGCGCGCGAAGTCTCCCCTGGGAACCGTTCTAATTATAAATCTACTCGGGAAAGGGTTGACTCCAAGGGTTAGTATGGGAGATGGAGGCTCCATTTGATGGGCTCCTGCCAATCGATATTACAAGAAATACTGTACCAAAGTGTAATTACAGATAGAAATATTGCTGTAGTTCCTAAACGAATAAAGGTTTGTAAAAAGTACAGATTGCAATTCTCTTTATGGACCTTGCATAAAGGAGGTTTGCAATATACAGTTGTGAATAAATACTGTGTATTTAACGACCAAACTCAAGTTTCTTTAATTTTCTGGTAGTCAAAAACTGAGTATAATATCTCCACCATAGAAATTAAGAACCTATTCAGTCTAAATTGCCAATAACTTCCCCCAAATAAACGAACCTTTTTTGCCAGACCTGCTGCTGTTGCAGTGACTCTGCTAATATTAGCAAAGTTAAGTATAAATAAATACTTAATCGTATTGATTGATTGATTGATTGACTTTTTCTAGACCGCAAAACAGTCCGTATTTTTGCGAATTCAAGCACGCGCGAGCAGTCAAATCTGAAGTGAGGTTGAAAACTGAGAGCGAGACTGGGGAGAGACAGGCGTGTGAGGCTTGCGCGCCTCGCGCGAGTGAGAGTCAAGCTAAACCGATTTTGAGAAAAAAAAACTGACTGTTTTGCAGTCTAGACTTTTTCTTACCTATGAGTCACACCTGTTTTGCTCATTTACGCTTACGCTTTGCTCATGCGTTAGAGCAAGCTCTCCCGGCCGGGGCTTTCTGGCTGTACCCAGTAGCGCCGGGCTACTCATGACACATGCGTGTGCTTTGAGACTAAAAAGCACGTGAAGACAGCGGTATAAAGTTATCCTTCAGGTCACCCTATTCTTGTATCTTTTACGAGAAGTTTATTTGACAGACATGCAGCGTATATTGATGAATTTTGCCCAAACTTTTTTCTCAACATCTAGTACGATGAAGTTTCTGTTCGCTATATCTCTAATGTCGGTTTGTCTGTTCCTGGTGACGGCTCGCTTTGTCCAATTCATTCATCGTCAGGAAATCGTAGAAGATCTGAATGCAAGAGATGATCCTGGGGTCACTGGCTTATTTGATATGCCCTCTAGATCCTCAAGCAAGATACACATCGCTTCATGTGGCTTTTGGGGGATGCCTTGCATAAAAGATAGCCAATGCTGTAGCCATCACTGTACTATTCCTATGTGTAATTTGTAGCTTACAACCAACTGTGAAGATTGATTCCTTGCGAAAACCATAGACGGAAGCATAAATGGCATTTAATAGCACTCTAGAAAAAGAAACAAGAAAAAGCTATTGCTTAAAATATTTAAATGGAACCAGTGATTCTACTAACAGAGACATTTAATAATAAAATGGAAGGGTAATGCATATTGTGGGCAAATAGCGAGTTTGTAGTCATTAAATACGTCAAGTGTTTTAGTTGAGGTTTTTTAAAACTGAACTGAATAGTCGTTCGATAGGGCATTCCGAAGTACGGCTCAACGCAGTTTTAGTTTTCCTCGTACGACCAGAGCCAATTATAATGTCGAACTGGAAAGAGAAAACCACGCCTCTTTGTTTTCCATGTGACGACCCATGGACCAACCTCGTTCCCAGGTTCTCTCTCCTACCCCTCTCTCTCGCTCCGTAGGGACGGGTAGGAGAGAACCCTGGGAACTAGGTTGCCCGTGGACGAGCTGCCTACTAACACTGCCCATGTGACTAGGTCCTTTTTTTTGGATCACCCACTTAAAACCCCTAAGGCCGGGGTATTCCTGGGAAATTGGGGTGGGGCTGTGCCGCCCGCTTGTCCAAAGGTTAGTTTCCACATCCGTTTTTTGATCTGGCCTCTAAATCCATACCCGTTTTCAGACCTAGCGTAGGCAGAAATTATGTTATCATTACTTAGATTAGAATTTCAACAAAAAGATTTCTTTTAATCCATTTCGAATTCGCATATTAGTCTTTCTTTCTTATTTATTTGGAATTGAAACGACACAGGCCCGTTTCAAACGTCGTACTACTGCCGTGCCGGACTCAATTGATCGAATTAAATTCGACTTTAGCACGGCAGTAGCTCGACTTGGTTTCAAACGTCGTGCTACCGACGTGCCGAACTCAATTCATAAATTATAAATACGTAAGAATACATTTAAAAGTTGGCTAAACCGTTTCTTTGTTTTTGTGTATTGTTTTCGTCAACAGCCGCTCTATTCGACTGAATTAAATTCGACGTCTGAAACCAAGTCGTGCTAGTGTCGTGCTGCAGTCGAAGTACAGTCGAGCCAGCTTAGCACGGCAGTAGCACGACGTTTGAAACAGGCCAAACACGTTCATGCACTCCCGTATTCCTTCCAAAACCATACCCTAATTCAGACTAAAATAGGCAAAATCTATACCCGTTTTCAGACCAAAACTGCGCAAAACCCATACCTTTTGGGGCGGCACATACCTGGAAGGCAAGTAAAAAGTAGAACCACGCGGGCTTAAATTAAAGTTAATTTTTATTCCTGCTAGAAAGGTTATTCGAGCATTGCAATATAGTAAAGAACCAGTTTCTGTCAGGGACCGATCGTTTATTACGTCCCAGGGAAGGGTTTTTTTTTTTTTGGGGGGGGTACAATTTTTGAAAAGGGTGAATTTGGAGGGGGGTCAGTTTTGAAAATGTACAAAGTGTGAGAGGGGTCGAAATTTTAAGACACAGGATTGACATTTTATGTTGTAGTTGTTAAAACATATCATATTTGAAACAAAAACAAAAAACACTTTTCCTTCATTAGTAAAGCAAAAAGTCGCGCTGACGACTCTTTGTCGGCTACAAAATTCTATCCGCACAGAATTATTGTGCCCACTGTATTTATGATTAGAGATCACGCCCTCGCCTTCGTGGCAGCCTGGTTGCTCAGCGGGTCAAAATGGCAGCTTTTGAAAGTGAAGAGGTCATAAATATGGATGAAGAAATCGAAAAAAGAAATGAAGACAATATTTTGCATAGTGGTTTGCGTACCTGGTTGAAAGAAATTAACTTACTGGAGTATTCAGGGAAGTTTTTAGAGAATGGGTACGATGACCTGGACCAGTTTTAGTTCAATGACAGGGGAAGATTTGGCTGAATTTACCAGTGATGTCGGTTTAGTCGAAAAGAACGCCATCTGAAACGATTCTATGCAGGCGTTGAAAAACTTAAAACTGCGAAAAAATGCCCTGCTGCTCTAGATTGTACAGAAAGCGTCACAGGTATTAAAATAAAATATAGTATAGGAAGCTTTAATAAATAGTAACAAAACTCTAATCTCCTTACTTTATCTATTTCTATTTATCTCCAGCAATAACAAACTTTCATTATTATCAAGACACTGGAGTGAAGATCTAAAATACTTTCCCTTCGTTGACTTTGACTTATTTCACACCGTTTCTCATGCCAGCTGAGCCCCACCTGACGTGCATCTTTACTTGATTTGGAAGCCGCCATATTAAATGCTATGTAACCAAGCTTGTCCCAGGACCCTATCGACAATTTTTACCTAACCAGACTACCAGAACCCCATCTAGCTTTAATATGAAGTCGATGTCCAAAGAAAGAGAGAAAATCGAGTCATCTTAAAACTTGGTGTAGGAAAGGTGGGGGGGGGTGCATTTGAAAAACTCTTATCGCCAAGGGGGGGTACAATTTTCTTATGAAATTATTTTAGGGGGGTACAGTTTTCATACACCACACTTTTCTGAAAACCCCCGCCCTCCCCTCCCTGGGACGTAATAAACGATCGGTCCCTCGGGCGAATGTCCGCCCTCGACAATTCTCTACATTTAACTACAATATATATTTTTTCGATCGTTTATAACGGGGATAAATAGATAAGAAAAGTGACATCAATTTCGTAACTGCATATCTCGTTTTGTGTCCGCAAAACGTTTGGTCTCCTTCGCAGCTGCCAGGGCCTGAGTCACGTAAGCTCCCCGCCCCTTGCGTGACTCCGGCCCGAACAAGTTTCGGAAAGAGACAACGAAACGTTACAGTAAACACCCGCATATAAGAACAAATGGATTAAGAACACCAGGCTCAAATTTGGCCAATAAAGCCCCATTTTTATAAGAACAAGATCAGCCTGAAAATTGTAACATGTTCTTGTAAAATGGAAAAAGTGTCATAATTACAAAACATGTAAGTTTATTTTTGCTGTCAGATAACTTCATTTGTTAATATAATCAAATTACAGAATAATTATTTATTTTATTTTCCTAAAATATGCTAAATATACCTCTAGCAACATGTTTTGGATAGTATTTCTAAATAAAAATTTAAGAACATTTTGAGGCTGATTTGTCATTAAGCACCCGATAAATAAGAACTCAATCAGCCTGACCTCCGAAATCGTGTGTTCTTATATGCGGGTGTTTACTGTACTATGAGTGCGACTCGTTAAAACTCTAATGGTTGTTATGACGCGTGTTTGGCGTTTGGGGTTAATGACATGGTGAATTTCAAGTTTTAAATTAAAGGAAGCTTTATTTCAGAGTGCTTGTCCCAGGCTATTGTCATCCACTTTTTCATATCGCCATTACAAAAAATTCTCACTTTCGTTAAACTTTACAAGTGAGAATTTTTCTGATTCCTCTCTCCATCACATTTTTTAATTTGGTAATTTTAGTTTTTTTCACGAAAAACAGCTTAACCTGGCCTAACCCGGACTAATCGTCCCCTCTCAAATAAGCCCTCTCCTTCTAATAAGCCCCCCCTTTTCAGGGGAAGAAAGTTAATAAGCCCCCTCTCCTCTCTCCTAATTATCCTTCACTAGTAAATGATCTCGACTGTATTAATCAATCACGACTGTGGAACTTCGTCGGGACTGTTCCGGGATGGATCATTTACCAACTGGAAGTTTGGATTTGATTCTGATCCTCTTCTGCATGACCTCCAACTTCTTGTACTTGAGCTTTTCCACGTTGCATTCTAGTTCTTTATGGAGAACTGATACCATCGTCGTTTCTAAACTACATAAGCTCCTCCTTCTCAAATAAGCCTCCCCTGAAATGGGCTTGAAATAAATAAGCCCTCCCCCCCGGGGCTTAATATAGGATTTACGGTGATAAACTTCAGACAATAATAGGGAATTTATGACCCGAGGTTGCGTAGCACCGAAAGTCGTAATCTGCAAGGGGATCATGGTCCCAGACGTTTCTGGCGACCGTGAAAACTGGGGATATTAAAGACTCGTGACGACTTTCATTGTAATGCAAATGAGACTCGTGATGACCATGCGCCTAGCTGATCACGTTTTGGCTTTTTGGCAACGATGTAATTTCCCGAATCGAGGCCCTTGATTTTCTAGCCTGCGTACCATAGCGGTTTTGGTTAGCCCGTATAACAGGTGCTTTATGAGCCAAGCGAGGCGAACGCGGCATTTTTCTTGAAGCACGAGGCTAGGGGAGGCGAAAAACAAATTATTTTTCTCCTCCCCTTGTGTCGTGCTTCGCACTCGCGAGAGCTGTTTGATGAGATAAAAAGAAAGTACTTCATTAACAAAGGAACTGAACTTGATCATATTCCATTCAAAATATACTTGTTTGGTGTACCAAAGAAGCTAGCAGGTAGAGCGCACCTTTTACCGATTTATAATATATACCAGAGACTAATTATCCGTCAGTGCGTGAGATGCAAGTTACCGGCCCCATCCTAGACGGATAATTCATGGATATTTAAGTTTGGTGTGTAAACAAACTATGGGCGAAAATTCGTCTTAACTTCGATTGAATCGTCAAAGACCGATAATGTTCTGTAAATTCTGGTATTTGTATAAGTTTAAGCAAAGCGGAGGGTGACGGCAACAAGAACGTCATAAAAAGCAATAGGTTCAGGCCTCGTCCACGCGTACCCGGATATGTTAAAAACGGAGATTTTTTTTCTTTCGTCATCTGCATGTACAGCAAGACTCAATTTCCGGACTGTTCCAAATAATAAACCAGTCTGAATTTAGGTTAGAAAGGGCTGAGATTCCTGGTACAGTTACACTAAGCATTCAGAATAGATAATGCATGTTACACATGCCTATGTTGTTTAATAGGCACTATCATAAGGAGGCTTGATACTTGCAAACTGCTTACAATTTGTAAGGTACACGCATAATTCCCCATAACCAGCTCTTGATGACCAAATCTGGAAGAATTTTGCGATTAATCAACCGATGACGTCAAAAGTGCAGCTTCTTTGCAGGTTAATGCACCGTTAACCGAGAATTAATGGGGACGAGGTTGAGTTGTTTTGGTTGTGAAAACAAAAATGGCGGACATTTCGCTGGTTTCAAGACTAAGAACTAGGCGAAATAATAGCTAAAAACATGGCAAGAACAGCAAGAAGACAACTCGAAGGGCGACATCTGCTATTTGGAGATTATTTGCGGAGCTGAACAACCCTGAACGTGCATTATCGAAGATGAACTTAACATCGATGGAGGTGAGCATGTTTTAGCTATGTTTTTAAACTAGGAATTATTTGAATGAATAATAAAACAATTATTGAATTCGGCTTTCGTATCATATGAAGAATTATGGAGATCTCGGAGGGTGTTATCCGCCTCGGCCTTACGGCCTCGACCGATAACGCCCTCCTCGATCTCCATAATTGTTCATAAGATACTCAGCCTCATTCATCAATTGTTAAATAACATCGCGAGCATATCATACGGGAAGGCTGATAAGTGGTTGATGACCTGACTGTGAAATGTCTTTGTACTTGCTATTCGGTTGGAGGCTTTTTACTAAGAATTCCGAGGAAACGTTCGATTATTCTCTTCAAAGCAACCTTTTTGGTGAGTTGATATTCTTTTAGCCTGTTCCAGGCTCTCAGTCTTTCTACTATCAAACTAGATTTTGTGCAGCTTCATGTTTTGTAATAGCTATGTGACGCGTACGGCGTTTTACCACCCACGAAGTCAAACCTGCCTTGCAACAACCAGGTTGTTGCAGGTTACAAAACGTTTTTGCAGAAAGTAGAGATTAGCTCTACTTTTTCCAATAAAATCTGTACACGCTGCACAAACTGAACCCGAAAGCAAACTCTTTTTGCAGCAAGTGACGTAAATCCCGTATATGGCGTGAATCCCGCGCAATTTTATCCAATCAGAAGTCAGTATTCAGGCAACTTGCAACAACCTGATTTGATACAAGACAGGTTTGAACGTGAGTGGTAAATAAAGCAACATCGCTTTTCAACAATTTTTTTTTCCAGCAATGTTGCAAGGTAAGTTGAACGTTTTTTTCCCGTTTTCCCGTAGCTTCAGAGATGAACCTCTTTCCCAGGGCTTTTCCCTTAAAAAATGGGAAAAGCCCTGGGGACGAGGTTGCTCAGAGGTTCGAATCGAAATCCCACACAACTGGGTTACTCAGGAACTTACTTCGTAAATGTATGGCTCGTCACCACGGTCTTGCTCTATTATGTTGCTGACTTCTCGTTGCAAATTTCGAATCTTTTTGTTTTTAAATAATTAAGGATAATAGTCTTATCTATATCTATCTATTTTGTACTCTAGTCTTGGGCTTATTTTCTGTCACTACCTCTGGGCAGGGGGCTCATTTTACAGGCGCTGAACTAGGATAAATACTGACCGATTTCCTAAACGAGCGTCGAAGGTCGAAGCTTCTGGGGGGGATCCAGGGACATGCTCAGCCGGGAAATCTTTTAGATTTTAAATCCCTAAAGTCTCTTTACCTGGGATTCTGAGTCATTCAGGATATTAACCAGTTCCATTCATTTTGGATGAAGCCTTAAAAAATATATCGTATCTATAGTGAAAAATCCGTTAAACGGTGAAAACCTGTATTGGAAGAGGAAAGGAGTGGGAGGCTTGATTGAAGCTTAGGGATGCATTTAAGGGAAATAATTCAATTTATAAGATTGTCTTAACATTTTCAAGCAAATGCGCATAGGACTCGCGCATCTATTCCCATCACAAGTGAACAACGAGACCAACGTAGGTAGGGTCTAGAAGGGGTTTCGCTTGATCCGTGAATTGACGGGGAAACACAGTGTGAATCGGAAAAACTCATGAAATACAGTCGTGACGCGTGACCCTCATAACATGCATTGTAGTCCGTCAATCGAGATTTCTACCGAACAGATGTAAGAGTTGTGACGAGGGTTCAAAGTTAAATCATGTAAAAGTGAAAAATTGTAGAGCTTCGATTTTTAGCAATAAAATTCATTGCCAGTCGACTTTGTAGTGGTCAAACAAAAAGCAGAGAATTGCCAGTTTGATCCGCACCACACCTTTCACGGCGTAGGCATCACATCACCACTAAGAATTGTTAGTTCGTCACCTAATCAGGTGATTCGTGAAATGACTCTAAAAGGTAAATTACGGAAATTTAACCCTTGATGCGTGCTATCCGGACCCCCTCTTCCAGACCCTGTGTTGAATGATCTGACGAAGTCTTTGCCTTCGGTTTCCAACGGCCACCATCGCTGCAAAAATCAAGAACAAACAAACAAACTAAAACAGAATGCGTTTAAGTTAATTTTTGATTTCTTTGGTTTATCTTCGTTTTCGTGTTCATGAATGAATTTAAACAAACATCCATGAATTGTGACAAGAACTGATCATATTGGTTGATTGGAGTGCACTCTAAGTGACGACGCACGAATTTGTAACTCTTTAACATGGGATCAAACTTGTCAATCACATCCCGTGCTTTATAAAAATCCCTCACCCACTAAAAATTTATTTGTCATTCTTGCCACCAACTCGATCGATCACTGCTAAGAAGGTTCTTCCAGCATTTCAGATCAGGTTAGTAATGTTACGTATTAGCAGTCGAGTTTAAGGGGGAAGTGAGGCATTATTTTTCGTTGATTTCCACCCAGTTTGTCTTAAATATCTAGCCATGATTTCATTCAATCCAAAAATGACTCAATCAAGTTGGAGTCCTCAATTCAAGAATTTTTTTGAGAATTTATGGATGATTTTTTGAATGCTTTTAATGTATAAAAATTAGTGACGGGGGGGGTATGTTTAAAATTTTGGAAAAACTGGAAAATTTTGGATTTGGGGGTTGCTCAAAATTGAAATATGAAGTGAATATAGTACAGAAATACCAGATAGTTCACCACCACAGCAAGGTGATTCTGATCCCAATAGCGGACTAACTGGTTTATGTGTATACCTTTTCTACCCAAATTTATTTCCTTCCTAAATCAACTTTGTCCCCCCAAAAAAAAAAGAAAAAAAAAAACAAGAGTGTTCTCTATTTAATCGACACTCTCTATATTTAGCAAAAGGCTTTTTAAAATCGATTGTTTGAAATGAGGATGAAAAGATAAGAAAAAGGGCGCCACTTTCTTAACCACATATTTCGCTTTGGATCTACTCCGCAAAACGTTAGTGGTGTAAAAGTCTAGCCTGTTCACAGTCCTTTACTTTCTTTTTATAGAGCTCGTCGAGCGCGCAGTTTGAAAATGAAAACCGCGGGTGATTCATGATTGACATCTAGCGCAGGGTGTTGGGGAAGGGTAAATGAGAAAATGGACGATCGTTTCGTTTCTTTCTTTGAGTTTCTCTAATTTTTTGCTATCGTGCTTCGCGCCCGTTCTCACCTTCTGTTCTTGTCAAATTCGCCTAAAACAACCAAAAAAAAAAACTTCTGTTGGCGGACGAGAGTCATGATGAGTTTTAAACTTGCTGAGCTTTGTTATCATCTTCTCTCCAACATCTTGAAAATATAAAAACTCTCATAGGACTGAAATGTCTCTTTTGAAGGCGGTAAAGGCATGATCAGTAGTAATGTAAAATCTAAAACTGATCTTGTGATTTAAGTATTATTGACTAATTGCCTTAATCTGGCTTCTAGCCTCTGGACCTTGAATTCAGTTGGTAACGAATGAGTGGCATGAGATATATTTGTTTGTGCATATAGTCCTCATGCAAGGCATATAGTACACTCGTGATGATCATAACTCCGCCCATTTGGTAGCCTCCCCCGCAGGCGTTTTTAGGGGAGATCGTAAAAACGCCTGCGGGGGAGGCTACTCATTTGTTTAACTGTCAATAAACTGGCGGGTTACAGGTACATTGAGGTTATTTTTAAACCAAGGAGTTGGACTTCGTTGGACTGCTGTTGCAGTGACTCTGCCAATATTAGCAAAGTCAAGTATAAATAAATACTTAATCTTATTGATGGATTGATCGATTGATGGAGTTTTTCTAGACTGCAATACAGTCCGTATTTTTGCGAAATCAAGCACGCGCGAGCAGTCAAATCTGAAGCGAGGGTGAAAACTGAGAGCGAGACTTGAGAAATACGGTCGTGTGAGGCTCGCGCGCCTGGTGCGTGTGAGAGTCAAGCTAAACCGATTTTGAGAAAAAAACTGACTGTTCTGCAGTCTAGACTTTTTCTTACCTATGAGTCACACCTGTTTTACTCATTTACGTTTACGCTTAGCTCATGCGTTAGAGCAAGCCCTCCCGGGGCTTTCTGGCTGTGCCGTAGCCCCGGGAACCCCAGGAGATCTCGCTCGCAGGCTACTCATGACTCATGCGTGTGCTTTGAGACTAAGGGCCTGTTTAAATGGAGTGGGGGACCCGGTCTAGTGGGGTTGGTTTCTTTTGTTTTCACGCTCTGGGGGACACAAAACAAAAGAAGCCTACCCCACCTGAACGGGGTCCCCCACTCCATGTAAACATGGTCTAAAAAGCACGTGAAGACAGCGGTATAAAGTTATCCTTAAGGTGACCCTATTCTTGTATCTTTTACTAGAAGTTTATTTGACAGATATGCAGCGTATATTGACGAATTTTGCCCAAACTTTCTGCTCAACAGCTAGTACGATGAAGTTTCTGTTCTCTATATCTCTAGTGTCGGTTTGTCTGTTCCTGGTGACGGCTCGTTTTGTCCACTTTATTCATCGTCAGGAAATCGTAGAAGATCTGAATGCGAGAGATGATCCTGCGGTCACTGGCTTATTTGATATGCCCTCCAGATCCTCAAGGAAGATATACATCGCTTCATGTGGCTTTCCCGGGATGTATTGCATAAACGATCACCAATGCTGTAGCCATCACTGTCTTTTTCCAGGTCTTCCTCTATGTCGGTAGCTTACAACCAACTGTGAAGATTGATTCCTTGCGAAAACCATAGACGGAAGCATAAATGGCATTTAATAGCGTTCATAAACAAGAAAACGTTTTCGCTTGAAATATTCAAACGGAACCAGTGATGCTACGAAATATTTTGAAAGGGTAATGCATATTATTACTAGTAATAGTTGACACTACAGCTGCCCCTGTTCTGTATATTGTCGGTATTCTTGCTCGTTGTGTAGCTCTTTCAAATATACCGATTCATAATGAAGATTTTCACATATATTCCATAAAATAGGTGAGATAAATACAGGAAACGCAAGGTTCCATGCAGCACAGTTTCAGCTCGATTTACACAGCTTTGATCAAAACATTCGCTGTTTTGAGAATAGTTTATTCTAAACCATAAGAAAAGATTTAATTAGACGTTGAATTTTTCGCCATTTATCTTTCAGTTTTTGCATTGAGTTCATTTTATTTGCCGGAAAGTAAGCCGTAGAAATTAAAAGGACGTTTGATCGATTCAGTCTCGCGCATTCTAGTCTTATTTTAAACTTTATAACGGAAAGACATCTGGGAGAAGGGGATAAGTCAGCACAGGATTTGATTGTCGGCGAATTTCTGTAATCGTCAATCGTTCTGCTAGTGATAAGCTAGCCGTTGTTCACTCGTCTTGCTTGTTTGGGGCTGAGTCTTATTCCGGTCAAAGAGAGAGAAATGAGTGTCTGGCAAGGTTTCCAATATAAATCAAAGATTTGTGAAATCGTGTGTGGCAAACTCTCCAAGTATTTGTATATACACAATTAAACGCACCTTATAACCTCATCTGCGCTTAACGAGTGTCTTTTGGTCCATAACTTTCAAAACAACTGCTCCACAGAATGTCACTGCGTAACGCGAAAGAGTATCGAAGTATGACTGCACAATAAATGTCACAAAATCTACCTGAGCTGTCCCTTAGGGATTTTCTGTCTTTACGTCATCCTAACCATTTCGTACTTGTGGGCGCAAACAATAGAAACGTCATCATTACCTACCGATTCCTCGCGGCCCCTGTTCGAGCAAATCGAGATTTTTTCTATATTGTCTTAGCCTCCCACGCAGGCGTTTTTAGGGGAGCTCGTATTTCTTCCCTCCCCACAAACGCCTGCTCAACGGAAAACAACATTCCTTTCTCATTGTTTTATTTGCGAGGTAAGTGACCAATCAACAATAGGTGGTTTTCATGCATCCTCGGGAGACACAAATAACAATGGTGAGATGAACAAATGCTGGTGGAAAAACAAAGCGAGCTAATGAGCGATCTTTTGTTTACCGTCCACCAGCATGGCGGCATGACGTAACGTGAAAACCACCTATTGTGCAATAAAGTTTTGACAGGCTAAACACGACTGAACGTGACCCTAGAGTTACCGTTTTCCTTCTTTTCAAGCGTTTCCTCGCGAGGTTCGTCTAGAAAGCTGGGACAAGAGCCAAAAAAAAAAATGAATGACGGGGGAGGGGGAGGGGATTTTTTTATTGCTTCCGCTCTAACTTTCGCGCAATAACTCGATTGGAAACGCTTGCTACGCAGGCTAGCGGTCAAGGTGGGGAGGGAAGAAATACGAGCTTCCCTAAAAACGCCTGCGTAGGAGGCTAATATTGACCGTACGACTGTATATTTCAACTGTAAGTACTTTCCTTAACATACGCGCGAGTTACTAGAGTGCCTCCTCGGGATTTCGCCTTCTGGGCAAAATCCCTTCGGGGGCAATTATGCTATTATCATAGGTGACGAATTACTCCTTAATTTTGCAGCGAAATTTCAGCGATAATTTGTAATTTCACTTGTGAAATTACAAAATTGCCATGGCAACCCTCCGCACGTCTCAGTGTCAAGATGGCGACGAAGTTTTAAAATGTCATGAATGAAGATGACAGGGCATATAAAGACGCTTTAGAAGACCTGAACTCACCAAAGAGCACATCAAGAAGGATTCTAACAGGCATTTTGTAGAAAAATTCTAAACTTGAGTCAAATTTAAGCTCTAAACGTTCGAGAGAGTAAAGTTCTCGATCGATACGATCCAGGATAAACATGTCAAAAATCCAAGATTGCTAACGTAATTCGTCACCCATGATATTAATAGCGGGGCTCCCGCGCGCGCGAAGCGCGCGTGGGACAGAGCCCCATACTCATGGAATATGGTCAACCTCTTTTCATTTGGTTGTCACGTGATTGACCGAGCGTACGTACGTACGTACGTACGTACATACGTACGTACGCGTCTACAGATTGTACGGGTGGGGTAGGGGAGACTATCAAAAGGAAGGGAGGGGTGTCTCAGGCGTGTCTTGGCAAGTCCACATCTTTAATATAGGATTTTAGGGCATTCACAATATGGTCAATTGACAGCTGTCAAAACAGGATAGCCACTGACCAGTATCCCATGACCATATCGCGGGCTTATGTGTCAAGACATCGAGGTGACGTGATTTATTTGGAAGCTGTCCGCTGACCAGTTAATTGTTTTACTAGATCGCGAACAATGTTCAATCTCATATTTTTACTAGTTAAACTGATAATGCACACATATTTGACATCAATGTTTTGATCAATTGACAGCTGTTAAAACAGGCTACCCGCTGACCAGTATCACTTGACCGTATCGCGGGCTCAGGTGTCGACCCATCGAGGTCAAGTATTTTTTTGAAGTTATCCGCTGACAAGTTACTAGTTTTCAAGTGATCGCAGGCTCAAATTCAAGTTTTTTCTAAATTCATATGAAATATGTTTTGTTTATGTGCTACACAATTAAAATTTTGATTGCAAACTGACCTCGGACGCGAAAATTCAGCCATCTGTTACAGGCAGGGAAGACAGTTGCTTTTGACTTTTCTTACCATGGTCACGCGTTGGTCACGCTCTACGTCCAGTTTTTATGCTCTGATTGGTCAAAATTGGACAGGTGAGTTCATGCGGAAAATTTATGCAGCATCTTGAATCTTGTTTACTTTGACAGCTGAAGCTGACAGAGTTTTGTGTCAACTTGTGATGTTTTTAACTGTCTTTTTCCACTGAATGTGCAAAATGAAATTCAGCTGCTATCAGGAGTCCTCTGTTATTCATGGCGAGTTTGTTTATTGGGTTTTTGGTTGAGGAATACGTCGCTTGTCAAAGTCGGAAATCCGATTTCGGGATGGCATCGTTTTCGTTTTCACCTTGCTTGATGTGTAAGAGGACTGCAAAGTCTGAAGCGATACTGGCTTTTCTTAATACCTTTCAGGAGCTGCATCTCGAATGGTAAGCCAGAGAAATTATTGTATTTGATGTTTGTTTTTTTGGATCTAATTTAATGAAGTCGAGCGGAGTTTATGCGGTCATTTAGTTTATGCACGTTTGTAAGATTTGAGACAATGATCTGACCGAGTATCAGGTTTGATATGAGCTTACAGAACTTTAAAAAGCCTTTAGACAGTTTCTCACCGCAAATAGAAAGAAAACGTTCCAAAGAATATTTAGTTATAATTCTGGCCGGAAAAGAAAGCTTTGAGCGATTTTCTTGCCTCGAGTTCGTCTTTGAAAAAAGCAAACACCGGGAAGCCGGCTTAAAACATAAACTTAAGCTTGAAGCTTGAAGACTCAGGATTTTTAGGGATACTTTAATACTTGTCCTCTTGAATGAAAATTGTTGTTTCTGTGTATGTTTCACCGAATTATATGTCTTTTATTGATTGTTAGTAGTCTCTCTTGTAATTTTAATCGCTGTGCCGATTGTTTTCAGTCGTTCAGTGAACATCGCTTGCAGGAGTACTCAAAATGCCGCGCGTTAATAAACCATTAAATAAAAAATAAACAGAATAAATTCTTTATAATGGTGGAGCGTAACTCTGTTAATGTTCATTCAAACACTCGCCATAGCTCGCACTACAAAAGTGAGAACCGGATGGCCGTATAGGTGATTTTGGAAATTTTTTTTCACGGTTTACGAATATTGAATGAGTGCAATTTGTATTGTGAAATACTGCTTTCTTTCCGAGGTCTGCCGGTATGATAAAAACAGTGCCTCATACTACTGTTTCACCTCAGATGTGATGTATAAATGGTATAAAAGGTTGGTTTACACGCACCCAGATTTGTTGACAAGATTTTGCAAAGTAAACTTGTCGAACGCAAAAAAGTTGGCCTGATTTTTTTCCACTAATTACGGTGATCAAGAGCCATTATGGCTCTTAAATGTGATCGTTTTGGGGTGTACATATGAGGCTATCAACTCGATGTAAGATTTTGTTCACTCTTGGGCTGTTTGCAAATTATTTTTCTCTAAAATCAGGTAGCCTTTCCCTCAAAAGTCACATAAATGTGCTCTAAAGTTAACTGAATTGTGGAATTCGAATACAAATTTATTGTTTAATTTAAATTATAAATTTATTAATGGGAGCCTCGCTTTTAGCCCTGGCTAAATCTATA
Organism: Porites lobata; assembly: GCA_942486035.1. Lineage (NCBI taxonomy): Eukaryota > Metazoa > Cnidaria > Anthozoa > Scleractinia > Poritidae > Porites > Porites lobata. The sequence goes on along the minus strand of CALNXK010000047.1, from coordinate 2,617,923 downwards.
TATTAGATAATCAAATGGTATACTCGTGAAATTAGGGAATAATTTCACTTGCGTTTTGTCCAAATTCTAATAATTATAATTATTCGGACAAAACGCGCGTGAAATTATTAACTAATTTCACTCGTCACCATTTGATTACACATACATATTTTTAAATCCGAAAATTTTAGGGTTTTTTTCTCTACGAAAAATAGCTTAACCTGGCTTAAGCGTCCCCTCTCAAATAAGCCCTCTCCTTCTAATAAGCCCCCCATTTTCAGGGGAAGAAAGATAATAAGCCCCTTCTCCTCTCTCCTAATTATCCTTCACTAATAAATGATATAGACTGTATTAATCAATCACGACTGTAGAATTTCGTCTGGACTGTTACGGGATGGAACATTTACCAACTGGAAGTTTGGATTTGATTCTGATCCTCGTCTGCATGACCTCCAACTTCTTGTACTTGGGCTTTTCCACTTTGCTTTCTAGTTCTTTATGGAGAACTGATACCATCGTCGTTTCTAAATTACATAAGCTCCTCCTTCTCAAATAAGCCCCCCCTGAAATGGGCTTGAAATAAATAAGCCCTTCCCCCCGAGGCTTAATATAGGATTTACGGTAATAAACTTCAGGCAATCGTAGGGAATTTATTACTTAAGGTTGCGTAGCACCGAAAGTCGTAATCTGCAAGGGGATCATGGTCCCAGGCGTTCCTAGCGACCGTGAAAACTGGGGATAAGAATCGTGACGACTTTCATTGTAACGCAAATGAGACTCGTGATGAGCATACGCCTAGTTGATCACCTTTTGGCGTTTTGGCAACGATGTAATTTCCCGAATCGAGGCCCTTGATTTTCTAGCCTGCGTACCATAGCGGTTTTGGTTAGCCCGTATAACAGGTGCTTTATTGAGCCAAGCGAGGCGAACGCGGCATTTTTCGTGAAGCGCGAGGCTAGGGAAGGCGAAAAATAAATTATTTTTCTCCTTAGTCAGGTCTCTTAAGGTCAGGATCGTTACAGAGTTGACAAAAGCACCAAATTTTGCACAGTAATTAATAGCTTATTGCAGTACCATGAATATTAGAGGGGGTGCCCAATGCAAATATGCCACTGAAGCATGCTAAACAGGATTTAATTATTGTAAATTTCACCTGCTGGGGTCCCTGTGGTGTTTTGATTGAAAATTGTTATTTAATACCTTAAATCACTCAGAATGCTCTTCTCATGTTGTAAACAACAATTTCACTCGAACATCGGGCATTCCCATCCATTGTTAGCTTAGTCATTGTATAATTAAGTTGATTATTACTGTGCCTTTAAAGCAAGTCCACAGTCCGCCCACATTTTCATAAGTCATTTCTAGGATGGCCTCGTCTTTGCTTCATATCTTGCAAGTACTCAGCTTCTGGGGTTCTCTTCTCCTTTTCTAATGTATTTCAATTAGAGGAGGCTTTATTGTGTGGCTTAACTGTCTTATTTATCAAGTATTATTGGTCATTACATGTCACTTTAAGCTAAACAAAGCTTATGGCATAGCGATTCACACACAAAATTTCAGAAAAAAGAAATTGTCAAAGAGTTTGTTGTATCACATATTATCAGTGATTTATGACAGCTGCTCATGAAGAGCAAATAACGAAATGACAACCCAAAGTAGTTCTTTCTTAAGGGGGTAATTAATTTTTCAGCTTCACATAGGCCTGGATGCCTTTCAGTCTCTCTTTATCTCCTGGACGCACGTGCATGTTTTGTCAGAGAAGCAAGCATCGTGGCACAAGTCATATCATTTACAATTCCCGCAGTTTGTCTAAGCTTTACAAAGCAAAAACAAACAAAAAAGAATCTGGTCTCATAAACGAAAAAAGGAAACAAGTTAGCCCAAGCTTCAAAGAACAGTACAGTTTATCATGAAGCCTCTATATTTGGCACTGAAGCACTCATGTCCAAAAATAATAACAGCTTATCAAGTCGTAAAAGTGAGACTCAAGTGGTACAAGATTAACTTCAAATGAAAAATGGTGGATAGTTTAACTGCTGAAACTGTAGAAAGGGGGCCGGGCTAACTTTTAGGGCCTGTTTACATGGAGGAGGGGGACCCCAGGTAGGCATGGTAACCCACTTAGGTGGGGTAACCCGCCTGTCCTTGTAATCTCTCATTTTAATTTGATCACGTTCACATGATAGGTGGGATGAAACTCCAAGGTGTGTAGCCTGGTCTGCCACACCGGGTAACCCTCTCAGCTGAGGTCAAATTTTGCCATGTCAACGTTTCAAGGTGAGGTAACCCAGGCTATTCGGGGTCGGATTCCTGATACATCAAATTCGCGCAAAATTCACTTTGGCGCCGGGTGACTTCACATAATTATTGAAGGTAACAATACAAAGCCACAACACTGAAGGTTCCAGCCAGTGCAGCAAGTGAGCGTGGACGTGGCTTTCCAGCATTTTTCTTGTTTACAGGCTTAGGGACCATTCAATAATCTTGAGGAAGTGCACCCCAGGATGGCGGGGTTGTAAAATTGCATGTAAAGGAAGGTTATTTTTACCTCACCTAAGCAGGTTACCTCACCTACCTGGGGTCCCCCACCTTTATGTTAACAGGCCTTCAGTCTCGGGAACCGTGGAACTGGTAATAAACGGTATACCTAACCAGGGACTAGCTGTGATACTACTTCCATCTTCAAAAACGTCAGCATAGCAGGCGAAGGAGCCATTACATCGGTGTAACACGAATATAAGATTGCGGTGGTTTCATGCGTCTCGTTTTGTGACTTTTTTTGTCTTCGTTTTTATCACCATCCCTAAATTTCAATCATGTTCAAAACGCTCCTACTAACAGAATATTTCGTAAAGCTCTTTAGAATGATATTCAGCAATAAAAACAAGATGTGACCAGGCTCCTGGTGTGGCAACATAGGCATAAGTGAATGCAAAGTTTTGCGGTATGTAATCTGTCAGAAATCTGTTTGAGTAGTCAAAGTTTGGGCTGATGGGCTTCTTTATCATGATCACTCCGTTCTTATAAGGGACCAGGCCATCATTATTGTTGACCCTTGCTTTTTTTGGTATTTTCTGTAATTTTTCCCAGCATTATTTTGGGAAAGGTGGTAACTGAATTGCTCTTGAGAAATTCATGATCGTAAGATTTCGTAACCACGGGGTATTCTCCTAATTGCATTAAAAAATAATACATTCATTTTCATAAATGATGTATCATTGGCTGGCTAAAAGAGGCCTTGTTCTTGTAACTTTCAGCTCTTCTGAAGTTAGTTTGTTTGTAAATTGTAACGAACACGACGACCTTCCCTTTTTTTGGAAGATTGTATAGACCTACCATTAACACTCTGGTGCGAGAGCTCTGAAGTGAATGAGCTCCTTACAGGTGTCTAGGCATGCAGGGACCTCATACACTTCTTTTTAAATGTAAATGTGTAAAAAATAAAGAGTTTTAAAAATTCCTGGAGAGGCATGTTTTACATCCTCGTCCCCAGGGCTTAATAAAAAGGTAGAAAAAGGTAAAGCGACCATATTTTACGTCAATAACTCGTGAAGGAAATTATAACTGATAAACTTGAGGTGGACGGTGCGCTCCTTTTACTCCCTCTCTCCATGAATGCTCCGTTTTAAGGGTATTTAAAGCTAGTCAAAGCTACACAGAAAGGAGAGAAGCTGAAATAAGGGTGTGTTGACACCGGGGATCGAACTCGGGACCTCGCGCACCGAAGGCTGCGCACTACGCCAACTGTGCCACCTTTTCTCCTCCTTTTCCCCCTGAGGACTAGGTTGACATGTTCTAATGACAGGGTTACCAACGAAGCAAATTATAATCTAATCTTAGCTGCACAATTACAAAGTGGGTGCGTTGTCAGTTACGGTTCATGAGGTCCTTCATGTGGCATGTCAAAATTTAACGATTCTGTCGTTTAGGATATGATACATTTGGGTTTTATGTTATTGTATGACATCTTTGAAAGCTGGCTTTGTGATCTGTTTAAATTGATGTAATGATATTATCACTGGCAAGTCTTAGCAGTGACACTGATAGCCACACAGTGAACATGGCCAAATTTACCGTGTGGAGACTGGGCACTAGTCAGTGTTATGTACCTGTAAAACTGTTTTGAATAGTGTAACAACAACTAAACATTACCAAATTAAAAACTTTAAAATTTGAAACAAATGTTTTTTAGCCAAATCAAACAAGAAGAGTACACACCACAGGGAACCGAATCTGCTATTATAGGTGAAAGTTAACCCCCCCTTTTATCTGTAATGAGGACCATTTGTAACGGGCACCCCCTCCAGTATTAATCGGCAGGTGCTAAGGAAGCTCTGTGCCAAATTTGACACTTCTGTCACGTCTGTAACGATCCGGCCTATACTTTGCACTAAGAGACCTGACTACTCCCCTTGTGTCGTGCTTCGCACTCGCGAGAGCTGCTTGATGAGATAAAAAGAAAGTACTTCATTAACAAAGGAACTGGACTTGATCATATTCCATTCAAAATTTACTTGTATTGGTGTACCAAAGAAGCTAGCAGGTAGAGCGCACTTTTTACCGATTTATAATATATACCAGAGACTAATTATCCGTCAGTGCGTGAGATGCAAGTTACCAACCCCATCCTAGACAGATAATTCATGGATATTTAAGTTTGGTGTGTAAACAAATTGAGTTCGTCTTAACTTCGATTGAATCGTCAGAGGCCGATAATGTTCTGTAAATTCTGGTATTTGTATAAGTTGAAGCAAAGCGGCGGGTGACGGCAACAAGAACGTCATAAAAAGCAACAGGTTCAGGCCTCGTCCACGCGTACCCGGCTATGTTAAAAACGGAGATTTTTTTCTTTCGTCATCTGCATGTACAGCAAGACTCAATTTCCGGACTGTTCCAAATAATAAACCAGTCTAAATTTAGGTTAGAAAGGGCTGAGATTCCTGGTACAGTTACACTAAGCATTCAGAATAGATAATGCACGTTACACATGCCTTTGTTGTTTAATAGGCACTATCATGGGGAGGCTTGATACTTGCCAACTGCTTACAATTTGTAAGGCACACGCATAATTCACCATAACCAGCTCTTGATGACCAAATATGGAAGAATTTTGCGATTAATCAACCGATGACGTCAAAAGTGCAGCTTCTTTGCAGGTTAATGCACCGTTAACCGAGAATTAATGGGGACGAGGTTGAGTTGTTTTGGTTGTGAAAACAAAAATGGCGGACATTTCGCTGGTTTCAAGACTAAGAACTAGGCGAAATAATAGCTAAAAACATGGCAAAAACAGCAAGAAGACAACTCGAAGGGCGACATCTGCTATTTGGAGATTATTTGCGGAGCTGAACAACCCTGAACGTGCATTATCGAAGATGAACTTAACATCGATGGAGGTAAGCATGTTTTAGCTATGTTTTTAAACTAGGAATTATTTGAATGAATAATAAAACAATTATTGAATTCGGCTTTCGTATCATATGAAGAATTATGGAGATCTCGGAGGGTGTTATCCGCCTCGGCCTCGACCGATAACGCCCTCCTCGATCTCCATAATTGTTCATAAGATACTCAGCCTCATTCATTAATTGTTAAATAACATCGCGAGCATATCATACGGGAAGGCTGATAAGTGGTTGATGACCTGACTGTAAAATATCTTTGTACTTGCTATTCGGTTGGAGGCTTTTTACTAAGAATTCCGAGGAAACGTTCGATTATTCTCTTCAAAGCAACCTTTTTGGTGAGTTGATATTCTTTTAGCCTGTTCCAGGCTCTCAGTCTGTCTACTATCAAATTAGATTTTGTGCAGCTTCATGTTTTGTAATAGCTATGTGACGCGTACGGCGTTTACCACCCACGAAGTCAAACCTGCCTTGCAACAACCAGGTTGTTGCAGGTTACAAAACGTTTTTGCAGAAAGTAGAGATTAGCTCTACTTTTTCCAACAAAATCTGTACACGCTGCACAAACTGAACCCGAAAGCAAACTCTTTTTGCAGCAAGTGACGTAAATCCCGTATATGGCGTGAATCCCGCGCAATTTTATCCAATCAGAAGTCAGTATTCAGGCAACTTGCAACAACGTGATTTGATACAAGACAGGTTTGAACGTGAGTGGTAAATAAAGCAACATCGCTTTTCAACAATTTTTTTTTCCGGCAATGTTGCAAGGTAAGTTGAACGTTTTTTCCCGTTTTCCCGTAGCTTCAGAGATGAACCTCTTTCCCAGGGCTTTTCCCTTAAAAAATGAGAAAAGCCCTGGGGACGAGGTTGCTCAGAGGTTCGAATCGAAATCCCACACAACTGGGTTACTCAGGAACTTACTTCGTAAGTGTATGGCTCGTCACCACGGTCTTGCTCTATTATGTTGCTGACTTTTCGTGGCAAATTTCGAATCTTTTTGTTTTTAAATAATTAAGGATAATAGTCTTATCTATATCTATCTATTTTGTACTCTAGTCTTGGGCTTATTTTATGTCACTACCTCTGGGCAGGGGGCTTATTACAGGCGCCGAACTAGGATAAATACTGACCGATTTCCTAAACAAGCGTCGAAGGTCCAAGCTTCTGGGGGCCGATCCAGGGGCCTGCTCAGACGGGAAATGTTTTAGATTTTAAATCCCTAAAGTCTCTTTTCCTGGGATTCTGAGTCATTCAGGATATTCACCAGTTCCATTCATTTTGGATGAAGCATTAAAAATATATCGTATATTTAGTGAAAAATCTGTTAAACCGGTGTGGATCCGCGCCTGAATTGGAAGGGGGAAGGAGTGGGAGGCTTGATTGAAGCTTAGGGCTTTTCATTTAAGGGAAATTCAATTTATACGATTGTCTTAACAATTTCAAGCAAATGCGTATAGGACTCGTGTATCTATTCCCATCACGAGTGAACAACGAGACCAATGTGGGCAGGGTCTAGAAGGGGTTTCGTCTGATCCGTGAATTGACCAGGAAACAGAGTGTGAATCGGAAAAACACATGAAATACAGTCGTAACATGCATTGTAGTCCTTCAATCGAGATTTCTACCGATAAAACAGATGTAAGTGTTTTGACGAGGGTTTAAAGTTAAATCATGTAAAAGTGAAAATTTGTAGAGCTTCGATTTTTGGCAATAAAATTCATTGCCAGCAGTGGTCAAACAAAAAGCAGAGAATTGCCAGTTTGATCCGCACCATACTTTTTGTTTCCTTCCCATCACGGCGTCATTTAAGACGAACTCTTGCCTATAGTAGTCCAGAAACCACTAAGAATTTTTAGTTCGTCACCCAATCACGAGATTTGTGAAATGACTCCTAAAGGTAACGTGATTCGTGAATGTACAGAAATTTAACCCGTGATGCGTGATCAAGACCCCTCTTCCAGACCCTGTGTGGGATGGACTGACGAGGTCTTTGCCTTCGGTTTCCAACGGCCACCATCACGTGCAAAAATCAAGAACAAACAAACAAACTAAAACATAATGCGTTTAAGTTAATTTTTGATTTCTTTAGTTTATCTTCGTTTTGATGTTCATGAATGAATTTAAACAAACATCCATGAATTGTGACAAGAACTGATCTTATTTTTTTTTATTTCTTATAATTATCTTTTATTTATCATATTATTCATTACTTATTTTATCTTTATGTTGTGTCCCCAATTAGCGTCAGCTATAGCCTGTGAACAGGCCTTAATAGTCGAGCGGGGTGGGGCGAGGGAAAAGCGAAAAGGCCTGTGGACAGACCTTTGGGGCCGCCGTTCCACGGCACCCGCTGTGCATCAGATCCTGATGCAAGCTCCTATTGGCGAGAACACTGACTGTTGACAGGTCTGATTGACATCGGTTTTTCGGTTGGCACGTAGCACGCGATTTGATCACAGAGTGGCAATAACAAAACAGTTCAAAGACTATTACCACTGGGAGGAACTACGCGCTCCGGTCAAAAGACTCAAACTGTCTTTACAAAAACACTAAGCTGGAGTTTATAGTTACCGAAGCACGATTCAATTCTCCATAGCTGATGTAGCTTCGGTTTAAGCTGCATTTCAATCTTATAATTTTGGATCTGTAAATAACCATCCGTGATAATTTTTAAACACTGACGAGCTGGGCCCAGCGTGAGAATACAACATTTCAGAAAATCATTACATTCACGGACTAAAGAAAATCGCTTAGTTATTCAGATCGAGAAGGCACTTTGGAGAAAAGTAAGACCCTTATTCAGCCGCAAAAAAAGAAAATGCTCTTGCATCAGAGGGCAAATCCTGTCGGCCAGAAACAAAAACCACAGTAAATCGATATGTGTGATATGACCTCTCAGTGTGAAACAGGCGGCTAAAATCACATTTGCTCAGTGAAAATGTGGAACCTTCCAGAGAATAATCTACCCCGCAGAGGAAAAAACTTATGGGAACAAGCAGCATTTTGGCATAAAGTAAAAGTCGTGTCGGCCTACCATGTAATTCCTGTCGGCGATCGAGGCGCTGCTGATCTCTTTGTACTTATCTTCGAAGCTTCACGTTCTGGAGAAGTCATGATAGTATCTGTACCTTCCGCATTCCAAGTTCGCTCATTGCAGCAGCTTGTTAAATTACAAACCGAACTAGCAAGACGAACGGCTTGTTTTAAATCCTCTTACCGGAGATCAACGACTTTTTGCAAAATCAACAATGATGTTCATGCTCCGTTTCACTCTGTTTTCAGACGGGGCAAAACACCACATTTCCTGTTAATTTTCCCAGGAGTTACTTACGCGCGAAATTGATTGACCGATAACGATCTTACTGACAGATGATCGGCAGGATAATTACAAGAGGGCGGAATAGCGGCCTCAAATGTTTGTCTACAGGCTCTCTCCCCCCCTTTCCCTTCCCTTTCCTCGCTATTTTTCCCCAAACAGAGAGCCTGTTCACAGGCTAAATACGTCGACACATGAATACCTTATTATAGGAAATTAACACTCCATGAAATTAAGGTATTGGAAATTAACGCGACTTAAATTAACGCGAATTTAGTGGAAAACGACTTTCGAATAAAGAAAATTAACGCGAGAGAGGAGGTAGAATTTCACAATAAAGGAATTTAACGCGATTAAGACACAGTTGGTGGTGACAAATGGAACAAATTTATTTCAACACTGGACGCAAAAAAATTCAAAACTGAGCTGACATCACTCAGCTGATCACTTCTGACAGCGACAACGATGAAGATGAACTCGAAATATTGTAAACCTTCGCCTTAGCTTTTGTGAAAGATGAAAAATACGGGGTAAATGGAAAGAAAGAAAGCTTGTACTTAATGTTTTTTAGGTGTCAAGAATGTCTGGACACGTTCCAAAACTTGGGTCAAAATACTGGAAATGAAGAGCGCGGAAATTAACGCTGCACTTAATTAACGTCGCGGAAATTAACGCTCAACAAAATTAACGCGACTTAAATTAACGCGAATTTTATCGATTCGCGTTAATTTCATGGAGCGTTAATTTCCTATAATAAGGTAAAGTTCATCATCATCATCATCATCATTGGTTGATTGGAGAGCACTCTACAAGAAGATGCACGAATTTGTAACTCTTTATCACGGGATCACATCCCGTGCTTTATAAAAATCCGCCTCACCCACGAAAAATTTATTTGTCATTCTTGCCATCAACTCGATCGATCACTGCTAAGAAGGTTCTTCCAGCATATCAGGTTAGTAATGTTACCTATTAGCAGTCGAGTTTAAGGGGGCAGTGAGGCATTATTTTTCGTTGATTTCCACCCAGTTTGTCTTAAATATCTAGCCGAGATTTCATTCAATCCAAAAATGACTCAATTAAGTTGGAGTCCTGATGTCAAGAATTTTTTGATTATTTTTGGATATGATTTTTCGAATGCTTTTAATGTATAAAAATTAGTTGGGGGAGACGTTTAAAATTTTAAAATTTTCGTTTCTTTCTTTGAGTTTTTTTTTTTGTTATCGTGCTTTGCGCCCGTTCTCACCTTCTCAGTGTTCTCGTCAAATTCTATGGCGTACGATCCCCGCCAAAATTCATTGTTTCATCATTTAAATTTCTACCTGAATTTTATAGCCGAATATAAAATTTTACACTCTTTCTTTAGATTTCGCATCATTGGAAAACGTTTTTACACTCGTCTATTATTTTTTAAACTCAACTCTGTTATTTGACCGTGCTCGCCGTATATTTTCAACTCGCTTCATCAAATTACACTTGCCGAGTCATATTTCAAACTCGACCTTGAAAATTTTCAACACGACTTCTGAATTTTCGTTCACGCTTCAGTGATCGTTGATCAAGACCATCTGTCGGTGGGTGGGTCGTGGCTGGCTCTTTAGACAATCATGCTTTGCACCTTTTGTACAAACATTGCGGCAGCGTTCGCTCTTGCTGTTATACAAGAAACTTTGGAGCGTTTAGATTCCTATCTGGACGGTGATTATAGCGGAATTTTGCTTCGATTGGAGTATTTAAATCGTATTATTATAAATTGTGGGGATTTACCCGATTCTATCGTGGCTGGCATAGGATCCGCCATTACATGTTTATCGAGCGCACAGAGATAGGTGGAAGTTGTTGACAGGCCAAACACTAACTCATAAGCTCGTGATAGTGTGATACGTGACCTTATAGTTTTGCTCTAACGAGCGATTTTGCTCTTTTATATGAAATGATGGGAGGCTCGTTGTATATTTCTCTCATTAGTGGTTGATCTTAATGACATCTCTCGCATGAAAGACAAAATAGAGAGCTCCGGACAATCAGTCATTATTTAAACTGAAAAGACACATGGAAAACGGCACTTGTTCGCCAGACTTGCGTTACGACGCAAAGGCGAACATTTTTCCACTAGACGAGACTTTAAGTCCGACATTAGAGCCATCCGAAAGGAAGGCTGAGCAGTTAAGTTTCACAACCGTCGCATCGACCGCAACCAGGCACAATTGCGAAAAGCAAAATCTTGTAATAAGAATACATCAATTTAAGCAGGCAAAAGTCAATCTGACTCAAGTAATATCCTAAAACAACCAAAAAAAAAACTTCTGTTGGCGGACGAGAGTAAAAACCCTGATTGTCATGATGAGTTTTAAACTTGCTGAGCTTTGTTATCATCTTCTCTCCAACATCTTGAAAATATAAAAAATCGCATAGGACTGAAATGTCTCTTTTGAAGGCAGTAAAGGCATGATCAGTATTAATGTTACATCTAAAACTGATCTTGTGATTAAAGTATTATTGACTGATTGTCTTAATCTCGCTTCTGCATGTGGACCTTGAATTCAGTTGGTAACGAATGAGTGGCATGAGATATATTTGCTTGTGCATATAGTCCTCATGCAAGGCATATAGTACACTCGTGATGATCATAACTCCGCCCATTTGGGTAACTGTCAATAAACTGGCGGGTTACAGGTAAATTGAGGTTATTTTTAAAGCAAGGAATTGGACTTCGAGATTGCCAATTGATATTGCAAGAAATACTGTACCAAACTGTAATTACAGATAGACGTATTGCTGCATTTCCTAAACGAACAAAGGTTTGTAAAAAGTACAGATTGCAATTCTCTTTATGGACCTTGCATAAAGGAGGTTTACAATATACAGCTGTGAATAAATACTGGCATTCTGGCACTGTATATTTAACCACCAAACTCAAGTTTCTTTAATTTTCTGGTAGTCAAACACTGAGTATGATATTTCCGCCATAGAAATTAAGAACCTACTCAGTCTAAATTGCCAATAACTACCCCCAAACAAACGAACCTTTTTTGCCAGACCTACTGTTGTTGCAGTGACTCTGCCAATATTAGCAAAGTTAAGTATAAATAAATAAACGCTTAATCTTATTGATTGATTGATTGATTGATTGACTTTTTCTAGACTGCAAAACAGTCCGTATTTTTGCGAATTCAAGCACGCGCGAGCAGTCAAATCTGAAACGAGGGTGAAAACTGAGAGCGAGACTAGGGAGTGGCGGGCGTGTGAGGCTTGCGCGCCTCGCGCGTATGCGAGTCAAGCTAAACCGATTTTGAGAAAAAACTGACTGTTTTGCAGCAGGCGGTGTGCGTCACGACCCCACAAGGGTTCATAGGTAAAACTGTTACTGTGCCTCATTTCTATCGTGACACGGTCGAGTTCGCATCTCGTAAGAGAGATGAATCAAACCCAGGGATCAAAACACTGATGCCTTTTCTGTGGCCTTAGATGCTTGCTATTGGCTTCACAAGACAATTTAATTCGCGATTCGGAGACGATCGTACGATCTAGCCGACTAATGAGCGGCGACTAATTTCCTGCTTCTCATAAGATTTTATGTACTGTTTGGTTTATATGTATATTTTTATCTCATAGTGAAAGAGATCTGTAGTTCATACCTGGATTTGCTTAACTAAAAAAAAAATCCTCAATTAGAAGTGTTTATAATATTTGATGGACTTTATTACCGGCCGAGGAGGGGGAGCGCGCGCAAACAGCAGGGTGAAAAATCGTCTCTCATAACAATTTTATTTTCATCGACAAGTTAATATTATTTTGAAAACAGTGCTCGTTTGAAATCCTTATGCGCAAATAAATCTTTATCAGGCAAGGGAAAAACAGACCGAAAGAGCCGATCAGCTACAGCACAATCGGAATTTCACCGAAGCTACAGCCGCAGAAATAAACCACGATCTTGTCTCTGCGTTCATTGAAGTGAGCGCAGTACATCGATTTTGTTATAAAGTAAAACCTAACCTCATCGTTTTAAAATCCTGTATGATGATGTCTGGATCTTCGATAACGGTTTTGTGTTTTGGTAGAGATTTATAACAATTTATTTCCTCACATAAGTTTACATAAAGATTTTCATACACATAGCACACGCCGCATGCAAATTATTTTAAAGTCACGCTTTCATTTTCCGCACTGGGTTATGAAAATGTTTTGTTTCCAAAGGTTATTACAATATTCAAACTTATTTACCTTTTCTGGTTTAAAATAGAACAAACTTTTCCAGCATTTGGCGTTACTCGCTTCACGTCGGCTTCCGCTTCGGCATGTTTTCTCAGCCCGTTTCCCGGGATTGTGCCACTTGGCTGAGACGATGTCTTAATTCCAAGACACTTTCAACGGCTCATAACGGGAAAACTAACAGGGGTAGACCCGGGTAGACCCCGAAATTTGCAAAGAAGAAAGGTTGAAGTAACAAGAGGGCCAAAATAATTCGATAAAACCGCTGACACTAACCAGCAATGAATCCAAGAAGAACGGCAAAAACAACACTCAAATCATCATGGCCGCCTGCACATGGCCGAGCAATTCAAACTTGTCACAAACGCTCAAGAAAGCAAAATATTTAAAAGTAACGCAAGTGCTATCAAGATAAAGTGTTCCAACAACTTTCCATGGCGGTATAGTGTCGAAATTACCAACACAACCTTAAAATAAAGCGAAAATTTCACCACATATACCTCTTATAAAGGCTCTTTCAAGCGTGAAAATCACTCTACAAATTTTAAATTAGCTTTTAATATCTCTTAGATATTAAATATATTTGTATACTTTTACTTTGAATATTTGTATAGTTTTTAGGTTATTTTTTGTTGTAATGCGCTTTTGATCACCTAGCATGTTAAAAAGCGCACTATAAATGAATAAATTATTATTAATTATTATTATTATTACAAATCACGCATTCTGATTGGTCGAATCTCGTGACGCACACCGCCTGGTTTTGCAGTCTAGACTTTTTCTTACCTATGAGTCACATCTGTTTTGCTCATTTACGTTTACGCTTAGCTCATGCGTTAGAGCAAGCCCTCCCGGGGCTTTCTGGCTGTACTGTAGCCCCGGGAACCCCAGGAGATCTCGCTCGCAGGCAGTCGCAGGCTACTCATGACTCATGCGTGTGCTTTGAGACTAAGGGCCTGTTTACATGGAGTGGGGGACCCCGGTCTAGTGGGGTTGGTTTCTTTTGTTTTCACGCTCTGGGGGCACAAAACAAAAGAAACCTACCCCACCTGACCGGGGTCCCCCACTCCATGTAAACAGGGTATCTTTTACTTGAAGTTTATTTGGCAGATATCAGTGCAGCGTATATTGATGAATTTTGCCCAAACTTTCTGCTCAACAGCTAGTACGATGAAGCTTCTGTTCTCTATATCTCTAGTGTCGGTTTGTCTGTTCCTGGTGACGGCTCGCTTTGTCCACTTCATTCATCGTCAGGAAATCGTAGAAGATCTGAATGCGAGAGATGATCCTGGAGTCCCTGGCTTATCAGATATGCCCTCTAGATCCTCAAGCAAGATACACATCGCTTCATGTCGCCATTTCGGGATGCTTTGCACACACGATTACCAATGCTGTAGCCATCACTGTGGTTTTCCTTCTTGTCTGTGGTAGCTTAAAACCAAATGTGAAGATTGATTCCTTGCGGAAACCATAGAAGGAAGCATAAATGGCATTTAATAGCATTCATAAACAAGAAAAAGCTATCGCTTGAAATATTTAAACGGAACCAGTGATTCTACGAACAGAGACATTTAATAATAAAATTTTGGAAGGGTAATGCACGCGAGTTTGTAGTTATTAAATACGTCAAGTGTTTTAGTTGAGGTTTTTTTAAACTGAATTGAATAGTCGCTCTATAGGGCATTCAAAAGTACGGCTCAACGCAGTTTTAGTTTTCCTCGTGCGACCACAGCCAATTATAATGTCGAACTGGAAAGAGAAAACCACGCCTCTTTGTTTTCCATGTGACGACCCATGGATTAACCTCGTTCCCAGGTTCTCTTTCCTACCCCTCTCTCTCTCGCTCCGTAGGGACGGGTAGGAAAAAACCCTGGAAACGAGGTTGCCCGTGGAGGAGCTGCCTACTAACACGGCTCATGTGACTAGGTCCTTATTCTTGGATCACCCACTTAAAACCCCTAAGGCCGGGGTATGCCTGGGAATTTGGGGTGGGGCTGTGTGTTGACTGCGTTTCAGGCCTCTTAGGATGCCAAGAACCCGAAAAAAACAACGCATTTAACAGTACCTAGGAGGTCTGAAATGCAGTCAGAATACAAAGAAAAACAAGAAGACGCTAACGGTAAGCTTCAAAGCGATATTCAATATACATTTTGCTAATTTAGTGAGCAAAGAATATTTCTCCATACAACGTCTTATAATTTTCTTGCTGTATAAATAATTAATTAGCTTGATGGGTAGTGTTGTTTTCGGGTTCTTGGCATCCTAAGAGGCCTGAAACGCAGTCAGCACAAAAATAAATGTAACAAAATACTAAGAGGAAAAATTTAATGTACGTTTCGCTCAATTATGGAGAAATAGGATAATTTTCGTACAACGTCTTATAACTGTTGTCGTATGAATAATTATTAACTAAGTAGGATAATGTTGTTCAGGGCTCTCATAGTGAGCTTGGGCTACCTGTGCTTAGATTAGAATTCCAACAAAAAGATTTCTCATAATCCATTTCGAATTCGCATATTACTCTTCTTTCTTATTTATTTGGAATTGAAACGACACAGGCCCGTTTCAAACGTCGTGCTACTGCCGAGCCGCACTCAATTGATCGAATTAAATCCGACTCTAGCACGGCAGTAGCTCGACTTGGTTTCAAACGTCGTGCTACCGCCGTGCCGAACTCAATTCATAAATTATAAATACATTAGAATACATTTAAAAGTTGGCTAAACCGTTTCTTTGTTTTTGTGTATTGTTTTTGTCAATCAGCCGTTCTATTCGCCTGAATTTAATTCGACGACTGAAACCAAGTCGTGCTGCAGTCGAGCTACAGTCGAGCCAGCTTAGCACGGCAGTAGCACGACGTTCGAAACAGGCGAAACACGTTCATGCACTCCCGATCATACCCGAAGTCAGACCAAAATAGGCAAAATCTATAACCGTTTTCAGACCAAAACGGCGCAAAAACCATCCTTTTTGGGGCGGCACACACCTGGAAGGCAAGTACAGTTGACTCCCGATAATTCGAACCTTCAAGGGAAATAGAAAAAAGTTCGAGTTTTCGGGAATTCGAGTTATCGAGAGTAAGATTATATAGAAAACGATCTGAAGGGAAATGTAAATTGCTTCGAGTTAGCGGGAGGTTCTAGGGTTCGAGTTAACGGGATTCTACTGTATAAGGGAGTACCACGCGGGCTTACAGTTAATTTTTATTCCTGCTGGGAAGGTTATTCGAGCATTCCACTATTATAATAGTAAAGAACCAGTTTCTGTTATGTTACTGTAAGCGAATGTCCGCCCTCGACCATTCTCTACATTTTAACTAAACCATGTATAATTTTTCGATTGTTTGTAACGGGGACAAATAGATAAGAAAAGTGGCATCAATTTCGTAACAGCATATCTCGTTTTGTGTCCGCAAAACGTTTGGTCTCCTTCGCAGCTGCCTGGGCTGGAATCACTCAAGCTTCCCGCCCCTTGCATTGCGTGACTCCGGCCAGAGCAGTTGCCGAAGGAGACGACAAAACGTTACTAACAGTGCGACTCGTTAAAACTCTAATGGTTGTTATGACGCGTGTTTGGCGGTTGGGGTTAATGACATGGTGAATTTCAAGTTTTAAATTAAAGGAAGCTTTATTTCCGAGTACTTGTCCCAGGCTATTGTCGTCCAGTTTTTCATACTCGCTATTCTAAAAACTTCTCACTTTCGTAAAACTTAGAGGTTTTACGAAATTGAGAATTTTTCTGATTCCTCTCTCCATGACATTTTTGAATCCGAAAATTTAAGGTTTTTTTTAAATTTCTCTACGAAAAATTGTTGGTTTTCACATGACGTCACTAAAATTCAAACTACAAAACTATGGATCTTACTGAGATTCTACTTTTATGGTGTATTAGAGTAGCTGAAAACTAATTTTCAAACAAATTTTCGCTTCAAAGGGGTTCTTGGTTTTGTAATAGAGTATGCTTGAATTTCTAAGCTTTTGCGTGACGCAGCATTTACATGACGGCCGAAAGAGTTGTCATTTAGGTTAAAAAAGTGACTTATTTCGATGAATTTTGCTATCTAAACAGTTCAAGTGTTAGAAAAAGTATTACTTTAATGTTTATGAGTTTCTCTAGGAGTAGATTCACGCTTTTGTAGCAAAACCCGGTAACAGATGTTTCTGTTGGTTTCCGTCCTCCATGTTGGAGCTTATGCGGAGGAGTTCCAGCATGGCGTCTCCATACAAAGCTCTATAAATTTGGGTAAAACATTTCCTCGGATATCTCGCATACGAGTTATTCCTTCGACCCAAATCTTGGCGAGGGTCTTTGTATATTTACTTCCTTTCATTTCCCAGATTCTGGACTTTATCTGTCGAATGGTTTTGATTTTTATTTTGATCTATTTTGGATGGCGTGACACTGAAAACCAGCAATAGCTTAACCTGGCTTAACCTGGGCTAAGCGTCCCCTCTCAAATAAGCCCTCTCCTTCTACTAAGCCCCCCCCCCCCCTTTTCAGCGGAAGAAAGTTAATAAGCCCCCACACCTCTCTCCTAATTATCCTTCACTAATAAATGATCTCGACTGTATTAATCAATCGCGACTGTAGAACTTCGTCTGGACTGATCCGGGAGGGTTCATTTACCAACTGGAAGTTTAGATTTGATTCTGATCCTCGTCTGCATAACCTCCAACTTCTTGTACTTGAGCTTTTCCGCTTTGTATTCTAGTTCTTTATGGAGAACTGATACCATCGTCGTTTCTAAATTACATAAGCTCCTCCTTATCAAATAAGCCCTCCCCCCCCAAATGGGCTTGAAATAAATAAACCCTTACCCCCCGGGGCTTAATATAGGATTTACGGTGATAAACTTCAGACAATCGTAGAGAATTTATTACCCGAGGTTGCGTGGCACCGAGAGTCGTAATCTGCAAGGGGATCATGGTCCCAGGCGTTCCTAGCGACCGTGAAAACTGGGGATAAGAATCGTGACGACTTTCATTGTACGCAAATGAGACTCGTGATGAGCGTGCGCTTTATTTTCGGCAATGATTGAAGTGATGCGCCCAGTTGATCACGTTTTGGCTTTTTGGCAATGATGTAATTTCCCATTTCAATGATGTAATCGAGGCCCTTGATTTTCTAGCCTGCGTACCATAGCGGTTTTGGCATGGATAATAGAAAGTCTGGATAGGAAACTGGCTGACGCGATTGGTTCCAACATAGTGGAAAAATGTGACGTCACATTATCGAGAGCCATTCAACCGTTTTGCGCATCTTATTTTTCCTCGCATATTTCACTATCTCCGTCCTTCGACTATACATATTGGCCATGTCTTGAAGTAAAGGGTGAAGAGGACTTGCTCTTGGAGAAGACAGTTAGAGAGTACAAAACCGGTTGAGGCAAAAGACAGAGTAAAAAAAAGTTAACAACCCTTGAGAAAATGATTTTATTAGCGGTAAAACTGTCGAGGCTTGATGTTTCAAGTACCCAGCTCAAACGATGGTTTACGTTTCCATTCAAATTTATTTACTGACAACCAGTGACAAGAAGCCGTATTTGAGAAATGTACAAAAAGCGGGGTTAAAAAACTCGCGGCAAAAAAAAAATTTGCTTGCGGACCCCCGTGGAAACGCCGTTTCTAACTTTTTCAACTCAATTTTTAAAGTAAGGCAAGTTGTTTTGTTATTTTCAGGTATAAATGTACAATGACCCAAGGTACTTTCCTGTCAGGTCTTTGAAAAAAGCGAACTGTAACGCTTTTTAAGTAAAACGGTTAATTCTTAACTACTAGAATGCAACTGGCATGGGAAGCAAACTTTCCTGGTTAATAGGAGAACCTTCACTTCTTTTTCTTGAGGAAACACTTGTCTTCCCTACAAGGCTTAATAAAAATTAGAAATATATTATCTTTGAAATACTGACCTTTTTTCAGTTGTTGTATTGTAGTGTTAATGATATGGATAGGGAATACTGTAAATCACCTCTGAAGTAAACATTAACACTGTTCCCAAAGAAAAATAGAAGCTGGTTATATATATATATACAGTACTGTTTATATATATATATATATATATATATATACTGTTTATATATATATATATATCTGTCTGATTTTGGAAAAAGGTACCCTACAACAGAAGAGGGTCTGTAACAAATGTATGTCTTTTCTGTGGTTCCAATATTGACTTAACTTTTAAATTACCAAAAAGGCCTTAGAGTGGCCAAGCTTCTTTCAAGTATGGTAGAAATTGGCTAATGAGCCACACCCCTTCTCCCCCTATTCCCCTCACCCCTGCATCCGAGGCCCTTGTCCTAACAGCTTATATGGGCTGGAGCAGAAGAACAATAAACTAACAGCATGCAATGACTTCAATGCTTGCGTGCATGACCACTACTGTATAACGGAACGTTAGATAGCTACTCTAGCCAATAGTTGGGACTCTGAGAAAGGTGCCCTTTTCTAAAATCAGACAGAAAATTAATATGTGGTAATTTCCCAAATGACTAGGTAACTGCCCCAATGAACACTCATCCACTTTCTCCACTGGCCAGCTATCTGCTGCAGTAAGTATTCAAGCGGTACACAAATCATTACTTATCCAGTTACAGTGAATAATATGTGGTAATTTCCTAATCACAAGGTAACTGCTTCAATATGAATGTACTCAACAGCTTTCTCTAATAGCCAGCTATCTGCTGCAGTGAATATTGAAGCAGTACACAAATCATTGCTTATCTGTTAGGGTGAATTAATACGTGGTAATTTCCCAAATGACCAGCTAACTGCACCAATGAATACTCATCCACCTTCTCTAATGGCCACCTATCTGCTGCAGTGAATATTAAAGCAGTATACACATCATTGCTTATCTGTTAGGGTTATCTGTCTGATTTTGGAAAAAGGTACCCTACAACAGAAGAGGCTGTGTAAAAAATGGATGCCTTTTCTGTGGTCTCCAAATTGACGTAACTTCTGAATTACCAAAAAGGCCTTAGAGTGGCTAAGGTTCGTTCAAGTGTGGTAGAGGTTGGCCAGCGAATCACGCCCTTTCCCCTCAAACCCCCCCACCGGCTTCTGAGGCCCTTGTCCCAACAACTAATATGGGAGGAGTGTAACGAACAAAAAGTATGCACTGATTTCAATGCTTGCGTGTGTCACCACTACTGTATGGCGGTAAGTTAGATAGCTACACTAGCCAACGGCTGGAATTCTTAGATAGGTACCTTTTTAGGTGAAATCAGACAGAAATAACACAAGTGTTAGCTATCTCTTGTAGTTTATAATCTGCCATGGTGATCTTTCTAATTTGGCCAGAAAAGGTTTCTTAAAGCACACAGGGTTTGTAAGCAATCTAGTATGCTATTTCCGTGGTCCTTGTATTGTCCGTTGGGTCTGTTTTTTTCGAAAGGGTCAAAGTTCTTTAGGCTCCTTTAGTGCAGTGACCACTGCTTTACTCCCCTCTCTGGTGAAAAAAGATAATAATAATAAATAATAATAAGCAACAGCAATTCAGGGAAAGAAGTATTGCAGCATAAAATACTAGCATTACTAAAGTTTGTTAACTGGTTCAAGTTAATAGTAGCTTTGAGAGAGAAATATTCGGAGCACCTCTTGCGGTTTCCAAGCAAGATGTCCTATTTACCGTTCTCGTTTTAACCCCAATTACCTGCCGGTAACTCTTGCGGCAAGAACCAAGAGCTTTTGCTCGAGTGTCTCCCAGAGTTACCGGCATTTAAAGACTGACAGAAACGTCAAGACTTCTACTTGTGAAAGTAAAAAAAAACAAAAAACAAAAAAACTAATGCAGTTTCACTCACCGTGATCTCTTGCAGCGAAGTTGCGCATGGCCGCGGAGGACTGTGTAATTGCCCCAAACGGGGCAAAAACCCAGGCTTCGCGCGGGCAACAGCACCGTGGGCCATTTGTACGATGACGTATCCCTTTATTTTTACTACTAAGACCAGAGTTCATTTCGTTTTTTCTTTTCTATTTAAATTTGGTAGTCCCAGTAAGGTTTTAATAACAAAAGCCTTAACTTGCACAAGAAAGCAATACCCTGATAATGGTAAAATGACACCACGTGCAAATGGCCTGCTCCATTATGTAAGAATACACTTTCTCACAAACAAGAAAACCCTCCCAGCGCGAACTTCACTCTCTGTAATATAAAACGCACGGTTTTTCGCCAACCCTACTGTTAACCTCTGTCCGCAAAGATTAGCATCTATCAACAGGCCCTAACTATCTGGGTGACCTGTGCTGCACCCATAATTCAGTTGTGTCTAAAATCAAATATGGCGATCTCCAGGATCTCAGAGGGATCGAGCAAGGAATATTCCAAGATTCAGGGTTTCTTTGTACATCGTTATAATCGGTAAGCAAACAGTTACAGTGTTACATTCATTGGACACTGCAGTACAAATTGTATTGCGAAATCCGTTCTCGTCTCTCATGGCAGCTGTGTAGTAACCCTTACAAGCTTGTGTTGTTTATTTCAGGCCTACACATATTTAATCGCTAGGATATCAGTACAGTCAAACGAAATCGAGCCTTATAACACTAATGAAACTCAAGACAATATGAATAAAATAGTATCGAACCTGCGTGCTAAAACCGGACCACAACACCTGTTTGAATATAATTTGCAGACTGTAGTAAAAACAAACAACAACAACAAAAAAACATATGTATTTTAAAATGATGTTCCTTCGAATTCATTATCAGCTTTATGCTTTCTGGAGATGATTTCTTGTCAAAGTCAGGTATTATTCGATTGATTTGATTAATAAATGCCTGTCTCTGTACTGAGTATTTGTTACATTGAAAGAGGAAATGAATCTCATCTTCTACCTGATTTGAGTTACATGAGGGACATAATCTATTTTCTCTTGGCAAATGATCGATTTGGTATCGACCATGTTCAATCATAAGTTTGTGATTACTTATTTTAAATTTAACAAAATTCTGTCGTTCGTCATAACGTCTTAGCTGGTAGAGATAATCAGATGTAGAATATTCGTCTTTAAAAGTTTTATAAAATTCTAGTTTTTTTGAATTTTCAAGGCTGTGCCACCAAAAAGATAGATATTTCTCTCTCATTTCTGTGGTATATCGTCTAGTTTTATCATTATCTAGAGATTCAGCATCTAAACTGGTTAGATTGTATTGTTCAAACATGTTTATGAAATTGGAAAAATATCCTGAATGTAGATTCTTTGACATAAGGAAAGACTGTTTGACTATAGAGTCATTATCTTTGTTGTTGAGGTAAACAAAATATTTCATAATTTTCTGATTTATCGGGATAAGCAGCGGCAATCTATCAAGTTCAGCTCTGCAAGCTATGTTAGAGGCCTTATTGTTAACCTCTAAGTAACGTTTACAGAATTTGAGGTGGACTTTTTCTATTGGGGAGCTATCCCATTTTTTAAAATCTTGCTTGGTGTACATTCCCCATACCTCACTGTTGTAACTTAAGATTGGGAATACCATGGTGTCAAAAATATGGGATGCAGTATTAGGATTAAGTTTGTTAAGAATTGTCCGCTTCCGAATACTAGAAAACGCGTGAAGGGCCTTTTCTTTTAAGTGTTCGAGTGCAAGTGTAAAGTTTCCCGTTGGAGTTAAACGTGTACCTAAATAAGTGTATTCTTGGACAATTTCAATTGACTCACTGCCTATGTTGGAATTTGATGTCAATAGATTTTTTTGGGCGTTTCTGGAATATCATAATTTTTGTTTTTTTTCGGATTAATTTTTAGCTTCCATTTGTCACAATACAAGGAAAGCGCATTTAAACAGTTCTGTAATCCAGTTTTCGATCTTGATAGAATAACTAAATCATCTGCGTAAAAAGTGAATTTATTTTTTTTCCCATTTGGAAGAACAAATGGGTCAGATAAGGTGTGTGTTTTCGAATAAATGTGGTACATTGTTTAAATAGAGGTTAAATAAAAGAGGGCTTAAAATACAGCCTTGGCGTACACCTCTGGAATATGAAAAAGGCTGTGTTTTGTTTTCACCGATTTTGATGGAACATGTCGAGTTGCAAAAAAGGCTTTTCATGAGGTTGTACAAGTTTCCTCCTATATTCGTTTCGTAGACATGGCAATTGGTCTTGTGTTTACATAACCCACACGGAATCAAGCATGACATTCCCTTAGCAACATAACAATTCAGCCATTCAGAATTCAGCTGAATGCATCAGAATAATTGTTCATCTTGTGCTGCTCACGCTTGTTCAAAGCAAAACAGATTAAAAACACTGTTTTAAACTCACGTTTGGGGGGAGTAATGAAATGTGAAATGGAGTAATGATTGTCGGCATATATCAGAAACAAAGTGTGAGTCATCGAGACACTGTTGCATTACAAAGCAAAGATAATCACAGGAGTACACTGAAACAAAAAACCATTGACCCTCCATACTTGTTTGTGTAGCCCAAAGCTTGTTAATTGCTGCAGTTTATGTTGGTCTTTTCTGTCTAGTCCACACATTGAAATAAAGGATTCCGTATCATAAGCAAGCGATTAATCCTTCAATCTCCACAGCATGGTACTAATGTTGTTGGAGATGTAAACTTTATTATTCTCCTAGTTGATCAGAGAATTAAACTGTTGGACATACACAACAAGGTTTTAAGATTCATCACAGGCCTTTTCCTCCGATTGTCAAGCAGACAGCTTTTTTGAACATATAGACAACCTCAAGATTGCCTCTTTCAGGTTTAGGGTTCAGTGTTGATTTTCCTTCTTGAATCCAGGGGGACCATTACTTATGCCACATTCTGACAGACCACATAAACAATCACCGGCAGCATCTTCTGGGGAAAGGAAGTGGAAACATTATTTTTACTTGTGGTACGTAAATGCTTAACAGTAGTCTATTATTTTGTGCACTTGATATGGCGTGTGCTGAAGTATAAGCTGTTCACATAATTATATGCCAGAATTGAAACCCATCCCTAATCTTAAAAGAAGAGCCAAAGGACCTTTTAGCATTGCAGCTGGATCTCAAAGGTGAAAACCACCTCAAGATCTCACTGACCCTTAAGAGAATTATGGGGACTGGTCAAAAAGCCCATGACAGACACCGCCTCGGTTACAATAAACAGGGTCAATAAAGGAATGAAAGGTATCAAATCACAGAATGTAGTCCCTGCACGATTTTTGCTCTGTAAAAGGTTGGTAATGGCGAGAGAAGGTAGAAAATTCTTCGGCTGGTGTTTTTGTAAGTTCTTAATCTCACCGAGACTGGTCGGTTGGACCAGATCAGTATTGATTTTATGCCGTGGATTTTTTTCCACACAAATGGGGAGAAAATCGCAATGTCTAGTTTTTTCCGGCTGCCTAATCTGCACACACTGCTAATTACCAGCCCAGATGATACATTCTAATGGCTAAGACAGAGACTTAAGATTAAACCATTTCATGCCAGAAATCAATCTTTTCTCAGTGTAATGATTCCATTCATCTTCAGTCAAAAGCCTAGAGGACTAGACATCCTACTAGTACCTTCACTGTATTAGTGTTATTTTTTGTAATTGAAACCATTCCTTCAAGAAGGAAGTTGGATTCAAGTTTTGCTTGCACAAATAAAGGCGAGTTGTTCACAGTCAGAAATAGGTTGCTCCAGCTTTTAAAGTGCAGTACAAAAGAAGTTTTATTGTATTCATTTTATCCACACAGCAACTGTGTACACTGCTAGAGACTTTGCAGAAGAAACCAGTGCCACCCTCCAGTTAGCCATGACAAGCTTAAGACAGGTTGGAAATGGGCCAGTGTTTTGCTGTACTAGTTGAGGAGTCAAACACAGTAGATAGCCCTTAAATATACGTGGCTAGCCAAATTCACTCCTTAATCCTCTTGGATGGAGATGTACATGTATCACTTCCTGCAGCACAAGAATGTTGGGGGTGGCTTCTTCTGACTGGAGTTGGGTTAGACAGTCAATGGGTAGAAAAGCAACACTGCCTCGTCCCGGTCACCATGGTCACCTTCAAAAAACAAAGGCGGATGCCATCATTTCAACACAAGCAAGAGATCCATTCACCAGGCATTCATGAAGTAATGGTAAGGTAAGCAAGTGCAGTAGAGAAACTTTGTTTACACTTAACATTCACCTTGTGCACAATTTATGAAACTCAACTCGTTCTGAGCAGGAAGCAGGAATATTGCACATCTGTTATAACTGCCAAAGACTTTTCTAAATTGACTGTCTTGATAATTTTTGCCAGTAACACATAGATATACCATAAACGTGCGGTTGCAGAATAATATTGTGCTTCAATTTTCAGAGTTCCAGTCTCTCTCTTTATCAGCTAGCCTGTGTGCAGTACCCCCCCCCCCCTTCCCCTGCCTTCTCCGATTTTTCCTGCAGGGAGGGAGGGGGTCTGTATACAGGCTATTTATTAGCATAAAATTGGCTGTGTAGGTGGTTTGGGGGCGTGGCAGGGGGTGTTGTAGCTCAAAACGAAATTTCTTTTAATTTTTTTCACATTTTGTCTTTCAGCCTGCCCTGGTTCCAGATCAGATGGGATCAAGTTGCCACTAAACTATTTACGGTCAAATTCAGTCAAGATTGCCATTTGAACAATAAAATAAACAAATGGGAAGTTTTGTGCCATTTTCATCCATAAGAATTACTTTGTACAGTATAACTTTCAGCCAGGATTGAATTAATTGAACCACAGGGTTAGTTAAGTTTGACAATGTTACATGCAAGTACCGTAATTGTCAACGTAATAGAGTTTGCTGGAACGATGAGGAAAAAGGGAAATTCTTATCAGGGATAACACAAAAAGTTGTGCTATTTTCTCCTCTTGTGGGGATTAACTGATCCACTGGGATCGATAGCAGTATTAAGTTTGACACTAACTTGCCTTTTCAATAAAGTGACCATATTGGAAAATAATAATAATCAAAGAAGGGTTTACTATTGCAGCCTCCTTTTCCTTAACACCTCTCCTTACAAAATATACAGTATACAGTACATGGATCTCCAATAAATTTATGTATTATAACAAGTGCTGTATAAGAAGGAGAGAAGCCCGGTTTAAATAAGTGCCTTTCTCTCACCCCCTCCCGCCCTTCACTCTCCAGAAATTCACAAAAAATAAATAAGTACTCCACTAGCCTGTTCCAGGCGTTCAGACAGTAGAGCGTGTTAACTGACTCCCCACCATTTGAACACTGTACTCTACTATCTGAACACCTGGAACAGGCTAGTGCTCCGGGCTCTCGGTTTATCCATAGCCATGATCAGGCCGCAAGTGCATTCATTGGAAGATATGGCCGAATTATAATATCATATTAAAAGATGCCAGGACAATGGTATCATCTATTTAAGCCAACAGACAGTTGTAGAACATGAAGATGTTACATTTCTAAGGAAGATGCAAATACACACCGACCAAGGATTCGCTACTTAGAGACCAGACATTGTCATCTAAGATCACGAAAACATGACGTGCAAACTACGTTGCAAAGCGTTTAGACAAGACCACCTCTGTTAAGGTCACTGAAAAACTCTCGGAATACGAAGACCTAGAAACTGAAGTCAATACCTTAGGACTAAGGGTTAGTCTCGGTCTTTGTGAAGCTTTTCTTAAGGAAAGCACAATGCAAAGGCTCAGATGTTGATGATAGTAATAATGACAATAATAAAAATAATAACGACAACAACAACAATAAATCAGGAACTGCAGAGCCCTCATCAGGGATGTGAAATATGGTGTCTTTTTCAATTGTGGCGATTGCAATTCTAACGACGACAAAAACTTACGATAATTACGTGTGCTTTCGTGGAACAATCGATCTGACTTTTTCACGTGTAGATTACTTTCCCTGGGTAGCAGTGGATGCGGACGACAGCTAAAAATAGCCACGTCTCTGGGTACAAATACTCACCCGTCCCAGTACTTCTCGTCTCTCTCAGCGCAGCCATGCTAGAACTACTGACTTTGCTGTCCTTCAGCAATAAAACAACGATTTTCACTGACCTGAAACCCCTTCCATCGCGTAGTTTATGTTCCATATTTATATATGCACAGTTTTTCTCTCTTGCAAAATTCACCCCCTCCGAGAAATAAGCCTTCAAAAAAAGCTTACTCTCTGCCTCAAAGCGAGGCGCGCTAAAATAACCAGTCACGCGATCTACCATACTCTCCAATCTTAAAACGGCTGCAAGCGCAAAACCTAACTAGTTAATCCCCCTCTGTAAAAGAAAAAATAAATAAATAAACGATTTTTCAGTCGTTTTTTGTGCCAGTTCTAAACTTTGCACGAGCAGTGGAACGGTGGCGTCTCCCTTTTTACGTAACAGTAATGCGCGTTTTTGTACAACTTGAAGTAGAACTGAAGATTCGAACAAAGCTTGTCGCTCCTGCTTGTCGATAGTTTTTTTTTTAAATGGCTTATGCTGCAGCTTCCAACAGTGAAGCAGAATCAGCTCCCGACCTATCCCGATTTTTGTATGACTTTGACGTGGACAATCAATGGAGCCATTTCCGTCATGGACCACCAACAGCCTCCTCGGTTGAACGGGGAAGAAGAAAAACTAGATTCAAAATGGATAAAAGGTACTCTTCAAGGAAGCAAACACCGTCAAGGAGAAAAAATGCCGCCTATCGCGACGTTGACACGGTCAATTTGGTCTGCTGCAACGGTGGATGTCTTTTAAAGAATGGCATAGAGACTGCGAGGCAAGTTATTCGACAGGAACGAGGTAGAGCTTTCTATAGATCTAGAAACTACAACGAACAAAATTACGTGATATCGAAACTTATGCAAGTGGAACTATTTCCTAGCGGACGCAGAAAAATAACCTACAGTATCCCAGCTTTAGGCCCTGTGTGCAAAATCGCCTTCATGAAATGCTATGGAGTGTCGCCTAAAAAAATTAAAGTCCTTTTAGAGAAAATGGATTGTGACTGTTTATCTATTGACCCCGATAAACGGGGTAGGCACAGTAACAGACCGCGCAAATTGACGGAAGATGCGAGGAGACAAGTAACAGAGTTTATCTGTTCCCATTCGGCAAACCACTCGCACTACAGAAGGGCGCGAACGGAAAAACAATTTTTTGATACGCCGACAACTATGAGGAGAATGTGGGGACAGTTTACTAGACAATACCCGAATTTCACCTCGACACGTTTGGGAAAGAAAAACAAAGGTCCTGTTATAAGTTTTACTACCTTCAGGAACGTGTTCAACGAAGATCTCGGCAGCAGGTTGGGTTTTCGAAAACCACGAGAAGACACATGTCAGGTTTGTGACAAGACCTTAAACACGATAGGACGAATGACAGACGGCGCAGCCGAGGACGGCGCCAGAAATGAAGAAGAACTTCAAAGAATAAGAACAGAACGTGAAAATCATTTAATTGAGGGCGAAAGGAGATATGCTGCCTTAAAGTATGACATGTTTGTTCTGTCTAAGAAACGGGTCAATGGGTGTACAGATGAAAGTTAGCAGATGAATTGTCGACGCTGATTTCCTCTTTGCTTTAGCTTGAAGGTCAAGAAAATGTAGGAAGAGTTTAAAACTCAGTATAGTTAAGGTGAATAAAGTGTTGAAAGAATTTGTACTTGCTGAGTTCGAGTTGATTTGGCTCTTGGCTCCAACAGGGAGCTTAAGCAACAGCGTTTTTGAGCGACGGACGTCAACCGGAAGTGGGCTTTTTGCAACATTGGGCAGTGGGTGGGCTCAAATTTTCGGGCAAATCGTCTTTATAAGAGAAAAGAAACTTAGCGATACAAATTTTTTAGCGTCAAGGCATATAAAAGAAGAGAAGGCCTCACTTCCGGTTGACGTGCATCGCTCAAAGTCGTGTTTGCTTAGGGTCCCTAATGTGAAGACAACTGTTTGCAAGGTCAACGGACCTGCGCGCGCTCTCTTAAGTTTCTCTTCCAATGACTGTCGCAAACGTAAGTGATAACGGTAGTTTTTTTTTTTGAATATCGAGCCACTAGCGCAAGCTGTAAATAACTGAAGAGATAAGTTTCAAAGTAAACTGAGTGCTGCGTTAAAGAGGGCATGATGTGTTAAGCCTCACGTAGTCAAGCCCCTTTCATGGACTAAAATGGCCTCGAAAACGCTTACTTTGCATATGGATTTTCACAAAAGCTTACCTACACCAAAGGTGTCGTCTCAAGACTGGTATTACTCAAAAAAGCTCAGGACAAGCCTAATGGGTATATACTGCGCAAACCAGGAGGTCATACACTGTTTTATGTACGACGAGTCTATTGCTGGTGTAGGCCCAAATGAAGTGATCTCAATCTTGGACTATTTTCTCAAAAAACTTCAGACGGAGCAAGGCCGAGACAGGTATGACCATCTTATAGTGTGGTGTGACAATTCTCCGGCTCAGTTTAAGCAAAACTTTCTATTTTTTTATATGGATTACCTGGTCACAAGAGGAGACTTCCTACGAACAGACTTAAAATTCTTGTTGGAGGGCCACTCGTATAGTGTGTGCGATAGATATTTTGGAAACATTCAAAAAGTTTTTAACGCCCAAGAGAAAATTGAAACACCCAAAGATTGGGAAAACGTTCTAGTCAGCAGTGGTTTATCAAGCGTCAAGGTCTATTGGGTAGGTCTTGACATGATAAAGGACTACAAGTCATTTTTAAAGTTAAAATACGTCAGTAGAAACGAAGATTTACAGCACGAGAAATTTGAGGTCAAAGAAATCGCGTGGATTAATGTTGGAATTGGGGAACAGCCTGATGACAGCGGCAATCTGAAAGTTGTAGATCATCCCGACTGCGCCTTCGTGCGTTTCACTATTGACCCAAAACAGCAACCCATGCTAGTTTCGTACACAAAGAGAAGGCAAGCAACTCCACTGCGAATAGACCTACTGACCACACTGAGGCAGGAACTAAGGCCAATTCGTGAAGATGTAAAGCAGCAGTGTCTAAATCTAGCTAGAAAATATTTAAGTGAACGTGCCGAACGTTTTTATGCTGCCCTACCATGTATCCAAGAGGGGAGCGAGATTGACGATTGAAAGTTATCATTATATACCTTTCACTTGAACATTAATCGTGTGTCCTAATTAGCTTCCTCTTTAACGCAGCACCTCAGTTTCCTTCGCCTTGCCTTTGTCTTACAGTAAAACGTACCAAGAGACTAAGAACCTAGATTTTTCAAAGTTATCCTAAACAGGTTATTCTTTTTAATATATAAATGGTAGTTAGTACAGGTTAAGGCTATTTAGGTTCTTACACAGGTTATGTTCTGAATAAGAAAAATACAATATAGCCAAGCGAATTTAGTGGTTCAGCTTATTCCTCATATAAAATCTGCACACCAAATAAGACGTTATGTAAAAACGACCATATAAAGAAAACCTAAAGCATTGACCTCATTGGCATTTAAACAGTCCAGTTAGAGCGATAATGCAAGTATGTCTTCAAAGAGGATTCTGAATAGTGACTGATCTAGCTTTTGCCCAAGGGTACAGGCAAATTTTTGCAGAGATTTTAGAAACTAAGAAATTGTTTCAATTTCTAGACTAAACAGGTTCTTAAAATATAGGTTCTTAGGCAAGGGGTTTCACTGTATAGCACAATGTTATCATTCGCTAATAAAAAAATTGTTGTTGTTGTTGAAAACTACTATTTGCTACTTGACCATTCCGGTACGACAGTGAGTTAGAAAACTACACTAGCCAATGGTTGGGATTCTTATAGATAGGTACCTTTTTCTAAAATCAGACAGATATATATATATATATATATATATATATATATATATATATAAAAAAACAGTAACATCCAGGGTTTTTGTTTAGCCTGAGGTGAGTGGATGAGGGCTGGAAAAAATATGACTGTCTGGTCACATTATCATGTTGTTTAAAACAAAATTCTTTCCCAAACAAGTACAGGTATATGTTTTATTAATTTGATTTAGAGTACAGCTTGGTAAGGTTTATCATCTACAGGTACACTGTTGCTTTGTATCTCTAAACAACCGAATACAATAATAGTGCTAATCAAGTCCATCTTTGGTTTGAAAAACAATGATTTAGATATATATAGACCGTTTCAGAGAAGAACACTAACCAAATCTTACACACATGATTCTGTAGCTAATACATGCAGTGACCCTCAAACACAGCTAATTTGTCTCAGTCGGAAAGAAGAAATAAATACACTTCAGAAGTGACGAATAAAGCTTAAAGCAAGTTCTGATCGTAAATAAATTAGATGCCACCTTCTGGCTCTCATGCATGAGAAAAGCAACTTTGCTGCTGTTTAATACAGAAAGATTCATTGATTTGTGCCCCCTCAGAAGAGTTCTTGACCACAGTTTTACTGTCATCATTGACTAAACGTGTTCAGCAAATCCTACAAGAAAGACAAACAAAAGGAAAACTAAAACAGTGTTTAAAAAATAACAACAACACTTAGGAGCCTAAACGGAGGCCAAAAAATGTCAGTAGGTGCTTTGGCATTCATGCTACAATTATTAGTTTATGTAAGAGAAAAGTGCAAAAATTATTCGAGTCTCTTCAGTGCCTTCGAATACAAGCTGCAAGGGGCGACGTGAGGCGATTGTATTCACAGGGTATGTAAATTTAGTAGTTTTATTTTAACATTCAGTTAAAAGATGAGCGAAATTAGCATACTGCTTTACAAACAATGACCAGGGTTAATCTAGGATATTTATACTTAAGTGAAACACTTCTCAACACAAATTAAAACTAGTCTGCCGATTGGAACTTTACACACCGTGTGCGTACACTTGGTCGGCGTCAGCTCCGAATGTAGTTAATTTCAGCCATTTTCAATCGAAATGTATGGCTGGAA
This sequence comes from Porites lobata, assembly GCA_942486035.1. Taxonomy (NCBI): domain Eukaryota; kingdom Metazoa; phylum Cnidaria; class Anthozoa; order Scleractinia; family Poritidae; genus Porites; species Porites lobata. Next base: position 2,586,201 of record CALNXK010000047.1, on the reverse strand, counting down.
AATAACAGCACTCAGTCTGTCACTATGCCTATGCCACAATTCTATCCTTAAAAGATCTGACAGTCATACGGTTATGAATAGAAACAAGAAGGAACCTTCATAATAAAGGCGTCCCAAAACAGTCGCCTAGTCTACTAAATATGGCTCTGGTAAGGTCAATTTTTGGGACGCAATTTTCTCAAAAACAAGGACAAATAACGCAAAACAACAACAAGAACTGCTTACCTCGAAGGTTCAAGTGTGTATTTGAAGGGTCGCCATCGCGGTAAGACAACAAACGGAGGGAGAAACATACACCAGAAATTAAAGTCGCACTAAAAACTCCGAAAAAGAAAAACATGCAGGCAAACAAACCCTACATTTCGACTGGTTTGCGCCACATTTTCGCCATCGTTTCGTCACAAACTTCAACTATGATGGAGCCATCCAACGCGAAAAATAATTTATTTTTCTCCTCCCCTCGTGTCGCGCTTCGCACTCGTTTGGCGCCTCGCGTAAAATGCCGCGTTTGCCTCGCTTGTTCATAAAGCGCCTGTTATGCAGGCTAGTTTTGGTTGGGTGTGCAAACAAGCCAAGCTGGGTGAGGGCAGGTAAACTGCGAGGAGATTGGGGCGGGAGCAACGAGAATTTTTCTCGTGGCTTCGCCGCTCAGTATTGCGCCCGAGAAAACCGCCATGTTATGCAGGCTATTGATTTTCGTGTATTCATACACGCGTGTTCTGTCGTATAATTTCTAATAATTGTCGTAATTTGTAAGAAATTTTGTTGTGATTTGTAATAAACTTTAATCAGATGATGTGACTTGTAGAAATCGGCTGGACTCTAAGTGTAGTCGCTCTTGCACTGACTTTTTTTCTTTTTTTCTCTAAGAGAAGATGTTTAGTTGTCTGCACCCAATTTGTTTAAATAATATACTTAATTATTCCTGGTGTGTTACGAAAGATTGGCTTTGATAACATGCTATACTTAAGAAGGTGAAAATGGTATTATAAAAGAAAACTGAATCGTTTGTCAAGTGTACCTTTCTTAGCCTTGCTAACCCTGCAATTTTAAAATCCCATATACATGTTTACCACTCTCAGTTAGCATTTCAACACCCCACTCTTAAACTTAGTGCGAACTTTCCTACTGCCTTATGGTATGGTAAAATCTCGGGGCTGGTACTATCCTGGTCCCAGAGGTTTTGCTTTACGTGTAAGGAAATTATTGCGTGTTTGTGGCGGGAAAACTCGTCACATGATCTGACAACTGAACTTTGTACAGGAGTCTAGGATCTGTGTAGTTGTTCGGAGTCGTGGAGCTGATCGAGTGTGTGGATTGCGTCATGAGTGTAGATCATCGAAAATTTTCGCGAATTGATGTCGATGAATTCTCTAAGTGTAGAACAAAGTACAGAATTCTAAAATATGAACATGTGAAGAAATATACTTTCAAGGGAGTGAAGAATTAAAGCTAAATAGAACTGGTTGTATCACACATAATTTGTGACAAGAAGAGGTCTGGGACCGAGAAACGATGATCTCACAAGTAAACTTGTAACATCGCCTTTCAACATTTTTTTTTTCAGCAATGTTGCAAAGTAAGTTGCACGTTTTTTTTTACCCGTTAGAGATTGGAAGCGAAATTCCGCATAATCACTGGGTCACTCAAGAGTTTACTTCGTAAATATACTGCTCGTCACCACGGTTTTGCTTTATCATGTTGCCGACTTTTCCTTCCAAAGTTCGAATCTTTTTATTTTAAAATAATTAGGGATAATAATCTTATCTATATCAATCTACTTCGTCCTCCAGTCTTGGGTATATTTTCTTTCACTACCTCTGGGCTGGGGGCTTATTAGAACGGGGAAGAAATGGCAGGCTTGATTGAAACCGAAGGCTAAGAGACTTCGTCAGATCATCCAACTCATTTGTTCGGTCCGCGCGGTCTTTGACTGTCGTTCCTCATTCTTTGGTCCTAAACCGCACCGAAACACTTGCTACGCAGGCTACATCATGTGTAAAAAAAAAGCAAGCAATCTAAAACAAATGCGTTTAAATTAATTTTCATAGATTTATTTTATCTTCGTTTTCTTTTTCATGGATAAAGTTAAACAAACATCCATGAACTGTGACAAGAACTGGTCATATTGGTTGATTGGAGTGCACTCTACGTGACGACACACGAATTTGTAACTCTTTAACACGGGATCGAACTTGTCAATCACATCCCGTGATTTATAAAAATCGCTCACTCACTAAAATTTAATTCACGGTTTTATTGCCACCAACTCGATCACTGCCAAGAAGGTTCTTCTAGCATTTCAGGTTAGTAATGTTACGTATTAGTAGTCGTGCTTATAAAAATTATGGGGGAGATGTTTAAAATTTTGCAGACATTGGAAAATATTGGATTTGGGGGTTGTTAAAAATTAAAATATGGAGTGAGTAATTAGTAGGCAAATGCCAGATAGTCCACCACCACAACAAGGTGCCTCTGATCCCATTAGCGGACTAACTGGTTTATGTGTATACCTTTTCTACCCTAATTTATTTCCTTCCCAAACCAACATCATTTCACCCAAAAAACAACCGTAATTCCCCCTTAAGAGAGAGTTTCTATTTAATTGACACTTCTCTACATTTTAGTAAAAGGCTTTTCAAAATCGATTGTTTGAAATGATGATAAAAAGATGAGATAAAGGGCGCCACTTTCTTAACTACATATTTTGCTTTGGATCTATTCCGCTAAACGTAAGTAGTGCGTCTCTGTGAAACTCTAGCCTGTTCATAGACCTTTATTCTCTTTTTATGGAGATCGTCGAGCGCGCAGTATGAAAATGAAAACCGCGAGGGATTTATTGACAAAATGGGCGATCGTTTCGTTTCTTTTTGTCTTTCTCTCCTTTTTTCATTGTCGCTCTTCGCGCTCGTTCTCAGCCTCTACGCTCGTCAAATTCGTCGAAAACAACCCCCAAAAAGAAAACTTCTGTTGGCAGACTAGAAAAACGCTTGTTGTTTATATGCGCGTTTGAGGGCAGCATATCGTAACGTTTCAGGGTTGATTGTAATGATGAGTTTAAATTTGCTAAGCTTTGTTATCATCTTTTCTCCAACATCTTGAAAAGATGAAAAAAACGCATAGGACTGGAATGTCTCGTATGAAGGCAGTAAAGGCATGATCAGTTTTTGGTAGATTTTTCGATGGATGAAAAGTTAGACTTTCCTGCGAAATAATGTAACATCTAAAACTGATCTCGTGATTAAAGTATTGTTGACCACTGATTGTCATAATCTCGTTTCTGCGTCTACACTTTAAATTCAGTTGGTAACGAATGAGTAGCAAGAGATATGTTTGCCTGTGCATATCGTACCCTCGTGATGATCATAACTGTGCCCCTTTGGGCAACTGTCAATAAACTGGCGGGTTACAGGTAAATTAAGATAAACATTTTAACCAAGGAGTTTGACTTCGAGATTGCCAATTATTGATATTACAAGAAAATACTGTACCAACCTGTAATTACAAATAGAAGTATTACTATAATTCTTAAAACAAAAATAGTTTCATAAAGAGTACAGATTGTAATTCTCTTTATAGAGCTTGCATTAAAGAGGTTTGCAATGTATCGTTGTGAATAAATACGTGTAGTTGAGGACCAAACTCAAGTTTCCTTATTTTTCTGCCAGTCAACAACTGTATATCTCCTGCATAGAAATTAAGAACCTAATTAGGAACCTACCCGGCCTAAATTGCCAATAAGTACCCCCAAAATAAACGAAAATTTTTTTCCAGACCTAAAAAAATGTAGGTTCTTATTGTCTACTGTTTCTACTGTGCCTAGTATCTACTGTAATTCGCTTCATGCGCTGTCGCAGTGACCCTGCCAATTTTAGCAAACCTATAGGATAAATAGAAACTAAATCTTATTGATTGATTGATTGACTTTTTCTAGACTGCAAAACAGTCCCTATTTTTGTGGCCTCCTATGCAGACGTTCTTAGGGGTTCGTCACGAGTTTTTGCCGCCTGACGAACCCCTAAGAACGTCTGCGTGGGAGGCTACTATTTTTACGCATTCAAGCACGCGCGAACAGTCAAACGAAAGGTCTGGAGCGAGGCTGAAAACGAAAAGCGAGACTGGGGAGAGACGGGCGTGTGAGGCTCGCGCGCTTCGTGGGTGTGAGGCTCTTGAGGTACGCTAAACCGATTGAGAAAAAAAACCAACTGTTTTGCAGTCTAGACTTTTTCTTACCTATGATTCACACCTGTTTTGCTTATTTACGTTTCATTTAAGGGACTGGTTCACGATAATGCGCATGTGTCAGTTCTGAGAGTAGCTGATTGTTTTTCAACCAATCGGGAGCGAGTTAGATGCACGCAAGTACATTTACAAAATTCAAATTAATTGTTCGCCACGCGAGAGTATTTCCGGGCATTTGGTTCCCATAACCATAATTCAAGTTTATTCTTTGCTACTCCTCAGATATATGTTGCGGCCGATAAGAATAGGATTTACAGCCCTGTCCTGCTTTGAAACAAACATTTACCAACGTGTATTTTTACGGGGTCGTACCCACGCTAACAACGCAGTCACCGATCGGCAAACAAAATTTGTAAACAAACATCTTATTACTGTTCTCTCAGTTCGCCTTATATAAACCCAGAAATACCTACAAATAGGGCCTGACCGGTGACAAAAACACACAACGTATGAGTATAAAGGTTATCCTTAATTGAGAATAAATTTCAATTGCTTATCAGCAAATGTACAAATTCATTCGCGTTGCATAGGGTCAGTGTTCCGCAAAACAAATGTTATCGAGTAGCGCACATAAAGAAACTATATTATAAACAGAATATTCAGGTAATAATTTATTTTAAAAACATCAATTCTTAAACATATACGATCGTAAAGCAAAGATACAAGGAACATTTCAAGTGTACCAGATCGGTGAAGATCGCGCGGCCTGTTGCGGTATAACTACAGGTCGGAGTCAAAAATCAAATCAAAGTTGAACGAACTCATGGCTTTAACCACTTTCCAAGTGTCGTGTATTCTTTTCGTAAGCCACACACTACTCCTAGAACCATACCAGATCGATAGGCTAAGCTTCTCTATCTCCAAAGACTCTTGAGAACGTCCTGTTGCCGGACGGCTAAGATGCTCTTCTGAACCTCCATGATCAAAACATTATTTTTTGCGTCTTCTTAAAACGTAATCAGTCAAACGACACAACCACACGTTAATCACCACTACCGAAGTATAACTGGACCAGCCAAAGCGACGGATGTCCGAATAAAACGAAGGATTTTCAATGATTGTACAGGTAATGGCGATTTCGAATTTAGTGTTGACCCGACAAATTCATTTTGAGGAGACAAACGGCGCCCATGGGCATTATCGTGAACCAGTCCCTTTAAGTTACGCTTTGCTCATGCGTGTGTTTTGAGACTACACTAAAAAGCACGTGAAGACAGCAGTATAACTTATATCCTTAAGGTCACCCTATTTTTGTATCTTTTACGAGAAGTTTATTTGACAGATATGCAACGTGTATTGATGAATTTCGCCCAAACTTTCTACTCAGCGGCTAATACGATGAAGCTTCTGTTCGTGATATCTGTGGTGTCGGTTTGTCTGTTCCTGGTGACGGCTCGCTTTGTCCACTTTATTCATCGTCAGGAAATTGAAGAAGAGCTGAATACGAGAGATGATAATGAGGTCACTGGATTCTTTGATATGCCCTCTAGATCCTCAAGCAAGATACACGTCGCTTCATGTCTCCCTCGCGGAGCGCGATGCCGCAGAGATAGCGATTGCTGTAGCTTTGCCTGTGTGATAACTCGCTGCTTTGATCTCAACCAACTGTGAAGATTGATTCCTTACGAAAACCATAAAGGGAGGCATAAATGGCATTTAACAGAATCCATAAACAAGAAAAAGGGAGAGCTTGAAATATACCATGGAACTTATGATTCTAGTAACAGAGACATTTAATAATATCATTTTGAATGTAGTCGAGAGTAATGCATATTGTAAGGCAAACAGCTGAGGTTTTAGTTGAGTTTTAACTGAATACTCGTTTGATTAAGGCATTCTCGAACTCATTAATTATTCATGAGTGTAATAGCCAATAAATGAGGCATATTTGGGTCACATGCACGAGCCTTGATACCCAGTGAACACTCAGACGGAAATCTTTCGCGGTTTTGATGTGAGATCAAACATGGTTTTGATCTGAGATCAAACACTTGCATTTTAATGAGCATTTTTCAATAATTAATACATCGTTAACAACAATTCCAAAAATGACCTGACTATTATTTGATGTTATTAACCTTGATAGCGTCGGATACCACAAAGTATTCCATAAACGGTCTTCGGTAGATATCTCTCCCCCGACTTCTTGGCCACCTTCATTACAAACTTGCTAAGCTAGCAATTCAAGGTTACTGCATCCATTTCTTCAATGCTGGTAGAAAGCTGTGCGACCTTGTGTAAATCATGGCCTTTAAAGAGCCTTCCTGTCTAAAACGGGAGCTACTGAACCGACAGAGCAATTTGCCATTCGCCAGAAATTGTTACCGCTTTTTTGTTGTTATATTTGGTTGACGAGGGAATGGCTTTTTCGACTCACTCGCGTTCTTTGTAAACCGTTTTTGGCTCCCTAAATCTTGCCTCTCCATCTTCACTCATGGTCAGACACCAACTACACCAAAACAATTAATCATGTATGTTGAAGTAATGTTGCGTAATATGGCAAGATTGAATCGCTGCATAAATTATTGTTCTTTCATTTGGGGAGGACAATCGCAAATGGCATATTTTTTTTTATTGTGCTTCGGGTTTCATCAGGGGTTCTCCAAACACCTTGAAACAATGAAAGCACTCGGCCTACGGCCTCGTGCTCAGCTGTCGTGCTTTCATCTGTTTCTCGGCGTTTGGTACCCCTGATGAAACCCTCGCACTCGTTTTTAATATACTACTTCAAAAGTATGGCTCAACGCAGTTTTAGTTTTCCATAAAATAGAACTGAAAAGTCTGAAAACCACGACTCTTTGTTACCCACGGACGAGCTGCCTATTCACGAGCTGCCTATTCACGACCCACCCGCCCTCCCCAGCAAGTCAGTCGGGTTCCAGATTACCTAGTATATTCAATTCAGTCTGTCATGGGCTTGTTCCAGGTCAGATTGATTCCCCATACCTAATTATAATGTCATGAATAACAATACCCAGGGATGAATATTATACTATTTACTAACACTGCCCATGTGACTAGGTACGTGCTCGGATGCCGGCATCCCTTGCTTTCTTCTTTCTTTGATCACCCACTTAAAACCCGGGGGGTATTCTTTGTGGTGGGGCTGTGCCGCAGGGGTTGTCCAAATCCTGATCCTATTTCAGACCAAAAAAGTCATTTTCCACATCCGTCGTCAGACCTGCCGGAGGCAGAAATTATGTTATTATTACTTAGATTAGAACGCCAGCAAAAAAGATTTCTTAAAATCCACTTCGAATTCGCATATTACTCTTTCTGGCTTGTTCATTTGGAATAGAAACGACAAACACGTTCATACACTCCCGTATTCCCACAAAAACCATACCCGATTCCCGACCAAAATAGGCAATATCTTAACTACCTTAAAATTCCGAAAATAAGTCCCGGGTCTTATATTTTTCAAAGGCCTATTTTGAGGGGCTTATATTCGGAGGGACATATATAGGGAGGGAAATTTGCGTTTCAAAATCGATCGGGCTAGCCTTATAGTTGGAAGAAAATTTACCGTTTTTGCTTTGTTTTACTTTGTATTTGAGGGCAATTTCCAAGTACAAGACCCCCGGGGGGGCTTATATCTGGAGGGGCTTATTTTCGAAATTTTACAGTATACCCGCGTTAGGGGCGGCAAATATCTGCAAGGCAAATATAAGGGAGTGCCCCGGCGTGTAAAATTTATTTTTATTCTTGCTAGGAAGTGTATTCGAGCATTCCACTATAGTAAAGAGCCAGTTTCTGTTACTGTAGGAGAACATGTCCGCCCTCGCCAATTCTCTACTGATTTAAACTAAAGTATATCCCACGGGACGCTTGCGAAGCGAGCGACCTAAGTTTTCCTACTGACCACCTAACCAGCAGAAACCGGAAGTCAGACGGAAGCGGCTTCAAGAAAGTCTACCTCTGCAACTGAATCTGTTACGCTATATGTACCTATTTCGTTCTCTAGTCTGGGGCTTATTTTCTTTCACTACCTCTGGGCTGGGGGCTTGTTAGAAGCGGGGAGGAGTGGGAGGCTTGCTGTGAAACTTAGGGCTTTTCATTTAATAGAAATTCAATTTATAACATTGTTTTAACAATTTGAAGCAAATGCGCATAGGACTCGTGCATCTATTCCCATCACAAGTGTGTATGGAGTTCCATCCCCGCCAAAAATCAAAGTAGATCACAACATTCAACTTGAGAGTGTAACATTTGACTTGACAAAGATCAACATTTAACTTTGCAGTTCAATTTTGTAGTTCTTCTCGCAATCGTCAAAACCCGCTTTAGACTTTCAACTTTATTAGTGAGAGTTCAACATCAAACTTTGTCCATCAACATTCAAGTTTACTGATCAACATTGCTCTCGATACATGCGCTTTCCGCTAAAGATGAACTTTGAATCATCAAGTTAATTGTTGAGTAACCAAAGGCGTACCAATCCCGCCATAAATCGAAGTTGAGACTTCAACTTTCGAGTCGAGAGTTCAACATCAAGTGTTACGAATCAACATGCAACTTCGGCAATTAACATTGGTATTGACCATAAAGACAATTAAATTGGTCCCTTTCTTTGTCAAAACCGTAAGCTTTCTACGCCAACATAAACAATGTTGAGTTGTACTGTGTGCCATTTCCGACAAAAATGCAGGACTCTGTAAAGGGTGAAACAGCGGTCGGCGGACGGCGGATGACGAACGGCAGAAAATAATAAATAAATTTATAAGATAGATATATAAGATAGATGAATAATTTAAAAGACAAATTGATAAATATATAAGTATTTACAATGTTAAAATATAAATAGGGGTTGTGACATCTTCTGATATAGACACAGTAGCCGAGGTATGTGGCTCCCTCGGATGTTGGTTCCAACCAACTCGTGGCCGGGGAAAAAAGATTTGTAGTCTTTGTCATCTCAGTTTTCGAAATTCTTTTGCTGTAAGGTCCTTGTGCCTAAGAAAATTGCGTCGAAGGAAATGGACAAGAGAAGCTACGCTGATGTATCTGCCACGCGTACCCAGACGTCTCTCTCTCGTTAAAATTTGGACCCGGTCGCTTGCGCTTCGTCACCAGTCACTCACGTTTTGCGCTCGCCTCTTTGCGAAACCATGCCAGAAACGAAGCCCCTGAGGAGGGGACTGCTGATGTATCATTTGGCCGGTAGGTACCCGAGTATGCTAAATTAATTTTGCAGTACCATAATTTTTTTTGTTTACCGCAGCTTATGTCCACTACCTTTAATGGATCTCAGGGTCAACTGACTCCAATTGAATAACAAAAACCAGAAACTCATAAGGGGTTGAACCAGGGTTGAACAACCATTATCAGTTTTTGCAAAAGCATAAACAAAACTTTAAAACTAGTTGGAAGTGCGGGCTAGGCTTCTCCCCTAGATTCAGGTCTTTTAAAGAGGGATAAGCGCGGACAGAGCTAAAAAAAGCTGGCTGAACTTTAAAAGGTTAACTTATTAAGTCTCAGCGTTCAAAGTGTGCATATTTGTTTAGTTATTTGTTTATTTATTCATTTTTCATCTAATTTCAAGGATCGAGCCACGATGCGAGAGAAAGAGTTCCCGGGGCCAATCGGGACACTTGTGGGCATCACACTTCGAGAACTTTAATTTCTTCAACCTAACTAGACAATCTGCACAGCAGGTTTTGTTTATACTTTATTAAAAAATTCACGTGTTTATCTTTAGGAAGAATTTCTGTCTCTCATGGCCAGCCTGGTGAACACCTTGTGCAAGCCTTGTTACTCATCTTTCTTTGAATGCTCTGTTATCTTCTTTGTTGAAAATTAACGGGAAAGAATTTTTACTAACACCTTTTTCCGTACAAACATTGACATGTTGAAAGACCATGTTGAAGCTTTTTTTTTTTCAATATAAAACTGAATTTATCAGATATTCCTCACCTCTTAACCCAAAAAACCGGTTTCGTCAACTAATGATCGTAGGTCTTGTTCTTCCTGTATCTTTAGACAGCCAGAGTATCAAACGTGTCATCATGATCAAATTTTCCCAGAGATGGAATATTCTTCGTGGTTTAAGAAAGCACGAGCAGTATGTTGCATGCATGGGTGAAAGAACTGTGGCACATTAATCCCAGCCTCGACGAGATTCGTTTAAACTTGAGAAATTGTTTGGAAATAAGTGAATAAATTGTAAAAAAATATGTCTTAAATTTTGTCTTTTGAAAAGTATCGAAACAAAAATGACTAATCTTGTGTCTGATTTGTGTATTTTACTGTATGATCGCTTATAAAGCTATTTCGAAGCCGCCATGTTTTGGTGAGTTCGCTTGGAGTGATGTTGGGTGGGACTCCCATATCAATATGACGGAAATGCTTGTCGTCTCACTTGGGAATGTTAATTGCCGTTTTTGGTAGGAAGGAAAGCCAATATTTTTACTCATAAAGGTTTCTCTTAGGGTTGTGCGTGAATAAAAATTTACACAAATGCCGTTACTAACATCGTTTTGGAGTATGATCTCCTTCAGGGGTTCACCGAGCCATGCCCTGCCAATTGTTCTCAGATTGAGCCATGCCCAAATGCCCACTTTTTTTGGTTCCCTCCTCCGATCTCACCCCTCTTCAAAGGACCTGAATCTAGGCGAGAAGCCGAGCCCGCTTTTTTAACTAGTTTTAACTTTTTCTTTGTGTGTGTGTTTTTTTTTTATCGGAGTCAGTTAACCGGGAAGAAATCTAAGGCAGTGAACATAAGCTACGCCAAACAAAAATATTATGGCCAAATAATACATCAGCGTAGCTTCTCTTGTCCATGATTTTCTTTGACATAGGCACACGGACCTTACAGCAAAAGAATTTCGCAAACTGAGACGACAGAGACTACAAATCTTTTTTCCTCGGCCACGAGTTGGAACTGACTTCCGAGGCCGAGCCACACAGCTGGCTAGTCTGTCAGTATATCAGATGTCACAATTGCTATTTATATTTTTAACATTTTAATTACTTATATATTTATCAACTTGTCTTAATTATTCACCTATCTTATAAATTTATTTATTTATTATTTTCCGCCGTCCGCTGTTCCACCCGTTACAAAGTCCTGCATTTTTGTCGGAAATGGTAGCAGTACAACTCAACATTGTTTATGTTGGCGTAGAAAGTTAACGGTTTTGACAAAGAAAGGGACCAATTTAATTGTCTTTATGGTCAATACCAATGTTAATTGCCGACGTTGCATGTTGATACGTAACATTTGATGTTGAACTCTCGACTCGAAAGTTGAAGTCTCAACTTCGATTTATGGCGGGATTGGTACGCCTTTGGTCACTCAACAATTAACTTGATGATTCAAAGTTCATCTTTCGCGGAAAGTGCATGTATCGAGAGCAATGTTAATCAGTAAACTTGAATGTTGGTGGACAAAGTTTAATGTTGAACTCTCAGTAATAAAGTTGAAGTCTAAAGTCTTGACGATTACGTTAAGAACTACAAAATTGAACTGCAAAGTTGAATGTTGTGATCTACTTTGATTTTTGGCGGGATTGGTTCGCCTTTAGTTACTCAACACTTAACTTGATGATTCAAAGTTCATCTTTCGCGGAAAGTGCATGTATCGAGAGCGATGTTAATCAGTAAACTTGAATGCTGGTGGACAAAGTTGAATGTTGAACTCTCACTAATAAAGTTGAAGTCTAAAGTTTTGACGATTACGTTAAGAACTACAAAATTGAACGAACTTCAAAGTTGAATGTTTATCTTTGTCAAGTCAAATATTACACTCTCAAGTTGAATGTTGTGATCTACTTTGATTTTTGGCGGGGATGGAACTCCATACAAGTGAACATCGAGACCAATGTGAACATGTGTGGAATGATCTGATGAAGTCTCTTAGCCTTCGGTTTCCAACGTGGTCACCATCATGTATAGCCTTGCGTAGCAAGTACAGTGAAACCTGTTTTAAGTGGACACCGTATTAAGCATCCTCTATTAAGCGGACAGTAGCCGAAGACCCAAAAATTATTTCCCTTATTTACTTTAAATGAAACCTTTATTAAGCGGACGCGGACACCTAAAACGTGCCTCAAATAGTCATTTCTATCGTTACCAACCTGTATTAAACAGACACTTGTGATCAAATTCCACCACCCAACATGTCAGACACCGGAAATGCGAAAGAATACCTCGAGTTGCCACCCAGAACTTTTTCGATTTTTAGAGGGGGACATTGGGGGGTACCCAATACCGCAATACCGTAAGAAAAAATGGCAAATACCGAAATACCGCGTCGAAAATCGTCTAAATACCGATACCGCATATTTTAATCACATTCATAATCGGTTCCGCATACTTATGGGTGCTTCCATCTAGCGTCTCAGGCATTTATGCACCAGATGTCTATGTTTTTTTTACATTTTGGTAGTCGGCAAATTTTTGGCAAATTTTCACTGAAAAGAACCTTTTGGTAGGTCGACCCAACAGCTAACTAACTCCAATAAAAATAACTCTTGAAAGAAAAAAACAAAACAAAAAACAAACCAACCAAAACCCTTTCCACCCACGTCTAGCTAGTGCGAGTTTGGATGAGTCTATAGTCTAGTATGTCAGTATCTCAGGGGTCAACTATCTCGACAGTCTCCCCAGTGGGGAGGAGCGTTGCGTGACGACACTAAAAACGGCTGAGTAGCAGACTGGCACACGTACACAGATCGAAAAGCCTGGTAAGGTAACTTGAGGTGACTCATTGTCATTGGATGCAACAACAATCACATTGTGTATTATCGACCATTAACTGTCACAGAATGACCCAGAATGGTTTAATCATTTACCGTTATGTCTCAAGACTTCTAAATATTAACTTTTATTGACCTTTATGTCCTACTTTGTTTTGTTTTGCGTATTGTATCGAAAAGAAAGCGCAAATAAACAGTACCGTAATACCGTGAACAATCTTATTTCACCGAATACCGTCAGCCAAAATGATGAAAAACCGCATACCGCAGAGCTAGATGATACCGCAATACCGCACGTTAAAATTAAAATTACCGAAATACCGCATGAAAAAAAGCCCAATACCGCAATACCGTAAACCCCCATGTCCCCCTCTTTTTACATTAAAAAACGTGACTTGACGAACTTATTTGATTAGTTTCCCAGAACTCGTTTCACTCATCTGATTTCTTCAAATTTGAATTGCAATCTATGTTTATGGTACTATGATCAATTGGTCCACTTTAATAAAGAAATTAATGCAAACGTGTATCGTCAAAGTCTCTAGGAGTATTTTTAACTTTTTTACTATTCATTTGAATTAACATTTGACGTCTCTTATGACGTTATCTATTGAAACCTGTATTAGGCGGACACTACAGCATTCTCCGAGGGTGTCCGCTTAATACAGGTTTTACTGTATTTCCGTTTGGTTTCGGAGCAAAGAAAGACCGAGGAAGGGGACTTTCGGTTTTGACCGCGAGAGAAATAAAACGAGAGCCAAAAATTAAAAAAAAAGAAAAACCCTACCCTAACCCTAATCCTCCCTATAACCCCACCCCCTCCCCGCTCTTTTACTTACGCCATTTTTCGCTTGGTCTTTGACTGTCGTTCCTCGTTCTTTGGTCCTAAACGGCACAGAAACACTTGCTACACAGGTTACATCATTGCAAAAAACAAACAAACAAACTAAAACAAATGCGTTTAAATTAATTTTCATTGATTTATTTTATCTTCGTTTTCATGTTCATGAATAAATTTGAACAAACATCCATGAATTGCGAGAAGAACGGATCATATTGGTTGATTGGAGTGCATTCTATACGCGACGACGCACGAATTTGCAACTTTTTAACACGGGATCGAACTTGTCAATCACACCCCGTGCTTTATAAAATCGCTCACTCACTAAAAATTAATTTTAATTGTTTTCTTGCCACCAACTCGATCACTGCTAAGAGGGTTCTTCCAGCATTTCAGGTTGGTAATGTTACGCATTAGTAGTCGAGCTCATGAAAATTAGGGGAAAGATATTTATATTAAGATTTTGGAAAAACTGGAAAATTTTGGATTTGGGGGCTGTTAAAAATTAAAATATGGAGTGAGTAATTAGTAGGCAAATACCAGATAGTCCACCACCACAGCAAGGTGATTCTGATCCCATTTTTGTGTGTACCTTTTCTACCCTAATTTATTTCCTTCCCAAATCAACATCATTTCACCCAAAAAAAAAAACAACCGTAATGCCCCTTTAAGACAGTTAAGAGAGTGTTTTCTATGTAATTGACACTTCTCTATATTTTAGCAAAAGGCTTTTTAAAATCGATTGTTTGAAATGAGAGTAAAAAAGATACGATAAAGAGCGCCACTTTCTTAACTACGTATTTCGCTTTGGATCTATTACGCAGAACGTTAGCAGTACGTCGCAAATTTTAGCCTGTTCTTTAATAGACCTTTATTTTCTTTTTATAGAGATCGTCGAGCGCGCAGTATGAAAATGAAAATAGTGGGGAATTTATTGATTGACATCTAGCGCAAGGTTTTTTTTCGAAGGGTAAATAAGAAAATGGACGATCGTTTCGTTTCATTTTTTGTTTCTCTCTTTTAGTTTGGTTATCGCTCTTTGCGCTCGTTCTTACCTTCTGTGCTCATCAAATTAGTCGAAAACAGCGACAAAAAAAAGCCTGTTGGCAGACTAGTAAAACCCTTGTTGTTTTTATTTACGTTTGACAATTCAATTCCAGCAGCAAATAGTAACGTTTCAGGGTTGATTCTCATGATGAGTTTAAATTTGCTAAGCTTTGTTATCATCTTTTCTCCAACGTCTTGATAATATGAAAAAAACGCATAGGACTGGAATGTCTCTTATGAAGGCAGTAAAGGCATGATCAGTTTTTGGTAGATTTTGCGACGGATGAAAAAGTTAAACATTCCAACGAAATAATGTAAAATCTAAACTGATCTTGTGATTCAAGCATTGTTGACCAATTGCCTTAATCTCGCTTCTGCTGCTACACCTTGAATTCAGTTGGTAACGAATGAGTTGCACGAGATATGTTCGCCTGTGCATATGGTACCCTCTTGATGATCATAACAGCGCCCCTTTGGGCAACTGTCAATAAACTGGCGGGTTACAGGTAAATTAAGATAAACATTTTAACCAAGGAGTTTGACTTCGAGATTGCCAATTATTGATATTACAAGAAAATACTGTACCAACCTGTAATTACGAATAGAAGTATTACTGTAATTCTTAAAACAAAAATAGGTTCATAAAGAGTACATATTGTAATTCTCTTTATAGAGCTTGCATTAAAGAGGTTTGCAATGTATCGTTGTGAATAAATACGTGTAGTTGAGGACCAAACTCAAGTTTCCTTATTTTTCTGCTGGTCAACAACTGTATATCTCCTTCACAGAAATTAAGAACCTAATTAGGAACGTACTCGGCCTAAATTGCCAATAACTACCCCCAAAATATACGAACATTTTTTGCCAGACCTAAAAAAATGTAGGTTCTTATTGTCTACTGCAATTCGCTTCATGCGCTGTCGCAGTGACCCTGGCAATTTTAGCAAACCTATAGGATAAATAGCCTACTACGCAGACGTTCTTAGGGCTTCTTTACGCTTTTTTGTCAGGAACGCCTGACGAAACCCTAGGAACGTCTGCGTGGAAGGCTACTATTTTTGCGTATTCAAGCACGCGCGAATAGTCAAACGAAAGGTCTGGAGCGAGGCTGAAAACGGAGAGCAAGACTGGGGAGAGAGGGGCGTGTGAGGCTCGCGCGCTTTGCGCGTGTGAGACTCTTTAGCTACGCTAAACCGATTTTGAGAAAAAAACCGACTGTTTTGCAGTGTAGACTTTTTCTTACCTATGAGTCGCGCCTGTTTTGCTTATTTACGTTTAAATTAGTTACGCTTTGCTCATGCGTGTGTTTTGTGACTACACTAAAAAGCACGTGAAGACAGCAGTATAACTTATATCCTTGATGTCACCCTATTCTTGTATTTTTTACGAGAAGTTTATTTGACAGATATGCAACGTATATTGATGAATTTCGCCCAAACTTTCTGCTCAACAGCTAATACGATGAAGCTTCTGTTCGCGATATCTGTGGTGTCGGTTTGTCTGTTCCTGGTGACGGCTCGCTTTGTCGACATTATTCATCGTCAGGAAATTGAAGAAGAGCTGAATGCGAGAGATGATAATGAGGTCACTGGCTTCTTTGATATGCCATTTAAATCAAGCAAGATACTCATCGCTTCATGTCTCCCTACCGGAGCGCGATGCCATAGCGATCACAATTGCTGTAGCTTTGCCTGTATGGTACGGAAATGCCTCTGAAGACTGATTCCTTGCGAAAACCATAAACGGAGGCATAAATGGCATTTAATAGTATCCATAAACAAGAAAAAGGGAGAGCTTGAAATATTCAATGGCACTAATGATTCTACTAGCAGAGACATTTAATAATATCATTTTGAATGTAGTCTAGGGTAATGCATATTGTAAGGCAAATAGCTGAGGTCTTAGTTGAGGTTTTAACTGAATACTCGTTTGATTAGGGCATTCTCGAACTCATTAATTATTCATGAGGGCAATAGCCAATAAATGAGGCATATTTGGGTCACATGCATGAATCTCGATACCCAATGAACACTCAGATGAAAATCTTATGGGTTTTCATCTCAGATCAAACACTTGCATCTTAATGAGCATTTTTTGATAATTAATACATCGTTAACACCAATTCCAAAAATGTCCTGAATAATGTTTAGCAATTATTGGACGAGGTTGAGCAAAATATTGTGATTTGTCATTGGCGAGCAAATTAATTATTTGCCGAAGCCGAAGGCTGAGGCGAATTCGGCTTCGGCAAATGATTGATCTGCGAGACACTGACAAATCACGATATTTTGCGATAACCGAGTTCAATGATTGTTTTATCATTCGATCACCGAGTTTGTTTTTTAAGGAATATCTTCGGGAAGCGAAGCAATCTGCATCATTTTCACGCAAGCGCGATCGCAAGTAGGAGAAAAGCGTGGTTTCATTTACGCATAAGCAGAATAGTATTTGCAGCCAAAAATAGTTGAACGACATTGCGCATGAGCACACCATTGTTTGTAGGCAGTTATTAGCAGGTCACGTGGTGGGAGCTCGGCCAATGAAAAGGAAGAAACATTTGCATCGAATGACAATTGATGTTATTAACCTTGATAGCATCGGATACCACAAAGTATTCCATAAACGGTCTTCGGTAGATTTCTCTCCCCCGACTTCTTGGCCACCTTCATTACAAACTTTCTAAGCTAGTAATTCAAGGTTACTGCATCCATTTCTTTAATGCTGGTAGAAAGCTGTGCGACCTGTGTAAATCATGGCCTTTAAAGAGCCTTCCTGTCTAAAACGGGAGCTACTGAACCGACAGAGAAATTTGCCATTCGCCAGAAATTGTTACCGCTTTTTTGTTCTTATATTAGGTTGACGAGGGAATGACTAACTCGCGTTCTTTATAAACCGTTTTCGGCTCCCTAAATCTTGCCTTTCCATCTTCACTCATGGTCAGACACCAACTACACCGAAATAACTAATCATGCTTGTTGAAGTAATGTTACGTAATATGGCAAGATTGAATCGCTGCATAAATTATTGTTCTTTCATTTGGGGAAGACAATAGCAAATGGCATAATTTTTTTTATATTGTATCGTTTGAGAAGTCATCCCAAAAACTCGTGCTTCGAGTTTCATGAGGGGTACACCTCGAAACAATAAAAGCACTCGGCCCGCGGCTTCTTGCTTTCACCTGTTTTTCGGTCGGTTTGGAACCCCTGATGAAACCCTCGCACTCGTTTTTATATATTTCTTCAAAAGTATGGCTCAAAGCACTTTTAGTTTTCCGTCTCTTTGTTTTGCAAGTGACGACTCACGGACGAGCTGCCTATTTACTAATACTGCCCATTTGATCAGGTACGTGCTCACATGCCGGCATACCTTGCTCTATAAAGATCTTTTTTCTTTGATCACCCACTTAAAACCCGTGGGGGGGGGGGTATTCCTGGGAATTTGTGGTGGGGCTGTGCCGCACGGTTGTCCAAATCCTGATCCTATTTCAGACCAAAAAAAGTCATTTTCCACACCCGTCGTCAGACCTGCCGGAAGCAGAAATTATGTTATCATTACTTAGATTAGAACGCTAGCAAAAAGATTTCTTTGGAATTCGCATATTGCTCTTTCTTGCTTATTTATCTGGAATTGAAATGACAAACACATTCATACACTCCCGTATAATGCCCCGAAAACCATACCCGATTCCCGACCAAAATAGGCAATATCTAAACTACCGTAAAATTCCGAAAATAAGTGCCGGGGCTTATATTTTTCAAAGGCCTATTTTGAGGGGCTTATTTTTGGTGGGGCTTATCTAGGGAGGAAAATTTGCGTTTCAAAATCAAATTGGCTAGCCTTATGGCTGGAAGAAAATCAAAGGCCTATTTTGAGGGGCTTATTTTTGGAGGGGCTTATCTAGGGAGGAAAATTTGCGTTTCAAAATCGACTTGGCTAGCCTTATGGTTGGAAGAAAATTTACTGTTTTTCCCTTATTTTACTTTGTATTTGAGGGCAATTTCCAAGTACAAGACCCCGGGGGGCTTATATTTGGAGGGGCTTATTTTCGGAATTTTACGGTATATCCATAAAGCAAATATAACGGAGTACCCCTGGGGCGTGAAATTTATTTTTATTCCTGCTAGGAAGGGTATTCGAGCATTCCACTATAGTATAGAACCAGTTTCTGCTACTGTAGGAGAATGTCCGTCCTTCTCTACTGATTTAAACTAAAGTATAGCGCAAGGAGGGGGGAGTAAGGGTTTGCGATGATGCGGTTTTGCGGTAATTTTTATTTTAACTCGCAGTATTGCGGTTTCAAAACACTAAGCGGTTTGCGGTTATTACAACCTTTAAGTGGCGGTTTTCGGTGAAAATAAAGTGTCTGCGGTGATAGCACTCTTTAGAACAGTCGGCACCCGGTTGTTTTGCAAGCGCGAGCCAAGTGTTTTGTTTTACAACGCATCAGGGTTCATTATATCAGCTTACACTGTGGTTTGCGGCCTTTTCCAGTTAATACTTAATGTGATTAACCGTTTTGGCCAATGATGCGTCGACTTCGTGAAATTCCATGCCGGATGTTAGCTCGTACAGCCGTACAGCCTCGTACTCTCGTTGCTTTGATTCAATGCGCGACAATGGCAACTGAGGTCGTCGAGGTCGCGACTGAAAGCGGAGAGCACGTAGTAATTAATTGCGTGGCAATCTTCTATGAAGAAGGAAAGGAAGGGGAGAATTTCAGAAAGAAGAACAAATTTCGTTGTAAGATAAACAAAAATGAGAAGCGCGTCATTAAATTGACAGAGACAGTTTGGTAAGTACTACCACATTTTTACTTAGTTTTAATGTAATGTAAAACTCCCAAAAAATGTCTACGCATTCCAAAGCAGCTCTGATTCCAGATGACTAAGTGGTCGTATAATATTTAGTCTCTTTAGGTCTGTAGACGAGGTCGTAGACCTGTAGAGGACCTGTACAGGGCTTTGGGTCCTTTGGGACCCTTTGGTTTTTGAACTTATTCAATATACGATACTGGCTTGTTAATGGTGTTTGTGCAAGAACTCGGTAAGGAAGAGCTGTACGTTTTAACAATCGTCTTCTCCACTGAACGTGAACTCTTTACAAGACAAGAAGGTCACAATTCCAGAAGAAACATTTATTCCGCGTTCCACAACTAGCACAGGGTCGTCCAAAGTAATCAGTCACCCAATGTAAGACGTACAGGATCAGTGACAGAGTTTTTCAAAGTCCAGGGAGATATCAATACTCGTTCAAGTACATGACCAGCATACTTGGCATTTGGTTAGTCGTAAATAGAGTATAATAGTGTAGTACAATATATCGTTAACGTTATGATGGTATGTTTAATACCAACGCACAATGTTATCAGAAAATATCACAAGTCTTGCTGACGTCAGCTTTCATATTGTGGCCTACATGTAAGCGCGGTTTCGGTATTCGGGAAAAAATCCGATGCGGTTTGCAGTTTTTTGGCGTATTTCTCTGCGGTTTTGCGGTTTTCGGACCCCCCTTACGCCCCCCTCCGCAAGGGACGCACGCGAAGCGAGCGACGTAAGTTGCCCTACTGACCACCTAACCAGCAGAAACCGGAAACCGGAAACCGTTAAGCTCCTGGTACTATTGAAAGCTAAAGCCGTACACTTTTAGCTTGGCAAGTTCAGTGGGGAAATTTTAACAGAGGCCGACCCAACAACTATTTTCTGTAAAATTTCTGTCAGGGAAGCAAAAATTGCCTATGGAGGACTTATCTATAACCAATTACAACCTACGGATATGACCTTTTGAACCCGCTGAAGAAAGCACGGTTTCCTGAGAGGTCCGTTAGAGTGTTGACAGAGGCGAAAAATGTAAATGTTAGTTTAATATATTTTTGACTTGAGGTCGTACGTTATTGCAAAGCGCGGCAATGGTAGCGAAGAAATTGCTGGCAGATGACAAAATAACAGCTTGTGTCAAACAAATATGTCTCCTAGCAAGAGAGGATAAAGGGTACAGAGAAGGCATCCTCCATACACACCCTATTCCATAGGTAATTCGTCTCGAGTTATTTTTAGAATCGGGATAAAGTTACCTCGCGCGCTGCGTGGATGTTTCGTGGAGGTTTCGCATGACTAAACGCCGTGCAAAACATGTCGGGCGAAAGGTAATGAGCATTCCTGAATATTGAAGCGAAATTAGTCGGCGCTCACCTGGCAAAAGGGAATCGCTGAACTCTTTGACGACCCGTGAAATCAGTTTAACTCGAAGTTGTCGTAACCTCAGTGCTTTAATAAAATGAGAAATTTCGGCGGTCTATTGAAACCGGTCGTTTGTACACTAAGCAAGTAGGACGCCAAGTGTTATTGTTGTTGAATAATAGAAGACTAATAAAAGAATAAATATCAAACCAGAAACTGCTCTCTTTAAACTGTAAATTATAAATGATCCTGAGAGAATATTCAGTGTGTTAAGGATTTCCCTGTTGTACTGTTAGCTCTATACAAGAGAGGAAGGGCGATTCTTTTTTAATTTCCGTTTCGCTGACACAGCTTTAGCAGAAATCTCTCTGTAGTCGTTTTCGTCGACAAAACGAATAGCAATATCGCTCTCCGCGTCTTCCGCCATTTTGTTCTGCGTCAATTCGTGAAGGACGCGTGGCTCTGAGCGTGGGTCATCCACGCGGAACACATTCGCGCTATGTGATTGGCTGTTGTCTAATCCCCCTTGGGATCTGTGGTCTTAAAAATAACTCGAGACGAATTACCTATGGAATAGGGTGTGTATGGGGGATGCTTTCTCTGTCCCCTTTATCCTCTCTTGCTCCTAGATATTATATGTAAGGTTTCGAATGGAAAAACATTGTCTGGTGAAATGTTTTGCTTTCTTAAAAAACGTTCACTTATTATTATTTTTTTTACGAGCTGCTGATTGGCCCACAACCAACTTTCTTGGAATGCATTGTTATTTTCCTGTAATCCGATTGGTTAACTTTGTCTAATTGGTATTGGTTACAGTGGTCGCACTGTAAATTGCATCTAATATTTCCGGGAAAGTAACACTGAAGCTCTTAGGATGACCGAATACATACAAATTTTATAGAGCCGCTTAAAATGTATTTCTGGAGATCAGGAGCCCATCAAACTTGATGGGCTCCCGTGGAGATCTAAAACCATTCTGGATAGCATAAAAAGTGTTTTCAATGGATTTTGGAGGAAATCGTCGTTGGGTGCCCTTGGCCTGTTTCGTTAAATCCAATGTGTTTTGCACTGAAAACTCTTGACATGCCTCTACTGATCGTAAGTGTGCGGCACAAGGTAAAATCTAGTCAGGGTAAACCCGATTGTGATTAGAGTTATGCTGATCCTTTGATCTCGCTTTGGTTGTTACCCTCTCTACCTTGATACGTGGAATGATATCAGGGGCACCCAACGTCAATTTTTGGAAAATACCTGTTCGGAAGACGATTTGAGATCTAGAATTTTCGGAACTTTTGTTGTAAAATTTCTTGCTTGCCTTCCTCTCCTAGGATTTTCGAACATCTAAAAAGTGGTATAATTGCCCATTTTTAACGGATTTTGACCCTAAAAAGGTCACCTAGAATTTTCGGGAGCCTTTTTTCTGGCTGAAATTTTCGAAAAGGTAAATTTTTGTCCCTATAATTTTCGAATTACTAGACTTTTAGCTAAAATATGTTCAGTAATGCTATGTTTAAGTGGCCGAACTATATTCTCGTTCGATGCCCCTGTGATATGACTGTACGTAGTGTACTGTCGCAATTTGAAAAAGATCCATTGCACTTTGTAGTAAAAAAGCTGTCGCAACAAGCAAGTTTCGCATTCCCCGACGGTCCTGGGACGAGATCGAGCCTTCTTAGCATGATTGTTAGACTGCAAAACAGTCGTTTTTTTTTTCTCAAAATCAGTAAAGAAATCGGTAAAGCGTGCCGCAAGAGTCTTACGCGAGCGAAGCGCGCGAGCCTCCCCAGGTCTCGCTCTCTGTTTTCAGCCTCGTTCCAGAACTTTTGTTTGACTACTCGCGCGTACTTGAATACCCAAAAATACAGACTGTTTTGCAGTCTACATGATTGCGAGCTAATGCGGGTCAACCTCTTGGCAAAAACAAAAGCATACATTGGCAAATTGCGGCTGAGTCGCTGGAAAACGATAGAAATCATAAAAATAATAAGATTTCAAAGCTTAAAGGTTACCAGTACTCAAGGGATATCTGTTTCAAACAACAAAGCTATGGGAGGAGCTGGTTGTCAGAACAGAGAAGTGAAAAAAGCCACGACTGAATCGAAGCCAAAAGTGGTAAAATTGGTTAAAATGTCAATATTCGATTCCCTTAAAGCTTAATTTTCAACTTCTTATTATTATATTTTACTCGTGTCTTTAGTAGTGTAATGGAGTTTATAAGCTGCCTAATATTATCATCTGACACAGTGTATCAGTGTGTATAAGTCTGTGTTCAACTTATAATCGAGTGAAATGTGCACACGTCGATCTTTTTTTGTGGCTTACTGCCTCTAAGAGGTGAAGCCACTATGCCATCCTGTTAAGTGAGTGAGTGAGTGAGTGAGTGAGTGAGTGTAACAATAGAATCTGAGGCCACATCGGACTCTGACGATTTCGATCCGATATTCCTCAATCTTAGCCCTCTTTTTCGGAACATCGTCGGTTGTTCAACGTTTGTCGCGGATAGCTTGGAAAGTCCTCGAATGTTACTCAGAATTAGCACGTAATTACACGAGAAATCTTCGATTTGCCATGTGCTGTCAAACCTTCCAAGTCATTTGACGCCGTCGACTAGAAGGTGAGTTCTTTTTTCATAATTTTTTAAACCATTTAATTTAGGTGTAAGAATCAAGCGCAGCTGTCTTTGTAGTTATGGAGAACTTGTTAGCAAAGAATTCAGTTTCCAATTTTCCAGAAAATGTATGACTCCGTCGAGATCGAGCGCTTTGCGTTACGGGCAGCCATCTTGGATGAGTGTCAAAACTACTTAGGGGGAGGGGAATGGTTTGGAAGGAAGCGAGAAAACCGTACCCCGTCCCCTGAGTAGTTTTGACACTCATCCTCGAAGTGATCTCGAGACATCACGAAGTAGTCCGGCTGATCCCTCAACTTAGAGTCTCCTCTGATCTGACGTGTCACACAGATGAGTCGGTTCAAACCCCGGGAAAGCCAAAATACTAATTCTTTCTAACTCGAATAAGTTAAAGAATAAATCAAAGAAATCGAAGTGAGCTCGAGACATCTCGAACTAATCCGAATAAAATCGAAAACCAAAAGACTTAGTGTGTCCAATCTTGTCCCAAAAATGTCAACTTTGATACATTCCTGGGCGTCGCGAATCCTTTACTTCGCGCTCCGCCGAGGTAAAAAATCAATTTTGCATTTCAAAACCTTGAGAAATATCCATGTTTTTCAAAACGTTCGTTAATACAGTCTCAGACAACCTAGTTACCCCCCTCTTGAGATTTGTGTCTCGGGTCTCGTTTGGTTCCCCTCCTCCTTGGATCGCACTTCCCCATTAAAAACCTGGCTGCAGGCCTGAAATGTAATGGTATAAGGAGTATCATTCTCCAGGAGAGTTTTTTAAAAAGGGACTTCATCACGAGAATATTGCTGTTTTAGGTCAATATCTGTGCTGACGTCATTGCTTAGTGCCTTTAACACCCGTAAACAAAATGCTCCTGTAGGGTTATGCCGGAAGAGGCCATTGAACAAATTTCATGAACAAATTTCGAACAGGGAGTTTTGGTGAGTTTTGTAGGCATAGCATAAAAACTTGAAAAACTGAGTTACCGTAAAATTCCGAAAATAAGCCCCACCATGTATAAGCCCCTCCAAATATAGGCTCCCTAGACTCGTAACGCAAAAAACCCTCCGTTAAATCGCCCCTCCAAATCTAATAAGCCCCCCGGGGGGCTTGTACTCCGAAATTGCCTTCAAATACAAGGTAAAACAAGGCAAAAACTGTAAATCTCCTTCCATTTATAAGGCTAGCCCAATCGATTTTGAAACGCAAATTTCCCTCCGTAGATAAGCCCCTCAAAAAAGGCCTTTGAAAAATATAAGCCCCGGGGCTTATTTTCGGAATATTACGGTATCCCATCTTTTTGAATATTCAATCCAAGTCCATCCTTGCCACCGTAGCAACAGACGACAGAAAATAGTTAACATGCCTAAATTTAGCTTTAATAATAACAAAACTCAGGAGCATTATGTTTGGAATTCAAATGATGCAAAGACTCCATAGCCTCTTATAGGAAATAATGTGACATAGCCCCTTTTTAAAAGCTCATGCAGTTTTTCAAGAGATCTGAAATAAAAAATAAATTAGACAACTGATTGCCTTTTGTAAATTTTAATAATGACCGTTTCTTTAAGATTGTACAATTCATTGGATTTTGCCTACATGTCGGTTTATGCCGATTTTGCTGTGGTTTCGGTTTTCAAGCAAGCTCTCAGTAAAGATTCTTGGATGTTAATATTTCGTTTTCAGTTGGGCATCAAATACAACTGACTTTTTAATACAATGTTTTATACAATCTGCTTTTGCGTTTTAGAAATTCCCTAGCTGCCCTGTTTTTACTCGTCCTGACTTTGCGAGCGAGCAGATCTTTAATGTTTGTAGATCGTTCTCCAGGAGTTTCCCTTTTTCCCCACCGATCGCATTCTCCCCAATCTCCATAGCGACCACAAACCTTGTCCGGTTGAGCGTTGAGCACAACACAGCAATACATTAGAAGAAACACCAGGGCCACTTTCTTTTCCATTGTTGTATTAAACCTCTTTCGGATTATAGGTACTAAAAACAACATAATTAAACCGTATTTATTAGTTATGGATGCACTCTTTCTTTTTATAAGAATGTTGTTTTTCCAGCCCACGCTGAATATTCTTATTTTTCTGCCGATTTTGAGCTGAAAATATTTGGCTTGTATTGTTCTTAAATTGTAGCCTCTGACTTTTCCGTTTTAGAATGTATTAGAGTATATTAATTGCAGTTTAAATAGCAATGGCACGTTGTTTTTCTTTTTGGTGACTGGTTTTGCTGTTAAGAGAAAGTAATAATTTCACGCTTAAGTCAGAAGCTGTGTCACACGATACGTACACGATCCTAGCTACAGGTGACTTATAAAGAGATGGAAAACCACGTGCTGGACGAATTAATGAAATATAGGATGCTGCCCTTGTTTCTGAGAAGAAAAAAGTCCGTATGATGGAACAGAGAACTAAAGCTAACTAACTCTAGTGTGTAACACTGGACGAAAAAACGGATTACCTGTATAGCAAATTTGGAGCAAACCATCGGCAAATGCCACATTTGCTCAATTTTGCTAGATGATGTAGGATCAAATTTGCCATAATTTTGCATTGATGGCAAAGGTGGTAAACGTCGTATTTGCCTCAAATTTGCCCGGTGTGTAAAAACAAGGAAAGCTGTTACTTTTTCAAGGGGTTTACAGGGGTGACAAACTTGATTTTGAAACTGATATTTGTCAAATAGGCAATTCGATCGAAAGCGAATTTTTGAATGCTTTTGCTCCCTATAGCAAATTCTATCGAAGTAGCAATTTTCCACATTTTTGCTCGATTTAGTAAATGTGACCAAAAATCATTTTTCAAAAGTTTTGCCCAGGATAGTAAATCTGAGCAAAAATAGTAGTTATCCACACTTTTCCTCACTGTATAGCAAAGTTGGTCAAATATCAATTTTTCCGTATTTTTGGTCAGAATGGCAAATATTTGCTGAGGTCTCACTTGGGCTTTTTTTACTATAGCGAAGTAAACTTTACCATAGTTTCAGTCTTTTTTTTAAAATGTGACCGGCTTTTCTCACTTTACCATGGTAAACGTCCGTCTGGTCTGTCGCGTTGGCAACGGCGGCAGGATAAAAGCTAAGTTTACTACAGTAAATCGACCTAAATCGCAGTTCGTTAATCAGACGTTCATCTAAACTTTGTTTTTTTTAGCTGGCAACTTGTCAGTATTCTTGATATGCAACTCTTTGATTGCGCCAGCTCTACGCACATGCTTTCTGCGGATTTGTAGGGAACTGCTACCAAAGAACGGACATGTGAGACAACTATTCATTTACCTCAAGGTAAGTTTTTATTCAACATAACATAAATTATTATATTTCTGAATAGTAAACACACAGTCATATAAGTACCGCTGATTTTTTACTCTAAGTTATGTTTTGACGATACCGAGTGACTTGTACATGTTGACACAGGCGGCCCAAGCTCACTACAGGAACGCGGACGTGACACTTACTTGCGAGCGGTGTTGTGTTACAAACGGTTATTTACAAAGGCTTGTATGATGTGTGAACGGTTTTTCTTAAAAGAGAGAAAAAATGTTATGTTTTTAAATAAAATCGACTTACCTTATTGCCTTGTTGTATTCTTTGCTCAGTCTGCCCGTGTGTCAGGCCGTTTTGAAGCGTTTTCGGCGAATTAGCGCTAACTCGCCGAAACGCACCAAAATAGCGCTAACTCGCCGAAAACGCTTCAAAACGGCCTGACACGCGGGCAAACAACAAAGAATAGAACAAGGAAAAAGGTAAGCGGAGTTTATTTAAAAACACAATAATCTTTTCTCTCTTTTAAGAAAAACCGTTTATATCCCAGGTAAGCCTTTGTAAATAACCGTTTGTAACACAACACCGCTCGCAAGCAAGAGTCACGACCGCGTTCCTATAGTGAGCTTGGGCCACCTGTGATGTTGACGGCACATTTCAAACCTTCTTTTCATTCTTTTCTTTTCATTTCAGAGCTCCACCATTCCATAGTTTTATTATTCTCCCTGGCGGTTATCTAGACGATCGCCCAGTCTCTGGTTGATCGTACATTTTTGGTCGAGAGAACGCTTCCCCGTCTGCGAATTATCCATACTTGGGGCCAAGCGCAACAGCTCATTTTCCGATCTCGGTTGAACAATTCAGAAAAATCGAAATGCTGAGCTCTCAGAATGGCAAAAATCAAAAGGAAAAGAGCCACAATCGTCGCAATCACGCTCTCAGATTCCACGAGCCAAGAATAGACAATCGGCAATCATGCACACGACAAGGGAATGTCTGTATTTATTCTCATCTGTCACCAACTTAACGTGTGATTGACTTAATTGAATCACGAAAAGCACTGCAGAAAGGTTAAAGTAAACAAGTCCGATTTACCATAGCAAACTTTGCCTACCTTTTTTTAACCATAGTTAAGGCTTTTTATTACACTAAACTCTCAAGTGTAACCTCAGCCAAAAAAAAATGCCAAAAAAGCAATTTTCCATACTTTGCTCAGGCAAACAAAGTTGATTGAAATATCACCTCACTTTAGTCAGTTGTTTAGTCATTAAAATGCCATGTTTGTCTGTCTTTTGTCATTATAATGAGAAAAATGAAAATTCTTTTGATGCGCCGTCAAAGAATTTCGGATGATTTATAATGGTAATTGAACTGAGTGGAGTGCAATTTAGTCTGAAATCATACCCGCGATTTCAAAATGCTCGACTTGAAATCACAAGTATGATTTCAGACCAAAGTAGCACGACACGAAGTTCAATTACCACTTTATTGCAGCCATTTTGAAATCGCAGAATTAAAAAAAGCTTTTACATCTCATTTTGTATTCGAAACAGAAATGATGCGATATAAAAAAGATGGTGCGATTTAAAACAGAAATGATACGATTTAGAACATGAATGATGCAATTTGGAACAGATGCGACTTAGAGCAAAAAGTGGTGCGATATGGGAATAATTGACACTGCTGAGAGCCAATCAGATTGCACGGATCGTCAGTGATTCCAAAGTGAATGTAATAAAGCTTCAAAGTCGCAACGGAAATACGACGGTTTAAATATTTTTGAGCGCGTGCATAGAACCTTGAAGGACACAAAGAAATGACCTGTTGCGAATATTTAAAGAGCGCGCATAGAACGACTTGAAAAGCTATTAGATTTAAGTTTATAGCGCAAATTTAATTTTGTAAACTCTTACCCCAAGGAAATAGAACGAGGGAGGTTTGTCTTCTTTGAAAGTGATGGAATCTGTCCAACGCTAGCCTGTCAACATAAGAGCAGTACTGTTTAGAAAAATACTTGCCAGAGATAACAAACGAAGCGAAGAAGAAATAGCGTCGCAAATATACCACGAATGGCACTCTAGAAAGGCAAAATCTACCTTCAAGAGGACGATACACGCGTAGGTATTCACTTTTATACGAGTATACTAATAATTCAAGTGTAGACAGCTCGATGAACATTGTTATTGGCTATACAGTCGTAATTGACTGCTGTTTATTATGCAAAAAGTCATATGCCCGTAAGCGTTGTTGAATAACTATTCTTCGGAACGGGTATTGCTTAACAAATGGCAAGAATTATATTTCTAGAAATCGTTTGCTTGGATGAAGTTCGCGTTATTATCGTAGCTTATCAACGCCTAACCAACTCTGGCCCTGTTACGACAGCGACTCTACCGTACTTCAGAGGCACCTCTGAAACTATCGCACGTATATTACAACCTTACAATATACGTGTTGCACACAAACCGATAACCACTTTACGGGGACTGCTTACTAATGTCAGGCAAAGACAAACCGGAGGTCAGACAGGGAGTAGTATACAAGATCAAATGCTGCGACTGCCAGGCTTCTTACATTGGTGAATCAGGCAGAAACCTAAGCACGCGACTGACCGAACACAACTAATGGTGACGTCAACAATCACATTGCTGAGCACTATTTACAGACGAAACATCAAATTGACTGGGACTCTGCGAAGTGTATAGCGTATTCTACAGACTACTATCAACGTCTTGAATCGTAGCCAACAGTTACCAGCGCCGTACAAACGACTTATTGACGAGATCAAGCAAAACTAACTACGAGAGAACGACTGGAGAACTGACAATTTGACTAACAATAGACGACTGTTTAACTGTGACAATAGACGGATCGAAACGCACCAATTACTGATTACGAGTCTTCATAGCCAATAACATCACGGCTTAACTGACAGACGACCAATAACATCACAGTTCAACGCGAATTATCGTAGTTTTTGGTGTCCGATGGCGTCATTTTACTACTACGACCAGAATGCTTCAGGGTATTGCTTTCTTGTGCAAATTAAGACTTTTGTTAATTAAACCTCACTGGGACTACCAAATTTAAATATGAAAGAAAAAACGAAATGAATTCTGGTCTTCGTAGTAAAAAGACGTCTTCGTGCAAATGGCCCAGAAATTCATTGAAATAATGAAGCTACCTGACCATAGAAAGGTTTTTTTTGACCACAGAAAAGGTTACTAAAGCCTTAATTTGACCAGAAAACTTTTCATCAGCACTTTATATATAGATAGAATGTTTCCGTCTTAACTTGCGGCTGTGCAATTTTGTGTAAAATTTAATTAATTCAATATTCAATATACTCAATCTAATTAATACTCCCACTAAATGTGCACGAAAAATCAAAACTGGGGCAATTTTCCAGCCAGACTTACCTTTGAAAGCTTATAAAATGTAGTCTTCGAAAAGAAAGATTGATTATCAGCTGTGAAACGTTCACGATTTATTAATGTTCAAAGAGACAGTATAATGTTGCAGTAGTTATTTTCGGTGTCCGACTTAAGGTGTTTCGATACAGTTTTTCAGAGGCCATACCGATATTTTTCAATCGCCTTAAAAGTGTTTTTTTTCCTCGTCTGATCACTATAGAATTTTCACCAGTAATTGGATATGGATCGAAAGTTCTTTGAAAATGTAGTTTTGAGTGAAATCGATATTGCTATGACAACAATAAACAAAAAACTTTGAAATTGATAAACGCCTAATTTTGCGCGATCTAGATCAGCTACTGAAAATCCAACAGTAGGAACTTAAAGTTTGGTAAAAGTTTCCGTAAACTGAAAAAATTCTGTATGTTTGAGTTCGACTAAAACGAAAATATATTTCAAACCTTAAATTTTCAATAGCCGTGATAGATTATTTAATAAAAAGGTTATAAATGACTCAAATTATTCTTAAGTAGCGTAAGAATGCTGCTTAATATCATATCTTGATGCCAGGAAATTTTGGTGTATTTTCGTTCTTGCGATCCTAAAAACTAACCCGTTTTCTCACCACATGTCTAAATGCAACTTCATTCAAAATTTGGACTTTTAGGGCTTTTTTGTATATCTCTGAAACGACTCGAACGAATTTTTTCAAAATCTCGTCACATAATATTCATAATGTATAATTATAATAATGTCTGAAACTTTCATTAAGATTGATTCACTGCATCACCTTGAAATTTCAACACAAACCTATCCTACGAACCGGTCAAAAATCCGCGCTACAACATTCACTGTTTTGACGTTATGCTAATTTTTCTAAAATAATGCGCACTATACATACCTCCATGACTAGTACATTTTAGTTTGAATTTATCGCATCTTTTGAATGTAAAATATTGGCAATACTCACGCTGAAATGCATTAGTCATGGATATATGTATTGTCCGCGTTAGTATAGGTAGTAGCATGATTTGTAGTGATATTTGGCATAAATACCACGAGTGATATTTCGAAATTGTTATACGTAATTTCACGAGCCGTTAGGCGAGTGAAATTTGAGACAATTTTGAAATATCACAAATGGCATTTATGCCAAATATCACGGACAAATCATGTGCTATTATTTGTTTATAGTGCTACCCACAAAAGGTTTGTAATTTTCACATGTAGATATTTCAAATTAAGCTGAAATACTACTGTTCTAAGTCAATCAAATTGCGGAAATTTCTCGTGTAGTAGTATAAATTTGGAAAAATCAACGTCAAAACAGTGAATGTTGTAGCGCGGATTTTTGACCGCCCCCATAAGGTTTTCCTAAAGGATAAAACATCAGCACCTAGCGTTTTCAGTAGCTGTTCGTTCATCCCTCACGCAGATTTTGAGACAAGCTTAGTGATGGTCAGTTGCTATGGTTACGAGATATGACGTCATAAGTAGCAGGTGGTCAAGCCAATTTTCGGTGAAAATTAAGAATAATTGGAGTCATTTATAACGATTTTATTAAATAATCTACAACGGCTATTGAAAATTTAAGGTTTGAAATGTATTTTCGTTTTAGTCGAATTCAAACTTACAGAATTTTTTACTTCTTGTGGAGGTTATTTGCTAAACACCAAACTTTAAGTTCCTGTTTAAGTTCCTAGTGTTGGATTTTCAGTAGCCCGTCTAGATCGCGCAAAATTAGGCATTTATCAGTTTCAAAGTGTTTGTTTATTGTTGTCATGGTAATATCGATTTTACTAACACCTACTTTTTGACAAATTTCAATCTATAGTCAATCATTGGTGAACATTTTATAGCGATCAGACAAGGATAAAATCACTTTTAAAGCGGTTGAAAAATATCGGTATGGCCTCTTAAAAACTATACCGAAACACCTTAAGCAAGCAGTATATATTCCAGAACATAATTTGAAGCTCATTTAGGAATGAAGCGAGCTAGTTGACAATAGAGATGGTTCACCAGAGCCTTAAAAAGGCTTGAAAACTTTTAATCAGAACTTTAGATAGAATATTTTTGAAGATAATCGACTTCGCATGTTTTCGTGTTAACTTGCGGCTGTGCAATTTTGCGTAAAACTCACTCGGCTTATACTCGGACTTCATGTGCTCGAAGAATATAACTCAGCCGATATTCTAGCTACAGACTTAGTTCTGGTCTCTTTTGAAATCTTCTGAAATCTATTTTTCAGAAAAAAGAAAAGATTGATTATGCGCTGTGAAATGTTTGCGAAATATTTATGTTCAAAGAGATTTGGCAGTAATTATTTTCCGTGTCCGAGTTTAACAGGCAGTATATTTTGCGTAACATAATTTGAACTTCATTGAAAGAAATGAGACTACCCCACTAAAAAAGGTTTACTAAACCCTTAATAAGACCACAAAACGTTTAATCAAGACTTTTGATAGAATATTTTTGAAGATGATGGACTTCGAGTTTTACATCGTGGCTTAAATTTTTCCTTTTGGATAACTTGTACTAATAACTCTTGACTAATAACCTACTAACGGTCTCATCAGTCACTCCACCCCAGGGGATTTCAAGTGATCGGGGTGATCAAAGGAATTTTTTGGGTTTGAAATTTTCAATTCTAGGATTTTTTGGGCAGGAAAATTTGTCTGAGCACCGGCCATTAATCCTGGCCTTTCGTCCAGCGCTAAAGAAATGTCAATGTGGCAAATCAAAACTGAGAAATTAGTAATGAAAATGCTCATTCAATCAAGACTTGACTTCTAAACTCGGAAGCCACCATGCTGTTGCATTGTGGTCTAAGAATACAACACTGTAAGAACAGAACTATACTTCTCATTAAGACTTACCAGTTCAATGATCACCAAGTGGATTTTAAATCAGTTTCTGCAGCTTTCTCTTATTTTTAATTAGAATTTTACAAAGGCGAAATTGAATTATTATGTTACACTAAATTTAGCCTGGCTGGGTTTTCGTAGTTACTAGGAAAGTATTGTTGAAGAACCCGAATCGCATGAAAAAAAGAAGCAATGAAAGTCATGAAACTTTTCGCTAATGCGCAATATCTCACTCTTGGTGAATTACCATCGGAGTTGCAATTTGACCTCATGAAAGCAATCTATATTAGTGGAAGTAGAAATAAAACCTACTTTTTTTCAATAAAAAAAATTTAAATTTTGAAAACAGGGCTGTCAAAATTCGGTTACCATGTTAAAGTCAATATTGACGTGTACGTCAAAATTAAAATGTTCCCTTGCAGATAATTTTTAGGAAAAGTCGCTTACTTTGGTGGTCGTAGCTTAATTGGTTTTGAAGTTATTCAACTTTTTCGTGATTGGGTGCTAAACCAGTCCGCGCGCTGAACAGAGTATGTGGTTTTCAACGTCTTGAGTCTCAGACAGGATATACAATGTTTCTTTTTAGCGTCTTGAATAGGGTGTCTTTTTGGACTGGACCGGAGCAGAGAAAGCTTTAGAGTGTGAAGGTTTGGTTTGGTTTGGTTTGGTTTTCCAAAAAAAACCTCCAAAAAATTATCATTCCACGATGTGACTTTGAAAAAGTTAATGAATTCTGTATACGGAACGAAATGAGTTAGGGTCGTGACATATTAACTTTTCATATCTTAAACACTGGGTAGCAACATGAACAGCTTTGGCCGTACGCTACTCAAACTTTATAGCTAAGTTTCAAAATCTGCACTTGCCACAAATTGGCGCGGAATCAAAAGTGGCCTATCATAATTATTGCGCTTACCCTAACAGAAAGTATGGCGCATGGAAAGTTATTAAGAATAGACTAACCTTAAAGAGTCAGCGGCAGCGAAAAACCTTAGCAATAGCTTCCACAAAAGTATCTGATATGTAATAATTTGAGCCTAATATTCGCCTTTATATACGGAAGAAGAGTGATTGAGTTTCAATAGATGATCAAATTTTCTTTAAGAACTGTCTAAACAACCATGGAAACCAATACCACGCTAATATTTCATTTTTCCATTTGTTTCCCTTATTACTTAGTATTTGGTATTATTCAGTTTGTGATTTATATTTTTTCGAATATTGCCTTTTTAATCTACCTCTCTACCCTGGGGGAAGCAAAATAAGCGCTTGGTTGAATAGAACCTTCAGTACTTATCAAAGCTGTCTGTCGTTCTGCGGGGAAAAATAAATTACCAACAATGGAAAAATTCTTCATAAAAATATATAAAAAATTAGGCCGTGTGATGATTGCCGGTGTAAATTTTTCATTAACTTTCTACTAATGATAATACGAATTTAATTGACATAACCTCAGCGCATGATGCGAAGGTGAAAATTTCTTAACCTAGCCGTTGATCACAGTTTTCTTTGTCTCCCAGGGCTAGAGGGTAAAGGAAATTGAGAATCGAACTAGGTTAAATAAAATTTAACCTGAAATCAAATTTTACCAGTAACATGAATACGAATCAAATTTTAAAAAAATGAGCGGGTTAACCCTTCGGAGTAACCAGTTTACTTTTGAGGCCGTGTCAAGTCTTATTTTATTATATGAATTTTTATGTAATGAAAGGAGTATTAGAGTCAGCGTCAGTTTGACAATCGCAACTGGCATGATTACAAAAAAGTTGGAATGTACGCTTATTTCCAAGGAGTTTTCAAGTCAAGTCTACCATGCTGAGATTTATGATCTTGGTTTCCGTCAGCTGAGTGACATTTTTCCAACTGTAATTTTTGTTGCCAGTCACTTTTGATAATTACTTGGAAAATTATTTTCCTGGGTAAGTTGTCTTTGAAACGAAAACACTTGACGGATAGCTCTAATGAAAAATATTGCATGCTTTGTTTACTTTCTAGGGCGTTGCCAATGAGCCATTAATTATCTTTTGTACTCGGAGCTAAAGAAATAATCATTTGGAAGAAAACCAGGTATCTTTAGTGCTTTTGGTAGTAGGAATTAGTTTTTCACAAATTGTAATTGACAATCATGTTTTTATTGATTTTGCAGTGAAAGCTTAAACATTTTAAGAACAATAAAATGCAAATCTTCACGTCAAAGAAGCCTCCGATGTATTGATATAGACAGCCCTTCCTTCTTTCATTACAAAAAATGCCAAGAATATACTCAGGAGGAATGTTTTTTGTTGTTGTTGTTATTTTGTAAGTAAGAGAGCTGCTATTTAAATTTGATATTTGATCTTCTTATTCACTGATGTACAAATTATAAATGGCAGTTTTTTCTTGCTGGCAATGAATGTTCCTCAATTTGTTAACCTTTGTTTAGAACACAAGCACAGCTTCCTAACCTTTTGAAAAGACCGAATACCTTTTTAAAACCACAAATAAATGAAAATTTTGCAAATTTAATTTTTAAATCGCAGAAAACCCATCAGTAAGAGATAAAAGAGTACAAGTCTTGGTATAGCCTGGGACCAGGCTTAGTAGTGGGGGAAAAAGGCAAAAAATAGGGTCGCTCGGTTCGCTTCGCCCGCCGATGTTTTTTCTTCTTTTTTCCCCAATGCAGAGCCTGGCCCCAGGATAGTCTTGGTATAACAGCGCATACGGACTTATGAGTTCTTACGTAGTTTATTTAATTAGTCACCAGTTAAGTTAGTCGGTCGACGTCGTCGCATGCGTCAGCAACAACAAACTTACCCTTTTCATATAAACTGCTTTGAATCGATTTAAAGATTATGCAACAAAAAAGCTTTTGTTTTCCATTTTTCGTATCACTTCTTTTAATACGTCTTTTATGCACTTAGCTTTTATCTTTTTATTATTTACTGAAGTTCTTTTGCTCAAGATGTCTATCCTCACAAGGAAGTACATTTTCTTCTTGGTGGTAAGTTTCATGAGAATCAAATTAAAGACCAATTTTTTAAAATAATGCCGTCTCTTTAATTCACTGAAAAGTTTAACCTTAATCGAAAGTGTTTGAAATGCAATAGAATATTGAGTAGCTTATTTCCTCTGATTTTACACAAAGAAAGGAACATTTCTGACATTCAACCCTGTGGAGTATTCTCTAAAGCTACGCCAATGCTTAGAAAGCTGATTGAAGATACTCTGGATATGCCGACAAGATTTCGCACCTGCTACCTAGCTCCTTTGAGATTTTAACTTTCCCCACATTGATTGGCACAGTATAACCCCCTACTACGAGTGATACCGTTACGTCCGACTATTGCGATACGTTGAATGACCATTTTCTGCAGTGTATCTTAAAATCCAACAAGAATGTTAGACAAAAATTATGGAAATATTTTCTACTTAATCCTTACTAAAACTCCCGAGCTGATCAGTGATATTGAGGCTCTGTCTGCTCATTATGATTCTGTTCCATCCCTGTCGCATTTGAGATAAAAGCTTGATCCGGTCGCTCCCATAAATTTGTCCACGTTGTGTATGCAACTTTAATTTAAGAAGGCAGATTTCATTGAGCTCAACGAATTATTAAGACATGTACCATGGAATTGAGGATGTTGAAATCTGCACCGTTAGAGTTTTAACAATTTCAGTTACTGCTTGCTGCTGCTGACATGCGTATCCCAACATTCAAATCAAGAAAGGAATGAACCCTCTTGGATTAACAAGAAAACCCCAACATTAAAAAGAAGAAAAGAATGTTGCAGAAATTAAAGGCTAATCCATCAGAATCCATTGGTCTTAAGTTTAGAGAGTTGAGAAAGTCAATCGAGTGGAAGTTTATAAGGTCTGAGTATAAAGACTACCTCAAATCCCTGTCTGACCAGCTAAAGGAAAATCTAAAGCGGTTTTGGTCTTTTTTGTTCAATCAAAGCCAAGTCTGTAAAAGGCTCCCGGATGTCAGCATTTACAAAGAAACTTCAGATTGCGAACGTCCCCTTCCAGTATGGTGCGTAGGCGCTTTTGTATGTTTCCTCTCTACGGGATGTAATTTGCCGTTATTATTATTCAGTTTGAAGAGTGCTTGTTAATAAATTCTTGCATAATTATCATAAATTTAAATTTAAAATCCCTAGTCTTAGCTAATCTTTAAATACAAAAGCTCTGGCTCGCAACATAATCTCTCTTAAGATTATCGAAATATACAATGATATACTAGGTAATTAATTATACACTCAGACTTTTCAGGAACTTGAAATGGATTTTGACAAGTTCAAGTTAAAGCGCAACCAGCGACGGTTAAATGGCGGTGATGGTCTGCAGGGTGTACTGAATAGGTCTTAACCCACCCGTATAGTGGGTCTACTGAACTATGTGACGAAACATTCAACGTTTAATTTCACATTAGCCCAACCTGGTCCGTAAGGCGTTCAGGAGTTTAGAGTGCTGCTCATCTTCCAGCCATTCTTGTGTTTCATTTCATTTAGTTCCCAGTGGCTACTAGGCACAACACACCTAACATGCAAGCTGCTACCCGTTACAAAAATGTTGAGACACTCCGACAAAAAAACTGGGCATTCTTACTTGGCCTTACTTCAAATCACTGCTAGTCAGAAATCTGCCAGCTATAACACTCACCTCCTCCTCCCCTCCATTTAAAGTTGTTCCACCTAGTTTTGAGCTTAATGGTCTTGTATTTCTGGCAACTTTAATAAGGGGAGGAGGGGAGTCACAAACACAAGATCATGGCATGGGCAGGCCATTTAACACAGCGTCTTAAGTTTTTTTTGCAACTGGTTGTAGCATGTCGTCGTTTTCTTGTCATTTTACGGAGTGGAGCCTACTGGATTATAAAGCTTTCCATGGCATCCATCTAAAGGACACCAATGTCCTGCAATTCCTAGCTACAGACTCATACAAAAATATAGTTGGGACACTTCCACCCAACGCTGTCTTTTGTTTTTTACTTCTAACCTGTCTCCTCGTCTTCCCAATGGTGTTTCTCGCAATCAACTCGCCAAACCTTGTGCACCACTATTGGGAGTGCAAGACGACAGCAAAGTGTCCCAACACTGGTTTTGACTGAGACTGTAGCTCTTGTATTCACATCACGTTTTGAGGGGAGCCTGCTTACCTTTGTTGTTCGGTCAAAATGTTTAGCAGACGGCAACAACTCGTTGTTGACCAGGAGCTCAGCACAAGACATTGACTCGTTTAAATGCTCTGGTTCATAACGTTTTTTTTTTCGCTAAAATAGAGCGGCATTCATGTTTTGTCAAAGCGTTCTTTTGGAAGTAACAATGCGAATAATAAAGTAAGATCAATGTGTTGTATAATTCGTATACGCGAAATTCGAGGCTTAATCAAAACCGAGCACAATGGAGTTTAAAACCCGGTATGCTCACGCAATAAGCTAGTGCGAATAGCCCGAAACTCTTGCTTTAATTGCAGTTCTGCTTGAACGACCAATTCCAAAAAGGTTATATAAGAGGCCCTTTTACGTATTTGAATGTTACCCCGACG
>CALNXK010000047.1:2450000-2545000 GCA_942486035.1 Porites lobata | reverse complement strand
CATTTGGATGGATTTAGCTTCATACCATGACTACTAGCATAAGAACAAATATCCCTAGCTACAAAGAGCAGCATGCTGGTTGAACATCTAGGAATAATCTCTAAGACTGAGAGATCGTCCACATATACTTAACTCTAGTTTTCCAGTCCTTCACTAGGTTTGACGAGGATTGCAAACAACAGGGGGGCTAGTCTTGTCCCCTGAGGGATACCGCTCCTTGGAATAATGCTGTTGGACAGAGCACTACCGATTTTGACTTGTTGCGACCTTCCCGTCAAGAAGGCCCCAATCCATCTAATTAAGGCCTCATGCACCCCCAAATCGCGAAGCTCAGATACCAAAACAGAATGATCCACCAGGTCAAATCCTTTGCTTAAGTCCGTAAACAAGATGCGAGCATAGCAATAGCTGTTGTCAAGCGCTTCTAGGATACAGTGAAGCAAGTAAACGAGCGCATGCGTAGTTGATCTGCCTGGGAGTGCAAACTGTTTTAGATCGATTTTATCGATGACTTGATTAAATAGGGGGGCTAACATGAAACCCTCAAATATTTTAGCTGTTTGAGACGTTAAAGTAATTGGCCTTAGATCGTTCTTACTACATTTAGGTGGTGAATATTTAGGGAGGGGCGTGACTACAGACTCCTTGATCTGATAAGGGATGAATCCTTACACTAACGAGGCATTGTAAATATCAGTAACTACTGGAGCAAGTTCAAAAGCAAATTCCTTCCAAATCTTGTTAGGAACCGCTGAGGGCCCAGGCGATTTATTGTTCTTAAAATTCTGACGTTTGCCATTTGCCGTGCGGAGCTTTAAAAACTCTCCACTTTAGCAAGGACATGCGCGAAATGTATCGTGTCGTCGTTTCAGAATGCGCATCCATTGTTGGGACCTGGGAACGACGTGCCAAATGCGTCACGAGACTCTACACCGTGACGTGACGCACGGCCAACAACGCAATGATGGCGGATGCTTGTACAATGTAGGATGCTGGTTTCGTAAAAAGGATCAATTCTCTTCGCCAAACTTCATCCTCATTAACAGCGCAAATACATTATGGCGTCTTTTGTTCGATATTCTATTCGTCCAGTCAGTCGGATGATTGATCGCAGGCTCTTCATTTCATCGTGTTCATTTGTTCGATGGAAGTCTGTTTTGGCTCAGCAGTCCGAGGTAAGCTTTTATAGCTTCAAGTTTATTTGCTCAGTCTACTGTGGCTACATTGTAGCATTGTGAAAATGCTGCTTACTTGTCTGGTTAACATAAAGTACAACGTAGACTCTTATGTTTTATTGTAACAACAAGTAAAGTGAGCTTATAAAGCTTAAATAAAGCTTCTTGTTGTTGTTGCAAGTTTTCCCTGTTTCGAACGTCGTGCTGCTGACATAATTATTGGTACCGAAACTTGGTTATCTTCTGCCCATAGCTGTACTGAGATGTTATTTGCCAGCTTGTACCAAATAGAAAGAAGAGACAGGCGGCAGACCCACACCGTCGCCACACGATGGTGTTCTGATTGCTTATAAGAAATATCTTGATGTCACCAGGGAGAATGATATGAAAACAGATTGTGAAATCTTAAGGTGCAGTGTTCAACTAACTGGCTGCAATACCATCTATCTGGGAGCTTATCATAGACTGCATGAAGATGATGAACAATCCTTTCTAGAGCTTGAAAGGTCACTGACTCTAATAAAAGATCACCATCATGTATTACTAGGTGGTGATTTCAACCTCCCAGGGTTAGTCTGAATTTCATCCGATTACGTTGAGTTATTTTTACTCCCTCAGTAACGTCTGAATCAACCAGCCATTAATGCCATCCAGTGACATCAGTACTCCTTTGCTTTAATTCATGTAAAAAGTAAAACACGATTTTCAAGTGGCAAACCAAGAAATATCGTTTGGAAATGTCTACGTGATACTCACAGAACAGATGACAGAATTGCTTTGCTCTTTTCAATTGTAATTCATGTTTTTTAAAACTTTCCCCAAACTATCAACTGCATGCAGTACTCTGAACCCGTTGTAATTCAAACTCGGTCACAATCACGCAATGGAATAAATACACACATGGAATGCTTAGTTCGAAAACAAAGAAGAAGCTATTTGGTCCTTAACAACAAAAAAAGAAAACGAGGAAGCAAGAAAGAAAAGCTAACAGAATCATTACACTTGACGGTATAAAAACCAAGAAGGTCGAATGACAGCATGACATTGGTCTCAGAAACTTCGCATGAACAAATTAAAATCACTGCGAAAGCCACAAAGCGGTTCTAAATGAAAAACCTACCGACTGTCCGCAATGATTCTTCATTCGCAATTCAATTTAGCAATTCAGTTTTGAAGATAAGGGCAATTTTGCTGTTTACGATAAAACATTATCAAAATGTTTGAACTCCACGCAAGCATGTCACCGATGCGATCTGCTGAATATTAAGCGACAATCCTGCAAAAATTTCTCATAATTATACATCCTTATGCGAATGTTTAGACAATCAACCAATCAAAATCACTACCCGATTTTCGGGTGGTAGTGACGTCACTGGATGGCATTAATGGCTGGTCGATTCAGACGTTGCTGAGAGGAGAAAATGACTTGAAGCAATTGGATGAAATTCAGGCTATCCCAGGGTGGGACTGGAAAAACCATCTGGTAAAGAAATGTAATTACTCAAGTCTGCATTACCAAGTTGGTGGCATTTTGGATTATAAAAGTCTAGTCCAATTAGTTGAAGAACCAACTAGACAACAGAACACCTTAGATTTGGCTATTACAAATCAGCCTATCATCATCAGAAATGTGTGTATTTTTCCGGGAGTCTCGGACACCTCAAAAGATCCCACTTTATAAGAGAGCTAACTGGGACAGTCTGGCTGATGAACTAACTAAGGATATTGACACCATAACAACCAATGCTCAATTCAATTCAATTCAGTTCTTTATTTCATATTATATATGATATTAACACAAGTGTATGTAGGTAGGAAAATAAAATAGCTGATAAATAATAATTAACTAAAAGACATTAAGTTCATTCGTGTACAGTGTCCAAAGTAGCAAGATCATGTTCAGATAATCGGCAGCAGTAAAGAGACTCAGGAAATAAAATCTCAGATAATATCAGTGATAGAACACAGGAAAAAATAACAGATTCCCATTTTTGGATATTTTAGGGTATTTAAAGAATACCCATAAAAATCCCAAATTTGGCAAAGTGAGACAAGTCTCAACCAGGGAATTCCCAACCAAGTTCCCAGATTGGGACTTGTCTCACTCTTCCAAATTTGGGATTTTTGTGGGTATTCTTTAAATACCCTAAAATATCCAAAAATGGGAATCTGTTATTTTTACCTGTCAGAACATACAAGAATGGAAGAATAGGAAGAACTTAACAACAAATGAACTCTGGGAAAAACTTAAAGCATCGATTAGCAAAGGAATTGATAGGCAATACCACACAAATTCAGCAAGCCAAAAGACAACTTACCTTGGATTACACCTAAGATTAAGAAGAATGGATGATTAAAAAACGAGATAGGCTGTCAATCAAACGTAAGGGCTTTGCTAGGGCCTTAGGAGTTGTTGATCCAAGCAAGATCACAAAGAGGATTAAGTGGCTTAAGAAAGATATTCAAAGAGAAATGGGGCAAGCTTACTGGAGCTATGTGGAGTCTATCATAACTGCCATTGGCAAGTAGAGTAAGAAACGGCCAGGATTAAAAAGGTTTTGGACCTTCATCAAGCACTGTTGATCTGACATTTCGGGGATCAGCTTGTTAATTGATGAAACAGGAAAAAAAGTATCTGTGGCAGATCAAGTAGCTAATATTCTTAAGGTATCAGCCACCCTTCAGGACCGTCTGCGCGCGGATCGCTGTAGCGTTAGTTGTTTTTATAAAAACCCCTATAAACCATATATTTTTTAAAAGCTTAATAATTCCAGATTATGGATTTGAACTAACAAAAACGATTTACTTAAATGTGTTTCGAAATTGGAACGTTTTGTGTAAAAGTACACTTCTCTATA
The DNA here is from genome assembly GCA_942486035.1 of Porites lobata. Classification (NCBI taxonomy): domain Eukaryota; kingdom Metazoa; phylum Cnidaria; class Anthozoa; order Scleractinia; family Poritidae; genus Porites; species Porites lobata. Next base: position 2,540,967 of record CALNXK010000047.1, on the reverse strand, counting down.
AATCATGTTCCACTCCCGCCGGAAATAAACGGAAGAAAACAATTAACACCGCATTCGCTTCTCAACACGTTCCACTAAAAAACCGTGTCTCGGATTTTTGATAAGTGCGTTTGTGTTTCTTTTATTAGCAAATGAAGTTGGGAAAGGCAATTAGTCAACACTCCCCTTGGAAAAAAAGCTCTAGCTTTAAAATGAAAAGGAGTATTAAAATTCGCAGACACGGTTTTGTAGAAGAGATATATGGCATCACTCTGGCCAAATTTTAGCCAAATTGACTGAAAGGCTGCCGACTTGGAGTTCAAAACGTACGAGTCGATCGGCAAAATTTGGGTTCGGAGATAAAATAGAAAATACATTTTTGGCGGCATCCTACCTGGAATGAGATTATAACACCTAACTGTTTATTCTGATTGATATCAGAGAGGGATCAATTTTCTCTAACAATAGGACTTTGACAGGTAACATGTAACAGGAACAAACTTTCGCGGCAAGCAAGGGAACAGTTTAATTCTCCGTTGGAAAACTTCCACTCTTTTACACCACGAGAAGCACGGTTTAATTCTTTCTCGAGCAAAAGTTTTGCCTCTTCTTCGATCTTTTTCATATGATCCGCCCAGGCGTTTTTGTCGATCGGCGCCAGGCCAAAAAACTTTGAAGCCGCCGAATGTCCACCACCGATTGCTCGAAGGCCAAGAACTGAGGCCCGGTTTATTTCAAACGCTCTGCTCTTCTCGGAAGAACTAAAAACAGAATTTGTCTTGTGTGACGGACGGCTTTCATTCTCGCACTGGATTCTCCAGGTAGAACCAAGTCCATGCTTAGTCGCTACATTTTCCATGACTTGGACTCTTCCCTGGCAAAATCGACAAGCTACAGACTCGTCCCAGTTTCTCAAGCAGCTTTTAAACGATCGATAGCTCGACCGCTTATTGTTTTCCACGTTCCATCAGCAGATGGGGTCGATGAGCTTAATTGGCTTTCTTCATCTGGCTCTTCAAGCTGGATTTTGGAGCGGCTTGCACTCTCAGCAACTGCAACATTTTCGCTTTTCTGAATATCCAACTCCTCGAGCCACTTCTCTTGCTGATAAAATGAGCCTTTGTCGCTCTCTGCCAATTTTGCGGCCCATTCTTTGTCAAACTCACTCTTCGATTTCCTTTTCGCTCTCGGTTTCGATGACGAAATTTTCTCTTTTTTTGGTGGCAAACGCTAAATATCCACGGAGAATACTAAAGGCTATAAACAGCGCGAAGACAATTCGCACGTGTTGTGTCGAAGCACGCACTCGGTGATATATGACACGGGTATGACAGATCTTGTCAACGATCAATTAAGATAATTAACGAGAAAAAATCTTTTACCCCCGATATCTTTCGACAGAAATAATATTTTCTTCTAATTTTTTTTTTAAAAGAAAGCTCTCAAGCATATCTATTTGAAAACGTTGAAACCTCAAATACGAAAAAATGGCAATTTTAAGGGTGGCTGATACCTTAACACACAATTCCAGTCTATATTTACAATTGAAAGCCCTGTATCACATGACTTGTTGCCATCTATCTCTCTCTTTCCAAGCATGTCTGATATTCTTATATCAGGATCCGGAGTCTTGAAACTACTACATGTACAGAAGGTACATAAAGCTGCTGGCCCAGATCAGATTAGACCAAGGGTATTGAGGGAACTGTCTTACATTATACACGTAGCTCCTGTACTGACTCTGATTTACAGAAGATCATATGACACAGCCTAGGTACCAGATGACTGGAAAAAGGCTATGTGACTTCAGTCTTCAAGAAAGGGAGAAGGTCAGAGGCTGGAAACTATAGGCCAATATAACTGACATGTATTGCCTGCAAGATCATGGAGTATATTCTCGTCAGTAATATAATGAAGCATGCATTATTTTGTTCAAGACCTTGCATGTTATATGCAGGGTGGGGGGCAAATGGATGTCTTGTTTAGCGAGAGTTGAGCGGTGAATCGAATCATAAATGTATCTTACATGGTGACAAAGTTGAAATTGTAAGGTAGATGCTCGATTAAAGGTAGATGCTCTATTAAATTAGAATTTAGCGTGCCTCAAGGTTCCTGTCTTGGTCCGCTATTGTTCACATTGTACACGAGTGAGCTTTTTGAGATAATTAAATATCATCTGCCCATGATTCACTGTTATGCTGATGATTCACAAGTTTACATCTCATTTAGTCCAAATGACATCTGGAGCTGAACAACTTGCTGTGGTGAGGAATATGGAAGACTACATCAGAGACATTTGTTTTTGGATGTTGAATAATGATCTTAAATTTAATGATGACAAGACTGATTTCCTCATCATTGGTTCATCACAACAGCTGGAAAAGCTAGATAATATCAGTATACGTGTGGGTGACTCAAATATTCATCCCGTGCCACTCGCGAGAAATCGTGGTTGTTGGTTTGATTCTAGGCCCTCCATGGCATCAGACATCACAAAACTCTGTGTCTCTTCATTTTACTGCATTTATAATATTCGTCGGATCAGAAAGTATCTTTCACGGCAGTCAACTGAGATACTTGTCCATGCATTCATAACAAGTTGCCTTGACTATTGCAATGGTCTTTTATATGGACTACCAGACTGCTTGTTGAATAAACTGTAACAGGTACAGAACGCTTGGCATGCGCCAGACTGATTTTTGGAGAACAGAAATTTTGTCATGTAATGCCTCTTATTTATGAATTACACTGATTACCGATTAAATATAGAATCGAGTTTAAAATACTTTTAATTACTTTTAAGATTCTTAAGTTTTTAGCGCCTACTTATTCTCGTCTCTCAGTTCTCTTAGGCTCCCATCTAAATATAATCTAAGGAATTCTAGTGATAACCTTTTCCTTAGTTATCCGCGTTTTAAATCTAAAGCTACACTAGGTGATCGTCCTTTTACCTGTGCTGCACTGAAACCGTGGAACGCATTACCATTTGACATAAGAAGTGCCAGCACAGTTAGTATTTTTAAAGCCAAGCTAAAAACTCACCTTTTCTGTCATGCATTGTTATCATAGTTCTTTTTATTACTGTGAGTTTACTTTTAATTGTAATTTTAGCTTTTTAAATCATTGTAAGTTTACTCTTAATTGTAATTTTAGCTTTTTAGCCTTTTTATTTCGTTTTTAATCTTGTCATGCGCATTTGATCATTTTATGCAATTTGTGCATCATAAATGTTTTATTATTATTTTATTATTATGCTTGTGAACCTTAAGTAGTGCAGTAGGTAGGCTTTTAATCGAATGTCTGGTGTTTGTTTATTATGTAAAATTATCTTTTTAAAAAGATGAATTATTATTTTTTTCTGGCAGGCCTCTTATTCTGCAGTTGATGACAGCATCAAGAAAGCATTTCAAGAAATAGTTGGAGAAAAAAATGTGTCATCTGCCATGGTTGTAAGAGAACAACATGGAAAAGATGAATCTCATCACAAGTGTCATCCAGCTGATCTTGTTGTTTGGCCAGAAAACAAGGAACAAGTCAGTGAAGTGGCAAAACTTTGTGATGATAATTGTATTCCACTGATTCCATTTGGATCTGGGACTGGACTGGAAGGAGGTGTTGTAGCTAAAAAGGTGAATGCATTCTTCTTTAATCACTCGGCACGCAGGTGGAAAACTTACCATGTTACAAGATCTTGAATAACACTGCAAGATTTTGTAACTTTAAGATAGCAATATTGAAGTTGTTACTGTTAGACTTAACGCAATCTGAGCAGGGCAAAAAAACTTCCACTCCTCTGCGTGTCAGAGAAGAATACTCTCTTATCTTATAAGAGTGGATTTCCAAGAGTAATTGTGAGTGAAAGTAGCCTTTCTTGTTTCCTTTTTTTGTTTCTTACTCTATAAAGCTTGACCTTTATCTGGTCATCTTGATATTTCTAAAACTTTGCATTTTGAGACCCCGTTCTTGCATCCTGAAACTGGATTTGCTTGAGTAAAGCAGTAGAGTAGAAAAATTGTAAATGTAACCTCTTCGCTGTTAGCAGCCACCTTTATCAACTTACTGACCAGTAAGTGTTTGAGACAATAAAGATCTGGCTGCAGTTGTTCAAAAGCTGCACCGGATAAATCGCTATCCAGAGGATAAGTATTATGATAACCAATTGCGCTAAACAGTGGATAGTAACTTATCCAGTGCATAGTGCTGTCCACTTTTTGAACAACTGGGGCCTGGCTGCAGTTGTTCAAAAGCTGGATAGCACTATCCACCAGATAAATCACCTTCCAAAGGATAAGTGTTAGGGAAACCAGTATTGCTTTATCCAGTGAATAGTGATTTATCCGGTGGATAGTGTTCTCCACCTTTTTAACAACAGGGGCCTGACAATACAGTCTGAAATACAGTGTAGATGATTACAGCTGATTATGCCCCTACAATTTAGCTGTCATTAGGGCTGGGAGCTGGGGATATTCCCTATATACTATATTTGGCATACTTAATAGCATTTTTCGAGTTAAGTTGAACTCGGAGAACCTTATCTCAACGATTTCTGGAGATTTTGATCTTTTGTATGCTCAATACTGTAGTTCTACTCAGTGTATTAATGTGGTTTCTAAAGTGATAGTTGGCAAAAGACTTTAAGGGTGTTTGTTTCAAAATGTAACTTAGGTTTCTGTTTAAGATTGTACCATTTTCTCGCAATCCTCCATTAAGCAGTCAACCTTCGTCAAGTGGGAACTATGCTTGCAGCCATTACCCTGAGGGTGGCTGAAACCTATTCATAATATTGTGTCATGTGTAATGTACATGTTTGGTATTCCATTTTTTTAGGGTGGTGTCAGTGTAGATGTTACAAAAATGAATGAGATAGTTGAATTCAATCCGGAAGATTTTGATGTGACAGTGCAGGCTGGTGTCACTAGAAATCAACTCAATAATTATGCCAAAGACTCAGGATTGTGGTTCCCAGTTGGTATGTGATCATTTCAGCTCAAGTTTAGTTTTAGTTTATTTGTATTTTCACCAATTAAAATACTAAATTTCCAAGTAGGGCTTTTTAAAAGGGACCTGTACATGTACATCTTCTCAATATCACAAGATAAAATGGAAGAGGGTACAAAACAACAAATGTACCGATTAAATTAGGAGGATAGCTGTATAGTATGACATAAAAACCTGAGTGTACCATTATATTTATCAAACTTTTGAAATTTAGAGATGTGTTAGTTTGTTCTTCACATTAATATAACTGGTAGTACTTGCCACTGCACATAGTAGCAGAAACACTAATCAAGGCTGGTCAGGTGCAGTTGCACAGAGGAAAATATATATCACTTTTATATTATATTTATATTAAATACATTATGCACATAAAATTACTTGTAATTACAGATGATTGAAAGAAAAAAAGCAAAAAAATTCAAATTTTATGTTACAATTAAACAGGATTATGCAGTCATGTCAAGGCTGTTTAAATTTTGTGGTAAAAGTGAGTGTGTCAACATAATCATCCTCTGGCAACAAGATATCCAAGAGTTGACAATGAATTGCCTCCTTATATAATTTTATAATTATTAATTTTTGATAATGAATCAATTACAGATCCAGGTGCGGATGCCAGTTTAGGTGGAATGGCATCGACCAGTGCATCTGGCACAAATGCCGTAAGGTAATTTGATTTTTTTTCAACTTTGTTCTTAATAATTTTGTAACAATTGTTTTAAGTCTGACACTTGCCTTACCGTTGTGTATGCATAGTATCTATCAGTAGCTCTTCTTTTTCTTTATTTTTTGAACTGTAATGCTGATAAATAAGATATGTTATGGTTTATCTTTCAATTTTTTGACCTTGCCTTTAATGACTGTTATACTTTTAACAGGTATGGCACTATGAGAGAGAATGTGATGAACCTAGAGGTTGTTTTACCAGATGGGCGGATTATTAATACCGCTGGTGAAGGCCGTCGGACAAGGTAGTGAAAATCAGATATAATATATTTTCTTTTAATAAATGACGTATACATGGTATGCATATTTTAGTGTTCAAGGCAGTAGGGCTTTTCTTTGGTATAAACTTTAAATCTCATTCGGGTTTATCTGTGAGGAGTAAGTGCAAGTGTATCCCATGGGTACATGTGTTTTATGTATTTGCATGAATATATGTGTGTCATTTGTTTTCCTTTAAGCTCTCTCTTGCTCATCACATACTAAAGCTACAGTTCTTTTCCATGACTATTGTCTCCAAACTCGGCTCATTTTCCTAACTTTTTGCTCCACAGAAAGACATCTGCGGGATATAACCTGACAAACCTGTTTGTTGGTTCAGAAGGCACCTTGGGTATAATTACAAAAGTGACTCTAAGGCTCTATGGAATACCAGAATCGGTATGTTTTTTCATGTGAAATAGTTACATTTCGTTAATTGAGACTGCTCTACACGAAAATTCTCATAGAACAGCCATGCAAAGCAAGAACTTTGTGTTTCCTTCTTGTAGCCAAAGACACTTGGGATGCTCATGAAGCGAGCAAAAGTAAGCAACATAAGTCATTTCCCCACAGACCACCAAGCCAGCAGAAACAGGAAACGGGCTTTGAGAAAGTCTAGGAAAATGCCTCTGAAACTTTCTAATGTTGTTGCAAATCCAGTAGAAGTCAGTCATAATTTGCCTAATAATGGACTTGTTTTGCTGTGTAATGTGACGTCTTGACAGTTCTACATTCACGATTTCCTAATTAGTAATTTGTCTGCTCTCTATCGGAAGACATTGTATTTCAGGTCAAAACATTTTATCTACAACTGAATGGGATGTCTCAGAAAAATCTATATGTAATGCTTTAACACTGGCTTCATAATCCTGTAATTTCCACCCATTTCTAATCCACTTTTCTTTTTTTTCTTATCCTAGACGGCATCTGGTGTGTCTTCGTTTCCTGATGTTAAGTCAGCTGTTGATGCTGTGGTGGAAATCCTCCAGTGTGGATTGCCCATGGCAAGGATTGGTAAGTACACGTGTAGTTGGCTGAAAAAAAATATTAGTTCCTGCTTTGTTTTAGTGTCAGTGCTCTATAGCATAGCCAGCTTACCGGCACTCCTCTCAAATAGTTTTGAACAAATAATGCAACAATAACTTAACAGAACTAAAACCCTCACTGACGGAAGGCAGTCAGTTGTACATTTACTGTAAATCCTCTTATTCAGCTCTCTGGGGGCTTATTTATTTCAAACACTTTTGAGGGGGTGGAGGGGGCTTATTTGAGAGGGGGACTTCATTAATTCACTAAAGACATTGGAATCAGTTCTTTATACACAATTGCAAAGTGGAAAAGCTGGCAAGTACAAAAAATTGAAGGTCACAAAGCTGAGGATGAAAAACAATTGTGAACTTCCGGTTGGTGAATAAACGATCCCGGATCAGTCCACACCACTGCACAGTCTTGATTGATTAATACAGTCTATCATTTATCAGTGAATAATAATAAGGGGGAGGGGAGGGAGGCTTAAAAGAGAGGGGTGGTGGGGGGGCTTATTAGGTACTTTCTTTCCCTGGGGTTGAGGGAGGCTTAATAAAGGATTTACGGTACAATTATGACTGAAACTTGGGACCACTGAGAAACAAAATCCAAGACAGTCTTGGATTACCTTACATCGGCCAACAGTCATAGGTATGAACATTTGCTCATTTTTTTAACCTAGTGTTGTAACTTTTCTTTGTAGAGTTTCTAGATGATGTTCAGATTGATGCCTGTAACAAGTTTTCTGGCCTGGATTACCCAGTGACACCAACCCTTTTCCTGGAATTCCAAGGATCAGAAAACAGTGTCAAGGAACAAGCTGCTGTTGCAGGTGAGCCAGAAATGTTACTCTTAATGCCTTACCTTTTCGGCCATTTTGAGGCTTTATGTTAGACTGAGTTGGAGTTAGACTACCAGTAGACCCTCCTTTTCGTCAGGGATAGTAGAGCGCGCGAAATACGCGTCTGCGCGTGAAAATGGTTCTGGTTAACGCGCGCTCGCGCACCAGTATTTCACTTGCTAAACTATCTCTAATGAAAAGTGAAGGACAGTAGACTACTCCTAGTCTAGGTTGGGTTGGTCGCACTTTAATTTCACTATATAGCTCCGCCGAATTTTACTGACGTTTTTATGGGGGGTGGGGTGGGAGTGGGGGAGAATACAAACGACTGTAAAATTTCTCGTCTTTGTGTAGCAATAGTAAACTTGCGCAACAGGATGGGAAAGGAAAAAAGGCGGCAAACCTTTTGTGACAAGTGTGACCATAATTTTTCCTTCTGTCCTGCTGCGTACACTCACTGATATCTTCGCTCGCTTTTAACTTATCTCCTTTAGAGATGGTAAGTTTCCTGACTTTAAGGCGCTCTTTCCAGCAGTATCAGTTGATATTTGCTTAACTAGGTGAAAAAAAAAACCGTGAAAGTAGCCTTTTCACAGACCCTCTATTTTCTCTTCTAAGTCCGTCGAGTGCTCGGGATAAAAAACAAAAACCGCGTCGGATTTATTGACCGCCAGCGCAAAGAATGGAAAGAAAAATAAAACAACGTACGTGTACAGGCTACCGTGGAAGGGTCTATTTTCACCCATTTTCCTGCAGTCAGGTGTGAATGAAAATAACTTAACCCTCTCACTGCTAGAGTGTTTGATAGAGTTTTGTAAGATGGTTCTAACTTTTGAGTCTGTGGACGAAATCCTATGATGTGACCATTCAAATGAAAGCTCTCTGCCTGAACTTTTACATAGTGCTATTTGTTTTTCAAAACTTTACAAAAGGAAATTTGCAAACTTGGTCGAAATTTGCCTCTGGCTAAATTTGGAAGTGAAAGGGTTAAAACATGATGATCTTTACCTGCACTTTTTCAGCGGAGGTTATTGAAAGTAATGGTGGTTCTAAATTCAAGTGGGCCACTGAACTGGAGGAGCGAAACAAGCTGTGGAAAGCCAGACACAATGCCTGGTATGCTGATATGGCGCTAAGACCCGGATGCAAGGTAAATGACACGGAGTTGTGATTTTCATTTTGCCTTTCCAATAATTCTAATGTTCCTCACTGACCATTGTAAGGTCAGGGTTCCTTCTGTAGGTATCGAGGTAGAGATTACGTTCAACAAAAGAAACAATTCAAGCAAACAATAAAATCACCAGGAGAGCTCTATTGTTTGTTTCCTTCGTTTCTTTTGTTATGACGGTATCTGCAGAAAGACCAATTTAATCGTGTACTTAATTGATTGAACCAAGCCCGCTACCCTAAAATCCTGGTTTTAAGCCCATATTCCAGTTATAATCCCCTTTCCCGCTTTTAAGTTTCCCTCCATGGTTACAGTTTATCTCTGTTTATCAATATTATATCTTGTTTCGTTATGTACTAATTTTAGTAAAAGTTACAGTTCAGGTTCCAGTTGAAAAGGTGGATAACGCTATCCACCGAATAAATCTCTATCCAATGGATAACGAAATTGGTTTCCCTTAACTTAATACTTATCCGGTGGATAGTGTGATCCAGCGTTTGAACAACCGGAACCAGAACAACAACAACAACACCAACACCAACAACAACTTTTATTTAAACATCACAATTTTACGGCGTAGCTGATGTGGTCGTGTATAATATAACTAAAGAGACTAAAAGCATTTACCCTGCTGACTTTGCGCGAGATTATTTACATTTTCTTATTAACAGGTTTCTATCAACAGTTTTCTATTTACAATGTGTAATTGAAATGAATGTGAAAGTAAGTTAACCATGACCTCGCACTTGTCTTTCGTGGCAAAAAAAAAAACAAAAAACAACGGTGCTCTTAAGCGAACATTTCCGTTAATAGGCTCCCAAAGCGAGTAACGGATAGGAAACGTTGTTGTGAGGTGATCCATAGACACATAAGTTTGTATACTTTTACAAACTTAAATTGTCTCGTACCTGTATGGAAAGCCATAAACAAATAAATTTGTTTGCTCTTACAAACATTAACTGTCTCGTACCCGTGTAGCTGTCGTTTCGCGGGTGATTTGCATGCGCGTATCACTGAATGATTAATCTTGATCCTATGAACCATTTTAGGGTGTGTCCACAGACGTTTGTGTCCCGATTTCAAAACTTCCAGAAATCATCGTGGAAACTAAAGAAGATATCGTGGCTCATAACTTAGTAGGTAAGTTTGTGAAGCTATGAGAAAGAAACAAAACAAAAGAGAAAGGAAAACAAATCAATCATAGATGCAAAGTACTAAATTTTTCACTCTTACCGGTGTGATGTCTTCGCAAAGTGATTTTGATAAGATAAATGAAATGTATCTGTGGTCTTACGATATCGATCTCAATCTGTTATTCTGGCAATCATTACAATCTGTGGTTTGTCCTTCCATTGTATTATATCACCTTTTTTCACTGTTTAGTTTGATCAACACGAAATTGAGCTATTTTCTATGGAGCGGTTGTCATCTGTAAACAGCACGTGGCAGTTTGACAATTTTGACAATTTATGTTACGCACTTTTGCGAGAATATTTTTGCCATCACTGCATAGCGAACGCAAGTGTCTGGGATGAGACATCTGGGAGGTTTTCGTCGAGGTTAAAATAGGGCTTGTCCACGCGTCTTTATTCATTTTCACTTAAACTTAATGAATGTTGTCCACAAGAACTATACTTCGCTTACAGCGATTGGTGGTTAACGCTTTAAGCCCCAAGATCCAGCTACAAATTCTCCAGACTGATACATTTCTATTAAGAATAGTTGTGAGAATTTGGCTTAAGATCAAAGCATTCTCCCTTTGTTAATCAATTAAGTAATTCTCATAACCTTTACTCTTGATGATCTGCTGATGTTGTTAGGAGAAAATTGATGTTGATCACTCTTGGGACCTAAAGTGTTAACAGAATACACGTTTATTTCCAGCCCCCATTGTTGGTCACGTGGGTGACGGGAATTTTCATTGTTTTATTCCAATAAAACCGGACGACGAGGAAGAGCACCGCGCTGTAAAAGAGTTCACTCTCAGACTGGGAAGGTAGGCCGCTCCAATGGTTTAATTGTCTTTGTTGTCTTTTTGGTTTAGCCCCAATTGTCGGGCATGTTGGAGATGGGAACTTTCACTGCGTTTTACCTCTTGATTGTGAATGTGAGGAAGAGATAAGACAAGCAAAAGAATTTATAGACAGACTAGCAAGGTACGCTTTGTGTACTCAAGTGTAGATAGCTGCGTCGCCTGCCCTTTGGAACAAAGGCAAAACTAAGGGTATCACTTGGTCAGGGGCATACATGCCATTTCCCTTTAGAAAATCGTTGGAAAGTTATAAGATCTTTCCCATCAAGTATTAGACGTGATTATTTTGAGTCAGGGGCGATGTATAGAGTTCATGGGCGACACTAGTGAGACCAAGTGTGACTACAGATGAGAACTTTTAAATAAAAGTTTCCTGAGTCGATGATCTGTGTTTATGGTCTCTTAATGACGGGTTGATTCATGTCCTAGGTTTGTCTCGCGCTGACGCTCAGCGCGAAGTCATCTAGAAACGGTTATCTTGGGAAATAACGACCCAGTTTCCTTCGCGGCTTTGTAAAAAAAGAAGCGATAGCGTCATCAAAACGGTCTCATTACAAACCGAAGAAGCAACGGTCCAATCTAGATGTCACGTTCCACCTCATAATACAGACCTTTAGATTCGAGGACGAGGACGGCTACGAGTACTACGAGATTCCACTTGAAGTTTTTTCGCGTCTTCCCAAAATATAGACTTCCTGGAAAGCCTCATTTTACCATTTTTCGCTAGAAAAGTTAGCAATGTTATCTTTAGTGAAGGAGGTTACGCGCTCTCTCGGTCCCAAAATGATTAAACTTCTAACATTTGATCTCTTGTTTCGCCACCACGACTTTCGCGTGAAAACCCGTAGTAGAATGACGGCGGCTTCCTCGTTTTCCCGCCAGAATGACGTTGGCTCACTCGCGTACACCACTTAGTATTGAGAAAATCTCGTACTTGTCTTAGAATGGGCTGATTTAGCAACATGACGGGAACGTCAGTTGACGACGGGAAAGCGCGCGGAAAGAACTAAACGCTACTTCCGGTGCCCAATTTGCCGCTCTGCGATTGGTCAAGCCAGTTGTTTGATTTGCGCGCCATCGTCAGTTGACGTTCCCGTTCTGTTGCTAAATCATGTCTGTAATAGCCAGTGCTTGAGTGTGAATTTTCTTGTTTTCAGACGCGCATTGGCTTTGGGCGGCACCTGTACAGGTGAACATGGTATTGGATGCGGCAAGCAAGCGCTCCTTCCTGAAGAGATCGGCGAAACTGGATTAAACGTGATGAAAGAAATCAAGACTCTGTTGGACCCTAACTGGATTATGAATCCTGGAAAAGTGTTCTTGTGAAGAGGCAGTTTGACTCTTGGAATAAAAGTGCGCAACTACAGGGTTTGCTTGGAAGATAAAAAACCTGGCTAATCACCATACGCAGCTGAAATAGTGTGTCAATAATGGGCCTAAATGTTCCATTGATGGGCCTGCATTTTCCTTTGATGGACCTACATATGGCAATAAAGCGCGTTCCGGAGTATTTCTAACCTGGGTTTAAATCGTAATCAGGGTGGGTCCCTGTTTTTTAGCGGAGACGTGTTCACGCGGGCTACTGTTTCTTTAATTCGAACACATTTACACAATTTACACGAAGTTGCTTTGCTATTTTCCCGTCTTGAAGTGAAATTTCTCGCTTACCATTTGTTATCAAAAAAGGCAGTAATCTGCGTATGTTACTTGTGCCTATGCTAGCGTCGTAATATTAACTAGACTTTATAGGAAACTTTTTAATCTATCTCAGTTTAACCCTTTAATTCCTTATGGTGGTTTTATAAAATTCCTTATGAAATTAACATGCTGTGCAAAAAGCCAGCCAAAGTGGTTTCATTTGATTGGTAACATCATAGGAGTACGTCCATAGATTTAAAAGTTGGATTCTGGTAGTCTAGTAGTAAATGGGTTAAGATATCTGTAATATTTACCTTGTGAATCAATTTTTTTCCTGAAAATAGATTAATAAATAGACTAAATTAGTCCACAAAAACGTAATTCTAACATTAAGATTGTAATCGAGTTCCCTCGGGGGCGTTGGCACTCGCATATGAGATAGTAGAATCTTTTTATTTCAGTAGAGGGGTACAGCTTAGCGGATAACACATGCTGTTTATTGACCTAGCAGCAAAGAAGTAGTTTTAAATTAGGGCTGGTACACACTTACCTTAAGGTAAAAGTCACGAATTCTATGCGTTCATTTAACAGTGATTTAAACGACCTTATACATGGGTAAATTTAGTGTAAATACAGTGTACCAAAGGGCCACTTCCGAGTTCCAAAAACTCTCACAAGGCTAAATGCCAAACTTTTCTTGTGAAAATAAGTTTTATTTGCGTGAGGATTTAAAAACTTAGAAAATTAAAAAAAAATGAAAAAGAGGCTGGGTGTTCTGCTGCAGTAGACCTCCGTTTTTATTGTTCACTTTAACCTGTACCAGCTTTACCGGTGTCAGGAGTTAGGGGCAATGTTTTTGTCCTTAATGTGTTAGCTATATAGTGACCTAAAGATTTTTACTATGAGTACGAGACTGAGTACAAGTACGTCTTTAGTGTTTCGAGCTAGTTAGTTCCTTAGAACTATTAATCTTTCCTGCTGCTAGCCAGTAGATATATCAATTAAATCTCGCGAACTCGGTTTGAAAAATCGTACTCGTGGTCTTATCCAAAGGTCCCTAATAGGCCAATTCCGAGTTCCAAAGACCCTCACTTTCAAAATGAGGCTAGGTGCACAACCTTTCTTGTGAAAATGAGTTTTATTTGCATAAGAATGAAAAATCATTTCCATCTTAAAGGCTGAGCACTTAACCTCGTTTTGAAACAGAGGCCCGGGGGAACTCCGAAATGACCTATTGGTGACGCTGAATGAAACGATCTGACTTTTATTATGATGGGCCTGCCTGTCAGAGAGTTAGAGGAAGACACTCGAGACAAGATTCAGGGAAAAGTTTTGAGTTAACAATTTCACCCTTCTTGTCTTCGGCCTTGGGCGTGCTGCCGACACCCAAGTATCCTGTAGATGTTCATTACAAGCTACAGGACCCGGCCGTGTGTTGTTCAGTATTCTCTAACTGACAGACGGAACTTCCTGCTAGGCCTGTTAGGCATAATAGGATCCAGTTGAAGTTTCTTCAAGTAGTGGTCCTGGTAAGAAAAGAACCAAACGCAATGAACACGTCCGAATGCAAAAAGGTGCTAATTTGACTATTATCTCTACTGCACTTCTGATAAGTTTAAACAGCAGATTTTACGAAATCTTCGCAAAACAAAATCTCGTTCGAGTCTAAGTAACAGTAATCCTATATGCGAGGAGTATTAAAAGTGTAAAAGATTTCGGCCAACCATAAGAGTTGCAAACAATAGCCAAGAAAACTTTACACTTTTACATGTTTAAAAATGGAGTTAAAATACATTTTATTTCGTAAACTGCCTGTTCACGAAATAAGTTTATGCATTCTCTGTGTGAAAATAACACATGTAATAACAACATTGCTATAAGAGGAAAGCGTATTGCGCCATAACAATGTTTTCCGTCTTACCCGAATCATTACTCAAATACGGCTGAATTATTTTGTCAGAGTTCTTTATGTGGGACAATGTTTCAGTAAGACCTGCACCGTTCTAAACCTCTTATTTCACTGGTCCCCTTTAATCTGCATTTCTATTGTTTTCAGGCTGAGCGGCATAAATAAATGAAAGCTAAATAAAGAGAACGCGTTTTAGCTCTCCCCCCCCCCTCCTCCAAAGTTATCGTTTTTTTGTGTTGTAATTTTTTTTTTCTTACGACCTTCTTCTTATCAATAGCAGAAGTCCGAAAAAAAGGCAAAAAAGAGAACGCTTAAAACTTCATTTTATTCAATTTTATTATTTTTTTGTTGTTCATTTTTTTTTTTTGTGCTTTGCTTTGTCTTTGATTTATTAAAAATAAATAACATTAACAGATATTATTCACTCCTCAGATTTCGGTTTCCAAGAAGAATGCTATCTTTACAGAGAAGAGTGAACAGATTAACAGGAGGTAAATCTGTTCACTCTTTTCTCCAAAGATAGTATATGACCAAAGGAGATTGTTTAGTGCGAAAATACACAGTTAAAACGCTACCTTCAACAACGATGAAAAGCTCGACCACAACACTGATTAGGTGCTTTTGGGTCCGAGAAAACAGCGTTTAATTTTCGAAAAGAAAGTTTTTGTAAAGCTGCATGGAGATTACTAATTACTAGAGAGCATGAGCACAAAATGTGGCCTCCACAGTCAACAAACTCCTAATTTACACAAGCAAGTTAAAACTTCCTGTGAATCTGATATTTAATACTTGGAGTATTTAACAAACCCGTTCCTTATGTCAACCACTTATTTTTAGGGATTACCAAACTTCATACCTAGTGACCAGGTCGGGCTTCATTGCGACACTCCCAGGATTTTGATTAGTTGATCTACTGAACCCCTTTAAGGCCAATTAAATTCTGTAGAGTATCTGAGCTGGCTTTCGAAAGAAACTGAGTGGTCCGAAAATCTTCCCCTTTTGGTTCATCACCTTGCTCTTTACTTAGTCGGTTCTGCGGCGAAGATTCAAACGTCTTGTCGATAGAGGCGATTTTTTTTGCTACCACGTTCACCAAATCAGTTAGCGTTGAACGTTGACTGATTTGGTGAACGTGGTAGCAATTGAACGCTCAATCTTATCAGCAGGTATTTATAATACCGTAAAATTCCGAAAATAAGCCCCGGGGCTTATACTTTTCAAAGGCCCCTTTTGAGGGGCTTATTTTTGGAGGGGCTTATATTCGGAGGGGCTTATCTAGGGAGGGAAATTTGCGTTTCAAAATCGATTGGGCTAGCCTTACAGTTGGAAGGAAATTTACCGTTTTTGCTTTGTTGTATTTTGTATTTGAGGGCAATTTCCAAGTACAAGAACAAGTTCCCCCGGGAGTGGGGGGCTTATATTTGGAGGGGTGATTTAACGAAGGGTTTTTTGCGTTACGAGTTCGGGGGGCTTATATTTGGAGGGGCTTATTTTCGGAATTTTACGGTAATTGCTTATAAGTAAGCCGGTTGGGTGCACAAATGGCAAGCTACAGGTGGTTGCCCGGTCTTGTCGCACTTCACAGTAGAAACTGATACTTAGGAACGCCAGGAGCTTGAAAGATAGACCAGTTGCCGGTGTTGTTAATGAACAGAGGCAAGAGTTCGATTGGTTTTTGGCCTCGAAAGGGATCATCAGTCTCCTGCATCATGCCAAGCGGTTTTTGAACAGGTGATGTTAACTCTGACTGCGGACTCGATGGCACTGCGCCATCAGAATTGTTTAGGAATTAGTTTCCTTCGGCAAAGAGGGAGGTATTTTGTTAGCGTCAAAAACAGTGACTTTGCTCAGAAATCTAACGAGGAATCGTCAAAGCCATCGGCACCATGTCCAAATTGAACAAGAAAGCCTGGGAAAACAAATACCGTAAAATTCCGAAAACAAGCCCCGGGGCTTATATTTTTGAAATGTACCGTTTTTGCTTTGTTTCACTTTGTATATGAGGGCAATTTCCAAGTACAAGCCCCCGTGGGTCTTAAATGCGGAGGTGCTTACATGTATATATGGAGGGGCTTATTTTCGGAATTTTACGGTACCTAACTGAGAACACCAAAATGCACTTCTACGCTGTTACACGGCAGTAAAACTTGGACCACCTACACGAGACAGTATAGGCGCTTCTTTGGCGTCAACAAGTGGCAGAGACCATGACCAACAGTGAAGTACTTGCACGTGCTGGTATCGTCAGTATACACCCCCTCTTCAGTCATGGCCGCCT
The DNA here is from genome assembly GCA_942486035.1 of Porites lobata. Taxonomy (NCBI): domain Eukaryota; kingdom Metazoa; phylum Cnidaria; class Anthozoa; order Scleractinia; family Poritidae; genus Porites; species Porites lobata. Next base: position 2,524,114 of record CALNXK010000047.1, on the reverse strand, counting down.
GAGAAGACTCGGCCATGTTTATTACATGGATGATGAACGCGTCCCAAGGAAGTTCTATACGGACTATAGAAAACAGCAGTCAGGAACGTCGGGCGCCCCACTCTGCGACTCTGCGGTTCATGGACGCTGGGGTGATCTCAAAGCTTGCGCAATTGACCCAAACAATTAGAAAGATAGATCGTGGTCTAGATGGAGACGGACAGTAAACGAAGGAATCGAGAAAGCCAGAAGTGGAAAGCCACCAGAAAGATGAAAAGTAGTGCGCTCGCCGCAAATATAGCTCTACTTTGCTTTATTGGCTCGTGAAATCCCGAATAGAGACAAAGCTTGTGCGCCCTAGTCAGTCGATCTGTAGTGGTACTGCAATGTCTTGTCTGGCTGTGAAGGCCTTGTCTGTCTTGTCTGTGCTCCTCATACACACTCGTCCCGAGGCTGTATCCCCAATCGAACGGCTACTGTTTTGTTTGATCCAGTTTCTGTTGTTTCTGTACGAGCTCCTGGGTTTTCTCTTCAAGTTTCTCCATCAGTGACGTGCAGTGGGCTCTAAGTTTAAGATGTTTTTTCTTTGCAGTTTGCTCGTGTACAGCGGTTTTATGTCTTCTTTCAACACCTTCACCCGTTGTAACTCTTTCTTCAAATTGTTCTCCTAATTTTTAATTTAACATTAACGATCTTTCCAGATCGCTGGGATTCTTTTGAGATTTTTCCCACTCACCCCTTTGGATCTGGTTTATATCCTGTTCTAGCCACTGTCGCTCCGTTCGCAGCTTACTTACCATAGCCCAACAAGCTGCAATTATTAATATTAATCACTGCCGCTTGTTGGGTTATGGTAGCATTATGTTGTTTCAAAGTTGCCGTGATCATGAGCTGCTCATAACTGCGTATGAACAAACGTCTGTGCCATCCTTTCAGTCGACGAAATCTTTTACATGCCCTGAAAACAATCTTTCTTAGATAAAAATCACTCACTCTATATGATCTCTCGGTTAAGTTGCACTTTCGTGTTTCTTCTTCCAAAAGTGAGGTTTATATTTAGTGATGTCATAAACAACAATTACACTTGCTAATTTCCTTTGCGCGCGCAGGAGCTCTTCTAGAGCTGCGATACTAATGGTCAACAGCAGAACATTTATCAATGGTGGTAAGCTATGGTGACATGTCAGCTATGGTGGGATTGTGGTGTTGGGCCAGTATTGTGAAGTCACCTTTCAATCAGTTTTCGTTTACAATTATTACCAATTGCACAAGCCTGGGAGCAAGCTTTCATATCAATATAAATATTTCCTACAGGTAAATTCACTGGCCCGCCAAGATTAGCTCTGGCTACCCGCAGGCCAGTGCTCTCTTGTAAAACTCAGTGAGGGAAATAAAGACTATTGCTGTTTTCACATAATGATGTTTACAAAAGATGTACAATATCTGCCCAGAGTCGGCGATTTAAGAATTGTGCCAATAAGCCATTTTAACGCTTGTGTGCTCAGTGCCCTGGCCTTTGAATAGAAGCGAGGCTGGCGGTGACCTTTTTTTTTGTTACAAACCTTCCTGCTTTTCTTGTGCAAATCGTGGTATTCTCATGCTAACAAGCCCGTGAACATGATCATGATGTAAGATTGATTCACTGTAACACCTTGAAATTTCAAGACGAACCTAGCCTACCAACCGGCCAGCCAAAAATCCGCGTTACAACATTCACTGTTTTGGACTTATGCTAATTTTTCCACTGAAATTAATGCCCACCATACATACCTCCATGGCTAGTACATATCAATGTGAATATTGTCAATGTTTTACATTCTAAATATGCCATAAAATTCATACTAAAATGTACTAGCCATGCAGGTATGTATGATTGGTATCAATTTGGAAAAATTAGCATAACGTCAAAACAGTGAATTTCGTAACGCGCACTTCTGGCCGGTTCGCAGGCTAGGTTTCTCCTGAGATGTCAGGGTGTTGCAGTCAATCAATGTTAATGAAAGTTTCACACATTGTTATATACATCATGAAGATTATGTGATGAGAGTTAAAAGAATTCTGTCGAAACGTTTTATAGATAATACAGAAAAGCGCTAAAAGTCAAAATTTAGAATAAAGTTGCACTTAGACGGGTGGTGAGAAAACAGGTTAGTTTTCAGGACCGAAAGGAAGAAAACACATCAAAATTTCTTAGCATCGAAAAATGACATTAAGCAGCCTTCTGACGCTAAATAAGATTAATGTGAGTTATGTAACACTTTTTTATTAAACATTCTATCACGGCTATTGAAATATAAGGTTCGAAATATATTTTCGTTTCATTTGAATTCAAACATGCAGAATTTTTTACTCCTCACGGTGGTTATTTGCTAAACACCACACTTAAAATTCCTGGTGTCCGATTTTCAGTATCAGGTCTAGATCGCGCAAAATTCGGATTTTATCGATTTCAAAGTTTTTTGTTTATTGTTGTCATGGTGGTATCAATTTTACTAAAAACTACATTTTGACAAACTTCGATTCATAGTCAATCACTGGTGAAATTTTGTAGCGATCGGACAAGGATAAAATTACTTTTTAGTTGAAAAACATCGGTATGGTCTCCCAAAAACTGTATCGATATACCTTAAGCTTGACCAAGAAGTAAAAATCCTAGGCAAGAAAACAGTGTCAATTATACAGAGTTAGTATGTGGTGGCGAGATGACCGTAGTACAACATATTAAGCCCCTCTTTCTCGAGAAGGGTTTTCGCTAAAATATGCCGGTGTATGTGGGAAAACTTGACAAGCGGTTTTTCTTCAAAATTTTACGCGCGTCTGGGTATCTTGCTACGATGCTTATCACTTAGCAGATGCTATCTGGGTGTTAACGAACGGATCAGTGCTTCAACACTTTGAATGAACAAGTCTGTATATCCGTCGCCTCTGTAAGCTTCGGTTAAGAGTTCCATGTCCGTACTGAAAAGCTGTTCTTTCCCATCCTGTTTGTAGCTTTCCAGAAGAGATTTCATATCATCTATAAATTGTTGGTTATATTCAGGTATTTCTGTCGGAAGTCGAGCGCGGGACGAAATTCTCATTTCTCTGATGATAAACTGAGCAACTGATATTTCTATGGGGAAAAGGAAAAGAATCGTTAATAACTTTTATGAAAATTATGTCGTCCACTTCCCAAACAAAAAACGGGCCTGTTTATTTGTAGTAACGCGGGGATGCCTATTCTACCTTTCTATGCTTATTACCTTATATTATCAATTTTTAAAAATGCCGCTGAAGGACAACACGAGCGGGACTTATTATCCTTTGAAGTCGAATCTCTGCAGACGGCCACCTCTCCATAGCCGTCCGGCCTTTTTTTTGTAGCTACAGATAAATCCAGGTTTGTTTTAACCTCTCTATAATGCCAGCTACCTCACTATAATGACCTCCAATTACATGTACCTCTCTCCTCAAGCATGGGAATTTGGATACAGTCGCAGTCGAACCCCGGTTTACGGGCAACCGCTTAAGGTTGCTGGACACAGTTTTGGCATTTTGTGAGTATATGTCATTTGCCAAATCATGGCAAGAGAAAGGTTGCAGCTCACAAGCTGAAACTTGGCAAGTGAAAAATATACTGACGAAAAATTTTGATTGACAGCTAAAATTTGACGTTTTCGTAGTTTCGATGGCAAAATGAATGATTGAATACAACTTTAAAATTTCACTTTTGCTTAGTTTACATAAAATTCGCTAATTAGATTTTCCTATAAACTTGCACACACCTTACTATAATTAGTTATTACCATTTGAAGCTTATTTGACCAAATTTTAACAGACGGGATTTTAGATAATCAATAATATAATGGTACTATTAAGTATGTCACAAAATTCGTCTGTTCAACTTCCATTTTAAAGTTCTCATTATTTAAAATATGATAAAAGTAAAAATACTGCCAACTATCACAATATTTTAATGAGTAGATTTTGAGAAATCGTCTTCTGTGTATCATGGCTTTTTCTCCGCCATGTTTATTTGTGTAATTTAAAACACGCTCCGTCACGCAAGTTACCGCTGACCGCCCGCAAAACTGTGTTCAGCCACCTAAATACGGACACCTCATTATTGACGGAAAGTTCACTTTGTCCCTGAAGAGAGAAAGCCCTTACATTTTCTCTGAACTCAACCCGTTTAATACGGACACGCCGTTAATAGCGACACTTTCTATGCCCCCTCAGTGTCCGTATTAAAGGGGGTTTGACTGTACTTGGCCCGAGAGAAAAACTCTGAATTTTGACCGCATACAGTCAAGTTGTGCATGTAAATAAAAGCTGCTGAGCTGCGGTATGATGTTCTAGTTTTGTGAAATGCAACTCAAAACCTGGTTCTAAAAACCGAGTCTCTGAACAAAACAGTGAAATATTTTGAAATGGTCAAGGCTATTGTTTTTTCATGCATCTAAATGGGTAGATAAAATTAAATCAAACGAGAGCATTTTAGGAACTGGCAGTCAGTCTGTTTAGAGGGGAATACTTCGGCAGTAATTTGTCTATATAAAAGAACAACACACTTTACTTTGTCAAGCAGACATACTCACTTCTTAACAGCCTGTCTTTTGCATCTTTACTCCCCTTCAAAGTAGCTCCAATTTCTCCTCTTAACTCATTGACTAAACCCTTGAGTTTAGTGTTAATATCCAAGTTAATTGCAAGGACTGTTGAAGACCACAAAAACAAACAAACAAACAAAAAAATGAGTATGGAGAATTAAACAACAACAACAACAAACACCCGTACAAACCAACAAAACATCATTCTGAATGCTCTTTCTTAAAATTGTGAAAGGTTGGTACCCAGGAGTTACTTCATACAATGTAAGTTCACTGTAGGTGGAGTATAAGCATCAGGGTAAGCAAGCATACATGTAGTCCTAAATAGGACTGTTGTTGACAGTGACTGATGTTTTGACAACCTGTTGCAGTAGTTATCTTTGGACTTAAAGTGACTTGTATCACATCACTTGATGAAAACTCTGCTTATTGACCTGATTGGTCAATTATGCCACAACGTTATTGGTTATCTGTCTGTTAAACCTCGATGTTATCGCCTATGAAGACTGAATGTGACTGGTGATACAACTCACTCTGAAGATGACTACCAATGTTGAAATGCGAGTCATTGTCAACAACAGTCCTTTTTAGAACTACCTGTACACTCACCCGAATGATCATAATTATTCCCACTACTTTTGCTCTCTATTAAGTCATACACGCTGCTAGACTACAGGCTTCCTGGAAGAGGTCCACTGCAAAAAGCCTACGTGACACTTGACTTCATATCAAAATTTCTCCTCTCCTTTCACAAGGTAACAGTAGGCAGGTTTATGTTGCCTGTCTGAATTTTAAAACGTCTTGTGTCGGTGTTTATAAATGCTTGTCACTTAATGTCGGCTTTGCCGTCACTGTCGCAATTTGGCTGAGGGAGGTTGTCTCTTGTCACGATTTCATTTTACACGCTGTCGCTACTTTATGAGCCATGTCGCTTGTCGGAATTTACCCTGGCAGGGCGTCTTAGATGCTTCTTTTTGAGAGCTCCGTACACCTACGGTACAAGGTGGCGGAGCTGTTGCGCGTGCGAAGCATGCTCAGTGGAGTACCATGGGTAATAAAATTTGGTTATCTATGCAACCTACACCCAAGAAATTTTGGTTCTGACAAAATTGTCGGTCCATATGTCTGTATGCCCAACCCTTCCTGTTAATGGATGTGTAATGTCATGCTTACTAGCTTGGAGTCTATAGCATATAAAATCTATGTTCAGCTTGATATTATACATCCATGTTATGATCAATTGACTGCTGTCATAATCTGCTGACCAATATCACATCATTGTATTTTAGGTTCAGGTGTACAAGATTCCAGGAGAGCTTTGCTTTTGGCTTTGCCCAAATCTATTATGATCACTTACATGACCAGGATAAAACAATACCTACCAGACTTGTCAAACCACATGCACTTGCTGTCTGGCACATGGGCAACCATAGATAAAGCCTCAGACTTTCCCATCCAGATGTAATGTGGTAGTCTGTCATTGTGAACGAGATGACTATCTCCATTTTTCATTCCATTACTGGCCAAAAGTTTACCCTTCAACAAACAACCTGCACAGGTTTCTACCACGATACTAACAATGTCTCTGTCAATTCCAAAGTCCCTGTGTCCAACAGTATACTTTTGTTGAATCTAGAATATTGAAATACTCCTTGTAAGTGCTTCACTTCACCATTTTCAAATAGACTGCCCCCAGACTTTTGCATAACCATTGCTTTCAATTTTTCCTGGGTATTACAGTCATCCCAAGAGAAATTGAAGGCAATCGTTATGCAAAATTTGGGGGAGGGTTAAACAAGGTGCATTATGGTCTATGTGAAAATGGTGACTTGTGAAAATGTACATGATTTTTGTTATGAAAAAGTACAGAAAGTAATACGTAAGTCTATTCAACTAAGGAGTTACTGTCTAACTCAGAAAAACTGAAATACAGTCGAACCTCTCTGATACGGATGCTGAAGGGACAGAGCAAAGTGTCCGTATTAGAGAGGGGTCTGTATAAAAGAGGTCACTATGATGACGTCACTTTTATGACTCTACTTACAGTTTTAAGTGCTCAGTAGGCTAAAATTGTTTTTAAACTGCATTAATAAATTATTTATTAATTCACGGCACAAAGACACTGTCTTTCAGTAGCATACAACATTGTACATCTCAGCTACAAAGTAAGTACAGTTGGAGACAAATCACTGTTTTAAAACGAAATGAGCTACAGTGCAATGCTGCATGTAAAAAGTTGTAACCTAAAGCACAATGCTGAAAGTGCCTTTCACTATTTTGCAGGTGCAGTAAACAGTAACTAGAGAACAAAATGTTATAGAAAGGATCTTTATGCTATCTGTAGTTATTAAAGCCTTAAATAAGTCAGTCATGTTCCTCTGCATGCTCTGTACACCTTTTGCAAATTGTTGTTTGATATACAGCGGTTGGGCTTTTGAAATCACACAACTTGTGTAGACAAACTATCATCACCTGATCACCGCAGTGTCCGTGATAAAGAAGTTAATTTTATGTGAATTTACTCTCTGGGGCCGAGATTTAGTGTCCGTTGTCTGTGTTAGAGAGAGTCTGTATTATGGAGGTTTTTTTAATAGAAAATATATGATAATTTTGTCAGGACATTGGAAACTATCCATAATAGAGAGGTGTCCATACCGAGACATTCGACTGTATTTCAGAAATGAGAAATGTATTGCATGCAATCACAATAACGATCAGGAAACCCAAAAAGTCACACAATCACAAACTAATACCACTGTTGCCTGCAGTTTAGTTTCTCATGCCCGATGGGCTTTTTCCTCGCAACACAAAAACATTCCACAAATATTTCTGGTGTTCACAGTTTTCTTAGTTTCACATTAAAAGGTTTACTGCCTTATTGACTGCTGGTGTTATTACACACACACACACACAAAACAAAAGACATCTTTTTCCTACCACAACTTGAAGCTTCATATAATTATGAAACCAAAACATCCAAACCTTTGTTGCAACTACCTATTTTTAAGGAGGAAAAAATCTACCATAGCCGGGCCAAACGTGCTTATGTTAATTCTGACAAAAATGAACCCTTCAATATGAGTTCTCAAACTCAATAATAATTCATAAAGAAAATACAAGGGAAATTAATGTTTAAATGAGTGTTCGGAAATCAGATGAAAAACTGCTCCTTTTTCATCCTTAATCTCTCCTTTTAAAATCATTTTGTTTGGGAAGTAATATCAAGCATTTGACACAGTGTTTTTGCCCAAGCAATGGTGCCCAAGAACAGTACTTGCTGGACACTAAGGTGAACACACCCTTTTTTCAAGTACCCACACTTGAATTCAGTGCCCGAGTTTGAGACCTTGTAATTGGGCTCAAAAGTGGGTACCGGGTGAATATGCAGAAATTTAAGAATTATTCCTTGAGCCTGAATGGGCTCTGAGTCAATAGCCCAAGAGGCCGAAATCTGTGGTCAGAGGTTCTGAGTCACACTTTAGGTAATGTCGAGCCATTCACTGTTAGGCTGTGAACAAATTTAGGTGGCCACTACGCCTCATTCCCAACAGATGCATTTACAAGTCCTATTCAGTGTCAGATTGTCTGAATCACTTAAATTATTAAGGCTAAAATCTCGTGACAGGCAAATCACTCTAGGGGCTGAGGAGCTAATTTTCCCCAGACTCCATATGTGCATAAAAATACATTTAGCTAAAATAAGGTTTGGAGAGAATATTTGTTATATATGTGCTTATATAAGTTATTTAATGTTTGGTAACATTTCGATTAGCGAGTATTGAGTACGTACCAGGGCAAATGTTTTCTTCACATCGTGGTGACCTTGAGAATGAATCTTTTTAACAACTGTCTCAAATTCCTCTAAGGGAACAATTATCTTCCCAGTACGTTTGTGAACAAGTACGTCACAGTTCGCTTCAGCATCGAACCTTACATCCATTCGTTCGGCCCAGTTCTTGAATCTTTCACGTCTTGTTATGCCTCCTTTGGGTTTTGGAAAGCCCGCCGCTTTCAATTCGGGTCCGCTCGGGATCCACTTAGGGAGGGTGGCTGCGCAGCGCAGCCGAATGCAATTTAGAAACAGGTCATAAATGACCCTCGGTAATGGCCCTGCGTGATTTCTTCGCTTAATGGAGTTTTCATTCCCATCTGCTGCAAAGGTTTCATCCATTTGTTTTTCCAAACAACTAGAAAGAAAAACTTTGATACCGTGCGTTGAATACGACTTCAACTTCCCACGTTTTCACTGCGCACGCACATGACGTCACGTGACGTGAAGTCCCGTATGAAGCTTTTCTTCTTCACTACAACCTAGACCTGTTTAAAGTCCATTTTTTTGGCCAGGGTATTTTGCCTTATTTTCCAACGCCGTCAGATCAATCAATTTTCAGCCAATGAAAATCGATGGACAAAATACGGGAACGAGGCTATCACTGTTATCAAAGGGGGTTTAGTGACCCTCAAATTAAGCAGTATCGTGAAGCTAGGTAACCATCAGGATTTTGACTAAGTTTTTCCTTGATACAAGTCGGCACAGGATGACTCAAATCTTGAGATAGGCTGACAAGTTGGTAGTTTGGCCTTACCGTTTAATGTTCTTCGTATCAACTACTAGCTAGCGCAGAAGTAAAATCTAACTATGGTATTGTCACCAATAAACGGCAGAAAGATGACTTTTCCCCGCGCTAGAAAATTGCACTTTGTACACTTTTAATGACCGACGAAAAACTGGCCCCTGGAATGAAATGTCAGTAAAAAAAATTACTTTGTAACGTAGGCTTATTGCGGCTGACCGTTTTCTCCCCCGGAAATACCCTTTAGTTCACAAAAAAACTAAGAAAGCAATCAGTGAAAGTGTACACTTGTATCTTAATTTGGCCTCTTTGATCTCCGGCCTCTAGAAGACCATGGATTGACGACCCCGAAAAACGCTACGCAACTAATGGTATACAACTGGTTGAGAAGATTCTTAAATAAGCACAAGCAGCCAGGAAACAAGTATTTCCTTACACTCCAAAGAAATTTTATTCCGAAGGCTATTTGGGACAAGCTAATCCTGACTAAAACTCAAGCGAATGACCATTGAGTGTAGCACTGAGAGAATGAGCATTAGACATTTATAAGACTTGTTTATTGATGATTGTGGCTGTCATTACAAGTCATCCACGACCCTAGCATACTAGCAAGGTGATTTAGAAGAGATGTTTACAGACGAAACCAGTGTTCAGTATTAGTATTGTAAAACTGTAAATATTTCCCCCTGATTAACTGCGCCCCTGTGGGTCTCGATGATGATTACAACTATAGTGAATTTCTTATCGTCCTTTGTATAACTCTCTTAAAATTAAATTCGATTTATCACAAGAGAGGGACTCTTCTTTAAGAATAACCAACGCTTATTTCAATCCCTGTCTGCAAATTGTTTTTTTTTTTTTTGCAGACATCGAATTTCGGAATTTGCGTGAACTGGTCACCCATTCTCAAGTCAAAACTTTTTTTGAGTACATATGGCCACTTAAATAGATTGAATTTAACAGGGCACGCCAATGTGGAACTCGTGTAAAGTACTTAAAAGAAATTAAGGAGCTTGTTTCAAATGATCAAAAATTGTGGTGATGAGTAGGGAGGAGAGGGAGGGTGAAATTTGCCACACCAAAGAGATCCGAACGCTAACGTTTCGCGGAGCCCTTTGCCCTTGGTAAGATTGGTTAATTCATGCCATAATTGTTTTCGCTGGGCACAAATCCTTAGGGAAATTGTGCCTGCAAATTGCACACTTAATAAAACATAAGTAGAAACTTTTGACAAAGAGGGAATCAAGGGCTTTGGCCGGGAAATGTGAATTTCACTAAAGTTATTTTTAGAGGTTGTATAATTAAACGGAAGTCTAATTACAGGGACATTTGCACATTTTAATCAAAAATTTTATTGTTTGAAACTTCATCAAGTCAATGAGCGACTGCCCGGCTCAAAGCAAACAATGCAGAACATTGTGGTGGAGACTGTTTAATTCTCTCTTGACGACAGTGAATAAAAGTTTGCGGGCCTCTCTGGAAAATAACGTCCCATTGATCTCAAGCGTTTAATTGGTCTAAAAATAACTTTGGTGAAATTCACATATCTGGGCGATTCCCTCTCTGGGCCATTATTCTCTCTTGGTGTAACTGTGTAAAGTAACGTCTACGTATAGCTTAGTTCGCAGTAAGCGCACAAATTATACACTCTTCCCTTAAGATGCGGAAAGGCAAGAAAAAAAGCGCCTGAAAAATGTGACACGCGGACAAATAAATAACTTTTCATCACTTTTTAAGTATCGTTGAATCTTTGAAAGGCATCTTACACAGTAAATTGGGAATTAATGTTATCTAAGTACAGATTTTAGTCCACGATTCTGTTGTTAAACAATATGCACCACGCTTAAGTCCCCCCTAGCCCCCGTCCCAAAAGAGTATTTATTTTCCAAGCAATTCTAGTGACCAAAGTAAAGCTGCAGTTAGAAAATAGGTTATTGACGGTGAACGGGAAGCAGTCGTAAACGTGGTGCTTTACCTCTCTGTTATGGATTCGAAAATTTCTTTAATTAAAACACTGTAGCCCGTGTACAGACTCTTCGTCCCCTTAGTTTCTTTTACGGGGAGTAGTCTGTGAACAGACAGGGCGAAAATAAGGAGAAAATTAAGGTGTCTCGCTTTCGATGGGGCTTTTTTTTAACGAATCTCCATCAGGAAATCCTGTTCACTAGATGTGGGGAAGAAGTCGACTGTACACAGGTTAAAAGTGAAATAAAAACTACGTCGAACTAGACCGAAACCTTCTTTAAATCGAAAGATGCTATCCTGAAAATGAATCCATTTCTTCTAACTCTAAAACTCGTTTCTTTGTACTGCGTTTAACGCAAAATCTGATACTCAGATTGAAATTATAATTCCAACGAGAATTGACTACTACATACTAATTAATAAAAAATTCTACAAGATAATATAAGAAGTCAACCAACTCATCATAGAGTGGTAAGGTCGTAAGTCACCACAACAGAGTATATAATTGGGCAGTCTCTCTTGGTTACGAGATAACCTATTTTCAATTGTTCTTGGCCAAGTATTGAATACGCGGCATACCTCACATATTTGCTTTCCATGATGCAATTCTCAAATAAGAGGAAAAAGCCACGCACTTCTTTCCTATTGGCTGGGGAGGTCCATTTATCTCCAGGAGAAGAGCCTTAACGAGCTCCAACTGAAGGATTGCAGGATTGGTTCCTTCTGCTGCAAATATATGAAAACGTTAATTTCAGGACGATGAAATTCGCTCATGCGCCTTATTCACTGCGGTTTTCTGATGTCTGTTAGAGTGTACCAACGGGCCACTGATTTCTTGAGCTCAGCTTGTGAAAGATCCATCAGTACTCCGCCAAGAAATTCGTTTTCACCAACGTAATCATGATCTAGCACGGTAACCTGAAGGAGACGTTGTCGTGCCTCACGCTCCGATATGCTGTAACACAAGGTTTCGTTGTACGTCGGATTAAGGGTCCTTCGCGCAATCCTCGTCTTGAGCTTCGTGGCCTTAATGGGATCTGGCAAGAGGTACAGTTTGACATACGGATCCGCCAAATTCGTTTGATTCCTCGGGGACAACTCCTTTGCATGCATAACCATCACGCGAAGTGTTTCGTGTTCGTGTCGAATCAACAACTTCACTTTACCACCGATTGCTCGCTCTCGGTTTCGTTTCTCTTCGGGGAGTAAGCGCATGGAGAACTTGCTAGCTTCTAAGTGGTCCTGCTGTGAGGGATGAAGAAAGGTGTACAGAAGCTCAGACTCGGAGATTTCAGGCGGCATCATTAGCAAGTGTCGGATATAGTCGTCGAGTTCGTTTCTCCTCCGCTCGGCAACTACTCGGATCTGGGAACGACCAAGGTAGATCTTGCTCGGAAGCCTCGGAAAGTTCCTTTGCGGAAATTCTTCGGTGAGTTTTGCGTTCAGCTCATGAAAGTGACTGAATCGACGAAACACGAACGACGGTTCTTGGACGTCAACGCGGCAAACGTTCAAAACATAGATGTAATATTTTTCAGGACTGTAGCGTTTGTGAAAATCCACGACACGCGCAGAGTCAATCAAACCGTCCGATTGGATTGAGTATGTACCACGAGCAAACGAAAGAATTGAGCTTGCTACGGAATTGGCAGGCGATGAAATTCTTAGTTGGCCAACATCTCGAATCTGTGCCACGTTATGAATGAAAAAGTTCACCTGAGTAAACCACGAGGAGAGACTGGACTCTATGAGGCGAGTAAACACGGTTGTGGCTTCTGCTTCGGATGAGTCTGGGAGCAACGAATCCCGAATGTAGCTTAAATCAGAAACTTTACTTAAACAAGAAATTCCGGAATTAAGCATCAGCGACAGCAGGTTAAGTAACAAGTTGGAATGGCGCCGGATGACGTTGAACGCCCTACAACAAAGGTCAATAAAGTCCTGAAAACGGCTACTCGGTTCGTAACCATCGTTTATGACGAAAGCCATGTCCGAAGTCAGTACGAAAGGAGCCCGATCGCGGCGAAATGATCCGAACATTTGTGCATTGCCAAGTATTTTAGCAAAATCGATGTGAAAAAGGTGGCCGCTTCTCTTGATCATTATGTTATCGTTGTGACGATCGCAGATTCCGAGGACGTACGTGGCAACACAGTAGCCAGCACAGGAGGCTGTGAAATTCTCAACCGCTTGGTGGTAGCTTTCTTCACCTGGATTGTACTTCTGGATCCATCTCGCGATTGGCTCGTCCTTGAAAGACCCTGTTAAGCCCAACTCAGTGTGGATCTCTCGAAGTGTTACTGACTCCTTAACAATTTCCACCATTCCCATGCCGATTCCAGTTGCTATGCACTTGTAGGTGATCATTTTTAAGTCGATTCCCTCTCGTAACCAGATCTTGTTCATGATACCAACCAGTTGCATAATAAGCCTGTCTTGTCTCATGTCGTCGCCGATTTTGAACATGGCGTGTACGTCTTCGCCAAATGGGTCTGAGTTCTTGAAAATGAGTTTCAGAGGAGCGGAGTTGGAGGTGAAGTAGCCGCAGCCCTTAACGTCGATGACTTTGACCTCATAGCTTGGGCTTATGGGAAGTCTTACGCTTGTGAACATGTTCGCAGCAACCACAGCTAACTCTTGCTGAAGAATGTTCGTCCTCAAAGAATCTTTAGCGCTTTTGACGTGCTGCGCCACATGGATAAGGTCATGGACGATCTCGTCTTGTTTGGTAAACTCAGTTCTCTGCGCATTGCCACAGATACTCAGGAGGCCACCGAGAATGATTTGAAAGCGTTGACCGAACTGAGGATCGCTGATGTTATCTTTCAAGTACCAGAACAGGTAGTGCATGACGCGAACGCTGGCGAGAGCACGGCGAACGAGGAATTGAACCAAGGCAGAGTCATGATATATTTCATACTTTAATGCCTGGACAAGCTGTGGAAGGTAATCGCAAAGTTCGTCATCAACAAGTGCCTCCATCCAATCAACAGCTGTAGCTCGCACACAGGTGTCAGGGAAGCTGACTTTGAGCAGTTCCATTGCGTCCACCGGCTTTAGAGGCGCCCAGGAAGCTAATAAGCTGTAGATCACTGGAAGATATTGGTACTCCCATGACGGTGCTGCAGAAAGAATGAGAGGTAACGCTTTTGGCACTGACTTACAGTAATAGCGGTGCTCCCACAAAAGTTCGCTCTCTTCCGGCTTAAGCTCGTTGAACAGGTCTTTTTCCAAAATGGGCTTGTACACGTCGGCATTCCTGGCTTGAGCTTCACAGCGATCAGTTTCATCGTAAGCCAACCAGCCATTGGTCTCGAAATCCGGAAACACAATGTCAGCCAAATAAGGCTCAAATTCGACCTGTAGCATAACGCTCGAGGGATGGAGAAGATTAGACGTACAACTTCCCACAGGGTTTGCAACGTCGTCGGGCCACAATCCAAGAAGATGCGTGCCTGAAACCAACACGCCTTTGAAGTCGAAGAGGGGAATTGCCACCCATCCAAGTGGGGTCCTGGTGGTGTTCAGAGAGTTGCCCTTACCGGTTACGGCAATTCCATAAAGGGTGAGACAGAGACGGGACTCTCGCGGTAGCTGACGCACTTGGATCTTGAATTGAAGCCACTCATCCCATCGCAGCTGATTAAAGAAATATCTAGTGATTTGACGTTGTTGCGTTACTTCAACAGGACAAGACAAGCGCCCTCCGTAGTAAACACCGCACTGTACTTCGAAGCGATCAAAGTCCTGATTCCAATGTAAAGGCAGTCTGTTAGCGAAAGCCACGTGCACACCAAAGTTGTCTGTCATGGCGGTGACTTCAACAGATCCCGCCAGTTTTGGTCTTTCAGCCCTGGTCGGTACAAAATCAGTATCGAAAGCGTCACAGTAAGTCTCAATCAGAAGCAAAACGGCTGCCTGTAGCTTTTTTACGGCGTCATAAAACACTGCCTCGTCAGGGACTTCTCTTCCTGGTGCATGAGCACTCTGTAGTCCTCTCAAGTTTTGAACTGAATTAATCACTTGTTTGGTCTCCAAGGAAGCAAGAGTTGCGCAGATTGCTTTCACAGATTGAATTACCCGACTAGGCTCAAATCGTGGGTTGATTTGGTTGGTCGTCTCTTCCTTAAGCTTGACAAGTTCATCGTTGAATGCTTCCAAGAGCACAGTCAGTCCATATTCAGAAACTGCAGTACTGACGGGGCAATCAAAGAATTCCTTGTAGTTCCGCGGAACACTGTCATCTATGTCGTCGTCTTCAGTCCTGGCCAGCTGCCTTGAGACTTGCCAACTTTCAAGCAGCACAAGTTCCACCTCTCGTCCAAATTTCACGCATTCCTGGACATAACCATATTGTATCAAAACACTATTTGCTTGAAGGTACTCAGATCGCCCACAGACTTTGAGAACGTAGGAGTAAGCAGCGCTGAAGTTTATCAGTTTACTGTCGTCCAACAAACAACTCAAAGCCAGTTCAATTACTCTGCTTATTTGACTGTGAACACTGAAGATAAACTTGAGGGTGTCCTTCCGCCCCTCTGTGTAAATGGCGAGTTTTGCCTCTGTGTTGTGAGGAAATGTTTCATAATCATAAGGTATTGTAGGACTAATCACGTGACCAGGGTTTGTTTGATCATCCCAGTGAACGTTTGATCTGAGTCTTGACATCATTTCACTGAAAGCAGTAGCCTCTTCATTTCGCTCTTTTGCCACATCAAATAATCCATCCCCATAGAAAATGAATTTTGAATTACGTTTACTGGATTCTGAGGCAGCTGGTGATTTCTTGTCGGGAAATGAAGATGAGAAAGGATGGTCGGTGAGAGTAGGTAAAGGTGGACGAGGGTGAGGAACAGATTTGCTACGAGAAACAGTTTTCTTTAGTTTTTCTTTAGGACCTTTGGGGGTCTCCTCAGGGGGAAGTTGCACTTTAAGAGGCCTTATGTTACTAGAATTAATAGCTGGCTGCTCAGAAGTCTCATTATCCTTTTCTGGAAAAACAAGTTCATCTGACAGAGAATCTTGAGATGCTCCAACTTCCTCTCTGCTTCCTCTGGTGGATAATTCTCCTTTGAGCTTTAGGGTGATAGAACCATAAGGATGTTCGCTGCTCGAATTGGAAGATGCAGTGGTTATGACAGACTGATTTGTATTCTGAACTCCATAACGCTGACTATTCAAGGTCACAAACAAATTAGAGGTGTAAGATGGTGGGCTGTTATTGTTTTTAAATACACCTGAGCCATTGTAAGAAGCTGTTCCTTCGTGATCCAATAACTCTGATGGTGGCCTGAAGGACTTGTGATAATTTGCAAATCCACCTTGTGGAAATTGGGGAATATTATTACGCTTTTTCACTGGACTCGTAGGGGGCGTTAATTCGTCCCAGGAACGAGATGTCCTTAATTGACGTTGTTGATTAAACAGACTGTCACGACCTTCATCACTATCACTTGGAAATTCAACCCAATTTAAGCGTTGGCTATTACTGGGAAAGCTCGATTGCGAAGACCGTGTTTCTGTTTTCACCGCTCGTTGGTAGTCTTCCAAGTACCCTCTGTTGTTTCCACAAGCGCTAGCGGGATGGCTGTCTGAGGGACAGAAATTCGGCGACAACGAACGTGTGCTTTCGGTTCCAGATCGGCCTCTAGCGCTGACGCTAAATTCTGAGGACAAAACTGTGAGCCAAGACACTTCCGAATTTACGGCCACGTTGTCTTCTTCGTCGGACGAAAAGGACATCAGGTTGTCAAAATTCGCCATGACGAAATTCGATCAAAACAAACAGGACACAGCTGTGTTACTTGTACATAAGTTTTCAACTTTCTGTCAACTAGCTCACTCCTTGATTCGAAATATTATCCGTTTTCATTATGATAAAAATCATTGACATGAAGGCTTTGATTTTACAACTTCCTACCACACCGGAAAAACACAAACCAGTTTACCAATGTTTAACGCGGGAATCGGCCTCAAAACATCAATCCAAGTTGCAAAGATATCTCGTCAACGGTCCAGCCTTGCTGATCAATATTACATGAGCGCCAAGTTTCCGTAGAAGTGCTCAAAATAAGCACTCTTTTTCAGATTGCGCAAATTTCAAATCAGTGAAAAATACAAACAAGCTGAAGTTAAGTGCACATATTGTTTGTAACTAAGCCGCTGTCCAAACAGGCTCAAACAAAACATGGCGAACAACTGTCCCGCAGGTTTATTGACGAATCGAGGCTTTATTTGAGCCTGTAATGGCCACTTTTGGCTGGAGTTATAAGAAAAATGCAAGTGGAAGTAAAAGACCTCGTGAGCAATCAAGACAACTCGAGGAATGGCAAAAAAACCGCCCTGATACCAGCACAAAACCACTTCATCCGCAGTCGCACACAGCAGAGACCTTGACAGCTGGCACACCGCAGAAAAGAAGGAAATGTGAGTGATGCGCACAGGGTAAACATAACCTAAAAGTAAACGCAAACCATGCAACGCCAATCGTGCATACTAGAATATGAATATGGTAATACATGATAAAAATATGTAAGTTTTAAGATAGGAAGATTAAAATTAAGTCCTTACTGAACTAAAACATTAATTAACTACATGTACCACCATACCATACTCATAAATGTGCTTCACTTTGTGTGATCTTCTATTCTGCTTTTATTTGGTATGTAACGCAATGCTTCCCCTCAAATAACAGCTGTTCACATTCATACTGTTGCTCTAAATTTGGGTGCGCAAGCTGTTGCTGCAGAGACCAATCATTAATTGTCAGCAAACTGAAAATTTCACTTCAAATGTAAAATTATATATACCTGCCAACTCTCACGCCTGCGGGTTGAAAACTTCGATCTCACGCTGGCTCACGCTTGCGGGCCAATTTCTCACGCCTGATTGAAAAATGTGAGTTGTTGCCGTCTTGCTTGACACAATTTCCAAAAATATGTTAACTCAGACCCATGTAAGGAACGAAAACCATGTGTAAAATGAATAAATGACAATACCTTCCTCGCGATCCCTGATTTTGTGGATAAGCATTTTCTCGATAACTTTGCCTTCGGCAGACTTTGGACGTCTTCGGAAGACTTCGGAAGACTTTGGAATTCTTCGGAAGACTTCGAACTTCTTCGGGAATCTTCGGAAATGATCGTGTCGTCTTCAAAAATCCCAGCACTCCCAGGATAAAAATCTCACGCTTAAATCTCAGAAATAGTTGGCAGGTATTAATTGTATGAGTAGTGCAATGTTTGTTGCAGTAGCACAGATGTTACTTATAGTGCGACAGAGAAAACCTTGAACACCTGAAATATGTCAGGAATGTTATTTCTGTCCAATCACCTGTCCAGAATCCACTCAAATTTGAGCTTATTCTTGTCATTAAACCTCTGAGACTACTCATAAAGAAATACAACAGGGCATGCATTTGTCCTTTCACCAATCACTGGTGCTCCAATGCAATAATGTGGTGCCATTACTTATTCCTGTATTATCTATTACGCTGAAATAAAACAAGTGAATTCACAAATTAAAACACATGAGCGATTCATTGATCGCTGAAAACCTATCACAACTGATTCAACAGTCAGCTGATATTTTGGAACCAATTTTACAGTAGTTAACATCATTTTAAGCAAAATTTAACCTTTTACATTCTTTTGATTTTGCTAAACCCAACCAATACTTTTAATATTTTTGGCACATTTTAGGTGTTTATGGTTTTCGCGGTGGCCCTGTTAATGGGGAAGGGGGAGCAGGATTTGAGCACGGAAAACAGGAAAATGAAAAAATGGGAACAAACAGGGCTTCTGATATTTCGCGGAAAAAAAAGCAAAATTTCGCGGGATTTTCAGGGGCAAATTCGCAGAAACATCGGTTGATTTCGTGGGATTTTCGCGGGAGGAAAGTCAAAATTCGCAGAAAAATCGGCCAATCTCGTGGATTTTAGCGGTTAAAATCCAAATTTTTAAGGATTTTCAGGGGCAAATTCTTAGAAAACTGGACCGATTTCACGGGAAACTTCGCCAAGAAACAATCAGTAAAAAACAGCCGATTTCGCTGGATTTTTTCTGGCAAATTTCGCTAAAATCGATCAATTTTGCGTCGATATGACCAGCGTTGTTTAACGTTTTCTTAACAGGGATAATCATTTACTCTTTCAACAACAGTTCGCTTGAGAAATGAGCGAATGCTAAAGCTATTAACATTATGGTTATTGCCCAGTTTTTCGCCACGTTCACCTAAAAAATGCCTGGTAGTTTTGGGACGTTGTTGACTCGTTGCAGTGACGAAGTTTCAAGATAAATTTGGATGTTTGGGGTGAATAAAACAGGTCTAATAGCCAAGATTTCATGGTATTTCGCGTTTTTTTGGGAATTTCGTGGGATTTCGCGGAAATACCTGAATTTCGCGGGTCCGCGACCGCGCAAAATATCAGAAGCCCTGAACAAAGGAGAGAGTTGGAAATGAAGTTACCGAAATTTTACCTGTGAAAACAGCCACTTCGCAGGGCTCAAAGTTTAAATTTGACTTTGTGAGCACCTGTGCTACCAGATGTAAATTTTTAGGCACACAGCTGAAAATTTTAGGAGCGCAGCTTATAATGTTTGGAGCATCTATTTCAAAAGAAAAAGTAAAAAGCTCAACAGTGCCACGTTAATTTGTCATCTTCAGTTTGTTAGTTTTACTTCAGTCCTCTCTGCTGGGGACGTTTCCCAAGGAGGAACATCTGTGACTCAGTGATAGAAATTCCATACTGATGACATAAATCAATGGTTACATAATAAATTTAATAGTCATGGGGTTCCAAATGCAAGTTTGTTCAATTTACATTTCTCCTGGTTGATTTTGGTAAAGTTTTGTGTTTACCCACAAATGAGCTCCAGCAAAACTCAAATATTGACTGTTTTGTTATTTTGCTTTTGTCTGTCATTCACAAACAATAGCTAAAACAATGCAACTACTCTGTTGTCCAATCAGCTCTCATGACTGGATTCTGGACAGATTCTACACCATCAGTATGGAATTTTTGTCGCTGAGTTGCGGACATTCCTCCTCACGAAACATCCCCAGCGGTGAGGAGTGAGAATAAACTGCTGTTTTCGCAGGTTATTACCAGGGCTTCTGATATTTCGCATGGTTGTGGAGCCACAATATTCAGGTAAATCTGCGAAATTCACAACAACATGCAAAATACCGCAGAATTCGCTAGAAATCTTATCAAATATATGTCTGTACAACATTATTTGGAACTTATCTCAGCCATTGGGGCTGTTTACTTGCCGTAAGCTTGCAAATTTATCATGAAAATTCATCACTGAAATGAGCAATCAATGTCCCGAAACTACCAGGTACAGATTATGTTGCGGAAAACTGGACACTAGCCATGATGTTATTTAGGCTTTGCCATTGGTTCATTTCTGGAGCATATTGTTGTTGAAAAAGCAAAACAATGATGACCTCTGCTAAGAAGACATTAAAAACACTGGTGTGATTGATTTCTAGCAAAATTTGCCCTGAAAAATTCCCACAAAATCGGCTGTTTTTTACCAATTGCTTTTCAGCAAAGTTTGCCCCAAAATTCCCCATGAAACTTCCTACAAAATCGGCTCATTTTTCTGCAAATTTGTCCTTTACCAGCCGCCTATCAGAAGCTCTGTATTACTGACAGGGCCAGGGTTTAATTTAGGTTTGCTTCCATTTTGCACTTTCCTGTTCCCCACGCTTGTTCCCTGCTCTCTGTTTTCTGTTTCAGTACCGCACTACATGTATCAGATTGGACTGAGTCTAGTACACGTATATTGCTCTGTATACTGAATATGAAAATAATTACTTTGTTCCATCAATTGTGGAAAGCTGAATGCATGAATTTTAATATTCTCCCTCAAATCACTGGTAATGGCCCTTGTTAGCTTCCCCATTTCAAAACTTTTCCAGGGGTGCATGGCCCCAGACCCTAATTGAGGAAAGGGGAACTTCTGCTGGGTGCTAACATTATGTAGCCAACTACTTTAAATCTTACTGAAGGAACTGCCAGATGTGTAAGGGCAATGTTTTTTTTATGAAAAACAGCTACTAATACTAGAGAAGACCTCCGAGGTCGCCCAGAACGGACACTTCAGCCAGCGCTTCATGCGATCGCTATTGTGTCCGATGTGAGGCTTGTTTAGATCGTTGTTTTTTAGTTGACAAATGGGAGACAAAGTGAAAGCATTATGAAAAGAAAACGATGATTTAAAGAGACAACTGTATCAGTAGTCTCTAGTCATAACTGTGTTGTCATTGTTACTACTTGCATTATTTTATCAGTAGTCTCAGTTTTAGTTTATTAGGTCTCTAGTCACTTTTAGTTGTATTCATTTCCTGAAAACATGACATGCCTAGATTTGCATAGCTACCCGAGGGCATGTACTTCAATCTTAAAAACAAAGAAAATGCATACATGTATATAAAAAAAATGTCTGTATATGTATTCTGAATCTGTTACTCATTCTAATCAAATTAATACTGAAAATGCTTAACAACTATTACTCATGTTAATCAAATCAATTCTGAATATGCTTAGCAATATATTATTTACTAATAAATTTTTTCATTAAAGAAATAAACGTATTAGAACACTCATGCAGTTGAAATTGTCCTTTAATTCTCAAGCTCAAAAATTCAATATAAAGCTTACTAATGGTGTATACTGGTACATTTCATTAATCATGATTGCCTACTTTGTCTTTATAGATAAATAAATTGATGCCAAAAGGTCTATTAAAGTAGAGGCCCTCATGACAAATATTTTTATTTGGAATATTATTATTGATTATTGATGTGTAACTTTCAGTCATTGTTTTGTTTACAACTTAGATGATCCAAGAGCCAAGATCTTTGTTGGAAATCTTGACTGGAAAACTAAAGAAGGTAAAAACTTAACAATATTAATCATAAATAATGATATTATAATCTTTGTGGCATTTTGCATGGGCATAATGTAGAGATGACCAAGTTTCATCCTCGCAATTGCATACATTTTTTATCTCATTCGGGACATTTTATTTGTTTGTTACTGTTGGAATTGCCCGAGGAGATTTTAAATGATTCCTTTTTGTTGCAGTGGAAGAAACATGACTGTGTTTGGGGTTAGTCAAGGTAGAAGTAAAGTGAATCAGGAGCAGAAAAACAAAACCTCTGGGACCAAAAATTTTTAATGGAGGAAAATTTATCATAGAGACGCTGAAACCAGCACTAAAAAGCCCTACCATTTTTAAAGTCTTTTAAATTCCAACATTCTACACCATATGTGCACCAGAATTCTACACTCACCTATAAATTACCCAAATTCACTGTTTTTATTACAATAATAAAATCATAACCATCCTTCACACCGAGATGTACCCAAACAAACACCTGGCCCACTGAGTTTCAACATTTCACAGTCCAATATTTTGTCATGTTTTGTATGTGCAACAGGCACAAATCCACACTGGTTCCCACTGTTTTACAGAAATCCGTCAGGTTTTTCAACAAAATTATTATATATAAATGAAAAACCTCCCAAGCTGAAATCTGAAAAATGGTTTAGATAAACGTTTTTTTCCCAATTTCCAGACATTAGATGCCTTCCAGTGACTCAGAAACCCAGGAGAGAGGACTTTAGGGAGTTAAAATCCAAAACACTTCCCGGGGGAGCATGCCCTAGGATCCCCTAGAGGCTTGTGCCTTCAGCCTTTGTTTAGAAAATCAGTCAGTATTTATCCTAGATCTGTGCCTGTGCAAACCTCATGCACATCTACTTTTGTCCCACAAAAATGCCCATACTGACTCCTCAGACTCTCCTTTAAAAACATTGGCCTTTTAAGACCACCCCTCCCCCACCCCCCCACCTCACCATTGAAATTTCCAATGATCCTCTATGGGACAGTTTTGGACACTCACTGTGTATAATACTCAGTTTTAAACATCCATTTTCTTCCAATAATTTTACCAGACTGAGTTTATCTTTATATTGTTGATCTTGTCTGTGGCCATCATGGAGAGGTTATTTATTT
The DNA here is from genome assembly GCA_942486035.1 of Porites lobata. Taxonomy (NCBI): domain Eukaryota; kingdom Metazoa; phylum Cnidaria; class Anthozoa; order Scleractinia; family Poritidae; genus Porites; species Porites lobata. Next base: position 2,500,978 of record CALNXK010000047.1, on the reverse strand, counting down.
TGAGACATGGAGTGGAATTTGCCACATGCAGTCACAAAGAAATGCTGATTTTTATTTTAATATGTGGGTCACTGACCTTGGCAAAGTGTTTCAGTCTCATTTTGTAGAATGGAGTCCATAATAAATGATTATTAATTTTATGGCTTCACTGTGATGCAGAATGCATGGCATGGCTAAGAGTCAAACCTAAAGAACAGTCCTTTTTTGATAAGCTATTTTAACTTGTACAGTAGTTACATTAGTAAGGAAATCAGAAGCTCTTTAAATTACTTTTCAGTGACCCTGGCTGAATATTTTTCCACCTTTGGTGAAATAGAAGCTGTCAGAGTAAGCTTTGTTGTTCTTTGTGTTTTTGTTTGTTTGCTTGTTTTTTAAAGAAACATTAATAAACTTTCAATCTGTGGACAATCCTTAATAATGCCACCATTCAAATGAAATGTTTTCAGCAGAGCTTTGTATTTTTTAGGATTTTGTAAAAAAACTTGACTTTGTGTGTAATGTTTTTCTCTGGCCTTTATTTCATTTGCAATGAAAGGTTCATAAATAATGTTTATGTTGTAGTTATTTTTTATCTCAAGAAATTTTTATTTTTGTTTCAACTTCATTAGCATACATTACCATACCCAAAAACAAAAGAGAAATAAAAATTACCTGAGGCAAAAAATTAACTACAACATTTACACATACATCTGCATGTAAACACCAAGAAAAAAATAGAAATGATTACCATTTGAACATACAGTACACTTAAATCTTTTATTGACCAGAAAGAAAAATGATGCATGTATTATTATTATTATTGTTATTGTTACTATTATTATCTACCCAAGAACGTTTACAATTTTACATCCGCTACATCAACAACTCCCTCCCTACACGTAAGAATATGGTAAGATGGGGATTATCACAAAGTCCTGATTGCTCCTTTTGTCTTAATCCTGAATCACTCCTTCATGTTGTCACTGGTTGTCAACAGTACCTTGATCGCTTTACCTGGAGACACGACTCAATCCTTAACTTCATTGCCAAGTCACTTCAACCTTTAATTAATGTTCACTCTTCACTCTATGCAGATGTTAATGGTTTTCTGAATCCCTTAATAATAACTGGTGAAAATTATCGTCCAGATCTTCTTTTCCTAATCCAGTCCAAGTGCCTATATGTTCTAGAATTAACAGTTGGTTTCGAGTCCAACCTTAACAACAATGCAGTGCGTAAGAAAGAAAAATATCTGAACTTGATCAACGAAATGAGTAGAAATTACAGATGTGTGAGATTTGTAAATCTCTCCATGAGTTCCCTTGGTGTTTTCTCCGATGAATGCTCCACGTTCTTAGACATGATGAATGACATTGGCATTGACAAAAAGCAGCAACGTTATATAATCAAGAAAATGATAAATATAGCCATTAGAGCAACATATTACGTCCTTTGTTGTAGAAACAGGAACTGGGATAGCCCAGACTTAATGCAATTTTGAATTTTTTTTTTGGCTTTTGTTTTGTTTTGTTTTTTTTTTTCTTTTTAATAATCCAATCTCAAGCAGCATTTGTAAATTGCCTATACGTAGCGAGATTTACAATTGTACATTCAAAAACACAAATAAAGTTTCCATTTTTAGTAGAAATGATACACATTCATTTTCCTAATCGTATAATGTTATATATTTTGCTTCAATGTAAACTGGTCTGTACTAGATATTCATTTTAACTCGTTGACCAAATTAAAGTACAATTTTGTTTTGATTAACTTTGTAACAATTTATTTAGGTAGTCAAGGATCATGAAACTGGTACCTCTCGAGGATTTGCCTTCATTACATTCTCTGAAGCTGAATCAGGTAAATGGCACTAAACTGCAATTCAAGCTGTACATGGATAATTTTATACTACCAGTCATCAGATTATTTCCAGTTAATCGAATTCGTCAGAACACATCCTAATCTGGTATTCCTGTGGTACAAAGGCAGAAATGTTTGAGCTATCACAGGTGACTACTGATTTGTCGCCCCTATTAATTTTATCAGGAGCTTCTCAGCTGCAGGAAACTGGACCCCTTTGGACTCGTTTGATGTCACGATTGTAGAATAAGACGAATGCGGATCCATAATCAATGATTATTACTAGTCAATAATAGTCAAATATCTGGCTTTTAATTAACAATCACAAATGCTGCTTGTACTTTTAGTGTTTTCAACTGTCTTTACAGTGCACCCCTCTATAAACAGTGTACTAGGTTAATATGCAGATTTTGTAAGAACAATAGTTTTTTCAAGAAAGGAAAACCAATTTTGATATCAGCTGTTCAAAAGGTGCAAAGTGCTATCCACTGGGTAAATCGTTATCTAGTGGATAACACTTGGTTTCCCCAACACTTACGTGCTGGTTGGTGATAATTAATCCGGTAGATAGTACTATCCAAAACATGAAAAACCAGGGACTGATCAATACACTCCACCTGTATCAACCTAAACTGTGAGTAGTCCCCATTTTTCCTCTGGCCAGGAATAGTAGAGCAAGCAAAATGCGTGCGTGTGTAAAAGTCATCCCACGCGAGTCATCCCACGCGAGGTCCCTATTTGGTCTCGCCTTTCTTGTGTGGGGTGATTTTCACTCGTGCTTGCGTTTCGCTCGCTCATTTACTATCCCAGAGGAAAAATAGAGACTACTCGCAGTCTAACGTAGCCATGCTAACATGGACTACATTCATGAAATTAGTATAATTGTGCTGCAATTAAGTTCAATTTATTATCTTAACACACGTTATGACTGGCCACTCACAGAAATTAACTCTCTTAAGCTCTTTTGACCAAGTTAAGTCAGGCAGAGTCAGTGCTGTTCATGTTTGACTTTTCAGCCCCTCCATAAAGCAGCAAATTGTAAGTAATATCTTTAATACATTTTGTTTTGTTCTTCAGCAACAAAGTGTAAATCCTGGTGTGCTTATAACCAACTGGTGAGTGAGTTCACAATATCATAGCTTGTGTAGCGGGTGCAAGAAAGGAGGAATGTAGTACTCCCAGGAACACCAGAACACCGGAACATCCTGGAACACCCAAAAAACCCGGAACACCCGCGAGAAAACCTGGAACACCCCCCCCCAGAAAACCCAAAACACCCCCAGAAAACCAGAAACACCCCCCAAAAAGCCTGGAACACCCATTGAAATTTGGCACTTGAAACGTACATTTTTTAGTACTCATAATTTCATACGAGTACCACGCAGCAAAAACTTATTTTGTAACATACTTGCGCAGTCTGGTTTTTAGAGATTTTGCGCTCTTCTTGGTATTTTGGAAGATGTTCCTGATTTTTTGGGGGGTGTTCCGGGTTTTCTGGGGAGTGTTCCTGGTTTTCTGGGGGTATTCCGGATTTTCTGGGGGGTGTTCCGGGTTGTAGGTGGTGTTCCGGGTTTTTTGGGTGTTCCGGTGTTCCAGTGTTCCGGTTCTTCCTGAAAGTAATACATGCCAAGAAAGAATGGGGTTCACTAGGGAGACTTTTCAAGCCTCTGCTATGCAGGCTATCATTATCCACTCGTGGCCAATGTCAAAAAGAAGATATTATAGTGTCAGGAAAATCCTTGTATCAACTACAGTATGTGAACAATGCTTCTAGTTTGCACTAATAGTTTGTGCATCATTTGTGCTTTTGTTTGCTAGAAAATTGATGATAGAAATGTTACTGTAAGAACAGCAGAGCGGCGACAGGTAAATTTAACCAGACTAGAGAAAATTTCCCTTTTTTGCGTTGCATTGTTTGTTTCCTGAAATTGCAACACTGTAAACTTTGGGTTTGAAAAAATTGAGGGTGAATCCCTTGTTGACCTTTGGATGAGCAGTTGTCACATTTTGCTTGCTCAAGGTCACTCACAGATCTTAGTAAAGGATTTAGTAAATAGAAGATGACATACTGGCTCTTGCCCACTGGGCAAGTGAGTATGAAAGTTACAGTACTTGCCGAGCCGGAAAATCTAGGGTGCTTACCATTTACACAAACCATCCGGGTGGAAATCTTGTGCATCAACATGAAACTATAAAATTGGACGTGATGGGAGAATGACCCGCAACAAAGTAGATCAAGATATTAAAAGTTGAACGGACTAAAAAGAGTCGCAAAATTGCATTGCCTGAAATCACAGCCCATATGGTGTGAACCATTTGATTTCCAGCTGGAATTTCTGGTTTTCCCATGTAAATGGTAGATGCAAGTACCCCATAGTTGTCCCAGATTGCTTGACGGGACTTTTATGAGCCTTGATACCTATAGGTTTTATTCTCAAATTTTCTGTATACCTGCATTGTTTATGTAGATCAGTACTAGCCTTTTAGAATATTTGCAGGTTTTCTCTGATTTGTTATTTTGGTTTTAGTGTTGATGAACTAATAAAACTGAATTTAACGTACGGTCACAATTAAGTTATAACAGGAACAAACTCCCTTTGGATCCCTCCCTGACCTTAAAAATCTTTTTAATTTTTTTTTTGTTATAAATAACAGGAAAATTGTGTTAAGAGGAAACCCCGTGGGTTATTATTGCATAGATGTATTTTATTGATCATTCATATTTCATCTCTAGGTGTTCATAAAATGCTATTACATGCTGCAGGGTTGTCACTAAGGGGCCGGGGACCGGGGATTTCCCTCGGCTACTATGAGCATGACCCTCGACTATTTTCTTAGGAAACAATGATAAGAATGATAAGACCAGAAGTAAATATCTCCCTGGCTGTTCAGTTCCCCACCTACTAACTGCATATACTGATAACATGAAATCTTTGCGACAACCCTGATCCTCGCATTGGCCTGCAGATGAAGTTAACTCATGCAGTCTGTAGTCACAAGCCTTTCTTTCAGATCAGTTAGGCATAACCTGCTTAAAACTTCAGAGTGATGATTGATGTTATGTTTATAGCCTCAAAACGTAGAGGTTGAAAAGAAAAGGAAAGGTGTTGATGACAACAATCCAACACTTTACTGGGAGTATAAATGGGCTGAAGATGGTAACGCAGAGGTAATTTACGAAAAATTTTACTCTTAATTGATATTTAACCAAACGACATGATCATATGACCATTTGTACGTTGTCTTCCGAGCCACGTGAATATCTAGCCGTGTACAGCCAGGGCAAAGGAGGAACTTTCATTTCTCAGTTATTTTAAGACCCTCAATAAACCAAGGCCTCCCGTTCTGCAGATCAGAACTGATCTGATCATGTGGAGTATAAATGGGCTGAAGATGATAATGCAGAGTTATTTTGTGAAAAATTTTACTCGTAATTAGTAATCCATCGACATGATCATATCAGTAATTAAAAAATTTAATGGAGGACAAGAAGGCAGTGTAAACGTTGTAACGTTGTAAAATAGAATATAACGTAAGGATTACATGCCAGTTATGTTCTCGACTTCATTTTACAGGTGTATGGACCATATGAGACCAGCTTGATGTTGCAGTGGTCAAAAGCTGTGAGTACACTTTAATGTTTCGCCTGTTATCCAACGCCCGCCATAATGTTGTGTTGATAGCACACAGACAGACCGAAAAACGGACAGATTGATTGATTCACTTTTATTTGAATATGGTAATTTCATTTAGTTACAAAACTTATTTACCTGAAAGTCGTATTGAAACAGAAGTAAATACTAATTTCGATGAAGATATGATCATCTCAGTGGCGATTGAAATTTAGGCAATTGCAAGTTAAACTGACAAACAAATTTCGGGATTTCAACAGCATTCGAACCCATGGCAACGTGCAAAGAAAGTGGTGTCCAATAGCCCGGGGCTAGTGGATTTTGCTACTGTGGTAGTGAATTCTGTTTTTACTTTGCCTGACAGGCAAGTGATGTTTTTTGAAGAATTCGAATTACTGAAGAACTGTGAAATCAATTGATTGGGGCTAGTTGAAATGATGTCTGGGCTAGTAAATGCTAGCTTCAGCTTGCCCGAATGGCAAGCTGTAAAAATGATTTTCTTTGCACCCTGCATGGCCTCTGCGTTGCAATGCTCTACCAACTGAGCTATTAGAACGGTTTTCACTTGACTGTCGTAAAACCAAAACCAAAGTAAATACACTAGCCAACCAAAGGGCGTAGTAAAACCAAAACCAAAACCAAAACCAATCCCTTTCGACAGTCAAGTGAAAACCGCTCTAAGACCCATACATTAAGAGCTCTTGATTCTGTTTCATTCCTTTCACGGGTTATGATGAACTCCACAAATTGGCCTGCTCCCAATGAATGGGTCTTCATAGCTCATTTGGTAGAGCACTGCAGCGCTAACGCATAGGCCTTGGGTTCGAATCCCGTTGAAGCCCCGAATTTTTGGGGGGTTAATTTGGAATTGCTTAAATTACAATTACCACTATGACGATCATGTCTTCATTGAAATTTGTATTTCCGCAGTTCACATCATCCTCGAAGTAAATACTTTAGAATTACTCTAAAAACAATATGTACAGGTGATTTTTTCTTTTAAAAATAGCTTTATATTCGGATCCCCCTTGGTCAGTTACCATAAATCCTCTATTAAGCTCCCACTCTCAAATAAGCCCCCCCCCCTTTTTCAAGGGAGGAAAGTAAATAAGCCCCCTCCCCTCCCCCTTGTTATATTTCACTAATAAATGATAGACTGTATTAATGGATCACGACTTTAAAACTTCATGTGGACTGATACGGGATGGTTCATTTACCAACTGCAAGTTCGGATTTGTTTTTGATTCTCAGCCACATGACCTCTAACTTCTTGTACTTGAGCTTTTTCACTTTGTTTTCTAGTTTTCTATGGAGAACTAATACCATCGTCTGGGTTAAATGAATAAGGCCCCAGTCTCTATAAGCACTCCTCAAGGGGGGCTTAATACAGGATTTACGGTAGTATGAATTCCACAGCATGAGAAAGATCCTTTATAATATTCTGTCTTTGGAATATGATCCAGTGCAACATTATAATCTGTGTTTTTTAGCTTCGACTAATGATAAGTAAGACTAATAACAAGCAACTACAATCGGCGACAAAATTGTTGAGACATTGTACTTAAATAGGGTGACTTCGGAGAACAAAAGAATCCGCACCCCTTCCCTGTCCCCTCCATTCAAAGTTGGAGTGTTTGTTGTTTTCTATAAGTAGCTAGAACAGGGGCCCAACATTGTACGGAGGGGATGGGGGAGGAAAGCTATATTTCCTCCTTTTGAAGTTGATAAAACGTAAAAAAGCCTACTTTTGGGCGAAGTGTCTCAACTCATTTTGTCGCCGATTGTCTGAATCGAAATCTACGCGCTGTTGTCGTATTAGCACCGGTTAGGAGACGGTAACTAGTTGAGATTACTATATTCACCGGGTCGTTTTTCAGAAGATAGATAATATACCCATATAATCCCTTTCCTGTGTTTTTCGAGGGAAAAACTGGTTTTGACAATCTTTGTACTCGGTAGTGATTTCAAGTAATTACGCAGCATACCCACGTACCGAATGATTGATTTTCCTCTGGTAACTAAGTGTGATCGGTAGGAATTGATGGCAGATAATATGTTGTATTTGAATATATCCCTAGTAAGTTCGAAGTGTTTATTCGAAGTTTGGCTATTTGATAAGGGTGGGATGGACGATAAAATAGCCATGATCGCTATGCGCAGGAGAATTTTCAGGAAAAATGTTCCAACTTCTAATGCACAGCAAAGCTGCATAGCGTCGCTAAATCTGTGCAGCAGATTCCTTGCCCATATACCCATGAGGGTCTTTGAAGAATGTACTTTACGGTAGAAACTATGAGGTCAGGAGGAGACTGGCCACGAGTAACCAAGAGTAACCAACTTTGTTCGTAAAAGATAATTAGATTATTTTGTTTTTTACTCTGACCGTGGTTACTCGTGGTTACTCGTGGAAATTCGTCCTAAAGAGCAATTTTAGCCATTATAACTACTTTAATGCCTAGAAAACTATTAAGTCTTCTATCCTTTTCACTTTGTTCTTTGTTTCGATGCGTTTCGATAAAGGAGAGAATAAGAAATCGTGCCCGACGCGCCACATCGCACGATGTCAAGGCACGGTTAAGCGTGACACGAAATGTCACGCACTGAAAATAACGAAATCGCCTTATTCTAATTGTTCTAAGATAGGTATAATGACGTCAAACATAACAAATAAAAAGCCAACAGGGATCTTACATCCCAGCATAAAAAAATGAATTCAATTAACTTTCTAAAGGACGTACGGCCACTTTTGAGATTCAGACAATCGGCGACAAAATTGTTGAGACATTGTACTTAAATAGGGTGACTTCGGAGAACAAAAGAATCCGCACCCCTCCCCTGTCCCCTCCATTCAAAGTTGGGGTGTTTGTTGTTTTCTATAAGTAGCTAGAACAAGGGCCCAACATTGTACGGAGGGGATGGGGGAGGAAAGCTATATTTCCTCCTTTTGAAGTTGATAAAACGTAAAAAAGCCTACTTTTGGGCGAAGTGTCTCAACTCATTTTGTCGCCGATTGTAGGTAAATTTCGATTTACTTTATCATACAATAATAGGCTCAAATGCCTTTGCCTTCTTGGGGCAAGCTCCTCCCAGTTTGACTGTTTTCTTATTTCTGTTGAACACACATCGTACCCTTGGAACGTTATTATGCGTACAGCACGATCAGAGAAGTAATTGCACAATCAAATCTCAATTATTTTCTCAGACTTTGTTAAAAGTCATCTTCAAAAGTAGATCTACCTGTAACGAAAACGCTGTTTCAATTTCTGTACAGAATGATAGGGCCTTCATCCACTTTTTATTTATATTTTATCTCAGGGCTATTTTGACGCAGGATGTTGGGTACGACAAAGCGAGACAAATAAAAGTGGCGAGGAGAAAAATGAACCTAACAGGGGAAGGCTGGTGGATCAGTGTTACTCGGACTCAAGCGACTCAGAGGATGAAGATACGACTGAGGGGGACCACCCAGGGAATGTTTTTGTACATGTGTCTGAGATTGACTTCTCAATCTTTCCCTAGACGTACATGTTATAATTCTAGATACTTTGTCTCAGATTCATGACTTCCAAAAGGTGATAAGGCATCTGCAAGAGACTGACAACTGAAATCGGATCCCTAAAAGCAAGGAATTTGTGTTCGCGTAAACACACTCGTTTGAGTTGGAACGTGGACAGATCAGCAAAGTCGCCCCCACGTCCCAGATCCAAGAGCTACGAACAAGAATACGGACAGAATTGGATCCTTCGGAAGCGATAGCACATAGTAAAGAAACTTCGGTTGAAGCCTGATCTCTCTCACTTCAGCTGGCAGTGTTTTGGCACTGGCACTTCAAAATGTGCTGCGTCAAATGTAACTACACTGTAACAAGTTAAATAGACTGACTGCTTCCAGCTAAAAATGACAATAGAACATCTTCGTTCGAACGGAACTGCTATGAACCATTTTTACATAGTGCACTTGCAGGATTTGATGGTTACTTTCATGGAAGTAACGTGGGAATAATTTTTGGTAGGTTTAATATTGTCCTGGCAGTTATTTATAGAGAACTAAGAAGGCAACGTTCAATTATAAAAATCGCATTAAATGTATCAGTTTACATTGCTGATGATGTTATTTGTAGTGCAGCAGTCACTCTGTGTCCGTATTTTTCACTAGGTTTTCTCCTTTCCCTACTGGATTATTGTGTTATTTGTTCCAGTCCTGTCGAGTTGATACGGAATCTCGATCAGGACCCAATGTTATAAAAATTAAATTGGTGAACAAATGTCGTAAAATTTGTTTGATGTCTACATGTATGCAAACGAAAGTGTGAGATACTCAATAACACAGTACTTCCAATAAGAGGATCTTGATGAGCTTAATTCTTAACTCGTATGCTAGTAAACTGAAATTTGCCAAAATGTGAACTTTATTGTTTTCCTTGAGTTTGGCTAAGGATTTAGAATGAAAACGGGTCGACGATGTTGACATGCCGTCAGAGATGTGAGCGTTATTATGAAGCCTTCAAAGACAAAATGCAAAACAGGGAAGGTGATTTGCAATTTGAGGAACACGAAATTTTTCTGCTATTGATTATCAGTGTCCCAAGGCTCTTGATATCGCAGTAGTTAAATCGATTATAGAACACTTCTTATTTCCTCAACCAGAAGTATTGCCTATCGCGCGAAACGGCAATTTGATTTTTGTTGTCTTGAGATGGATCACGGCAAATCTGAGAAGAAACTTCATAAAAGGAAGTGCTTGTCTGACCTGTTGTCTCCACACTTGGTCATTTTTGTGGGTGTTGTTTTGGCTGCCACGTGCGTTGCTTTGGTGGTCTTGAATGTTCGAATGAATCGACGTATTTCTGCGTTCAACGACACTTTAGAGGAGCTGCGTCGAGAAGGCAAGAAAGCCTCTACTGTTAACGATTCTGCTACGGTGTCTTCTGGATTGGGCACTAGAGAAAAGAGGGCAATTTCAAACACAACTCCCGGTCAGAAATCGGATGTTGAAAAGCGATTGAACGCTGTGGAAGAAAGGTGAGTTTTAAAAAATGAAATGAAATCAAAACAAAAACGCCCCCTTATCTTAGGATTAGATCACAGTCAGTTTGCAGTATTACAGAATAACTCGGACATCAAGATGATTCTGATGATTGTAATAGTTTAACGATTGCTAGTAAGTTCTCAGGGTGCTACTAGCATGATTAGGATATTGTCATTTTATATACTGAAATCCTGCCAGAAGTGGCCATATGCCAGTGATAAAAAACACATCATTTGTTTGGATTTTCAAAATTTAGTTTCAAATATCCGTTAATGCTATCTCTTCACCCCTACAAGTCAACAAGTTAACATTTTTGGCAAGGAGCTTTATTCGCAAGAGAAGTAAAATGACATCGACATCCGAACGGTAAGATAATACAAACAAATTATACAAGAAAAAGACCATGTATGTCCCAAGATGGCTGGCTCTCGGAACATCTTGGCCTATTAATAGTAACCGAAAAGTTGTCCCCTAAAAATCAGCGAAAAACCCGCAGACGTGCTATAAATCGAAGAAAACCGAAAAATCGCCCTGTTCAATGACCGAAAAAGGGCAAAACACCATTGTTACATTAGACTTGCAGACTTTTTTGTAACTACTGTGAAACTACGTGGAAGTTGTACCTTTCTAAAATGGGCTATCTGTTACACGTAAAAATTCGATCCCGTGCCTGTTATAACTAAGACGCAGAAGAAAACATCACAAAAACGATAACCGCTCATACGGAAACTAAAACCGAAAAACCGCAAAGATCAAGAGCAAAACCTAGAAACCGATCTCCCTAAAATTGCTTGAAACCGATAAAACCCAACAACTTACTTAAAGTAACTTCATGATACTTTTTCCTTTTCTTCCAGGGTCGGAGCGCTATTTAACAGGTCGGGATTTTTTTCCAGCAAATTGAGGGTCCAAAAGCTCTTTTCCTACATAATTCGAGGTATTGTAATTCGCACGGTTGCGTTAAAAAAGTCGGCTAACAGGGACTTGGTTATTTTGGACTGAAAAAAACGAAGTTGGGTTCACTAGAACCAAGAGAAAATAATTGGCCGGAGAGAGAGGGAATCCTAGGGAGTTTGCTGGAATATGTGAATTTCACTTAAGTTATTTTTAGCAGTTGTTATTAAACGGAAGTCTTATTCCTGAGACGTCCGTACATTTTAATCGATCGCTTGAAACGTCATCAATTGCACGCGCGACTGCCTAAAAGCCAGCAAACAATGCAGAATATTGTTATGGATACTGTTAAATTCTCTATTGACAACACTGAATAAAAGTTTGCGGACCTCTCCAGAAACCAACTTGCGATTAATTTCAAGTGTTAGATTGGCCTAAAAGTAACTTTCATCAAATTCACATATTTAGATTAAGCGTTTCCCTTTTCGTCCCTTTTATATTCTCTCTTGCTCGAACTAAGATTAGTTTGTTGTTTGTTTATTTTTTTGGCTTTGGCCACTGCCACTCCAACAAACTTGAGACACTAGGATCAGAAGAAAATCAGGCTAGGAATACGGGATTGTTATATCCCATGGGCTCCTGGTTTTATCAAACACAGAAAATGGACGAAATTTAGCTTTTCGTAAAATGTCCTTGAAACTTGATCAAACACTATTTTGCATTTATTCCAAGTGAATAATTTAACCTCAAATTTCGTTTCATTACAGGACGGGACGGCCGCGATGGAAAGGATGGCCCAACAGGTCCGCCAGGATTACCCGGAAAACCAGGGATACCAGGCAACCCTGGATTATCTGGTGTTGGGTTCCCTGGGAAAGCTGGGCCGCCTGGTAAGGACGGTCCACCTGGCAAATCTGGGGCAAAAGGTACTTAACTTTGATTTCTTTGGCTTCTTTAACAGCGAGAAACTGAGCACAAACTGATTTGGTACTTTTCCTGGAAGAACACCTATAGAAGACATTTTCGAAAAGTCTTTTAACATTGTATTTCTGACCACTCACAGGAGATGCTGGTAAGCCGGGCGTTAACAGACCTTTTCCAGGCCCTCCTGGTCCCAAAGGAGAGAGAGGTTCTGCTGGAAGTCCTGGGTTGAAAGGGCCTCAAGGACCAAAAGGCGAAAAGGGAAAGGAAGGAGCTGGGAAGTCTGGAGTGAAATATGTTCGTTGGGGAAGGACCACTTGTCCAAGAGGTGCTGAGCTAGTTTACAAAGGTAAGTCAGCTCCGCCTTTTATAAGAAATTTTTTTTACGATCTATTTCATGAATAAATACAGAAATAAATAAATAGATAAATAGATAAGTAAAATGTTTTTCTTCACTGCTTTATGTTTCGAATTTGTTCTGCTATTGTGCTTAATACTTTGTAGGTATAATAGGTGGAGAACATCACGCTCATCAAGGTGGTGGAGTTAACTACCTTTGTCTTCCACGCAATCCAACGTACGACAGGTACAGCGATGGCGATCAGTACTCAGCATACATGTACGGAACCGAGTATGAAGTCCCTCAGTACAATGGGAACCCTTTCAAAAGAAATCTCCATAATCACGACGCACCTTGTGTTGTCTGCTTTGTCAAATCACGTGGTTCATTGCTGATGATGCCCGCACGAAATGACTGTCCATCTGGATGGACCGAGGAGTATCATGGGTACCTGATGAGTTCATGTTACAACCACCCAGGCCAAAAAGACATCGTCTGTGTTGACAAAGACCCAGAACGTGTTCCTGGCAGCCACGTCGGCCGAAGGGAAGCTTTGCTGTACCCTGTAGAAGGTCTTTGTGGCTCACTGCCGTGTCCTCCATATGTTAAGCATCGAGAACTGACATGCGTTGTGTGCACAAAATAGATTTAAGCTGTAGTAATATCTGTGTAACAAAAAAATAAACAAAAGGAGTAGAAAACAAATAATAAAGTATCGTAGTCACTATGTGTTGATGTCAGGGTTGATTTAAAGCCGATGTAATTCGCAAATGATACTTCCAAGGGTGCGCCAATCCATTCTTTCCCCCATTTATCGTCGTCCGACTGAACCAGCTGATTTTGCGTTAAAAAGTGACTTTTGCCTAAGATTTATTGGTACAGTTAGGTCGCCCGCCAGCTTGCACACATACAGTGAACGCTGAGCAAGACTGAAGCGTGAATGTTTGATCCTCGAGCCCAGATGACAACCCATCTATGCTCCGGCATGGAATAGTCTCTAAATCCCATGTATCCCGGCATGCCGATAAACTACTTATTTCAGCCTGTCTTTCCAAGCTCATTCATCAGCATTACAATTTAAAGGCTTACATAATAATGTTAGTACAACTCGAAATCTAACACTCTCCAAAACGGCTTCAAAATGCCACTAGAAGCCAACTGGCTGTACAAAACACAATACAAACAACAGGTAACTCATTTTTATCTTGAATCTTTTAAAAAAGTGGAATTTAGAACACATTTTATTTGTTGTCATACATTCTTCCCATAGAGCCTGGGCTGCCGTCATAGTATTTGCCCCTTGCCAGATTTGATGGCCTACATTTACTTAGAGGGTCTGAATGGGGGGGTTCACTTGTCGGTTGTCGGTTAAAATTCAGTAATTTTGTCGGTAGTCGGTTAAAATTTTCGATCTTTGTCGGTAGTCGGTTAAACTTTTCGATTTTCGGCAGTTGTCAGAAAATCTCAGTTAATAAGTAAAAACGCTTGTTAATTATTAATATTTTTTATGTATTTCACCCACTTTTCAAGACTTTGATCTCTAAGGAAAGAGTAAAACTTGCAAGAATGCATCATTTGATTGCGCCTAAACCGTTCATTAACTCTTGTTTTTTATGCAACATGAACGTTTATTTCATCATTGTTTGCCATTAAATGAATAATTAGTACTGATAAAATCACCCAAGCTTTTATTGTAAATGCGAACTTGGTTTCCCTGTCGACTACAGGGCACAGTAAAAAGTAATTAATTATTTACTTACTGGACTCTAGCCTTTTGGATACTTGAATTATTTTTATTAAAAAACTGCAAGGGATGACAGCCTGCACATCTATCCCTCTCATGTTTTGGTTCTAACAAGCATGTCCTTTGCCATAAGTTTCCTTTCTCAAAGAAATAGCACTTTAGGTGGTTCTTTAAAATTTTGGCAGGGTAGTGGTTGGTTTTGTATGAGATTCCACTTTTTCATTAAAGCTTCTTTTTTATAGACACTAAGGGCTGGTATTGTGTCACGAAAGGCAATATTTCCGTCTTTTTCTTCCTGGTTGTTTTTTTTTCAGGAGCGCTGCCTTCCTTTCTTTGAGTTTTACTTCTAATAGCAATTTTTCTTTCAAAATTGTGTGGCTAGCCTCTGTCCATCAAGCGCTTTTGAAATCTGAAATACTTCCTCACAGGAGTTTGTTCCTAGGATTCTCAAGGCTTCTCGTTTGTCAAACAGAGGTGAAAATGTATATACTGTAAGGTTTCCGTTTCAAATGCGTCTTTACGTCAAGGATAGCTTTTTCTCATTTTTTCGCTGAATGTTGTACCTTGGTATACAACCGTTTCTAAAAAGAATGTCTCATTTTCAGATCTTTCGGCCGTGAATTTCATAGTAGGGTTATGTAAAATAAGTTTACTTGTTCCGCGTAGAAAGCTACGATGTCTGGTTTACTTACGTCCCACAGGGAAAAAATGTCATTTATGCAGCGTTTTCAAACAGTTGGTTTAAAGACGGTTTTGCTTAAACTTTGTGTTTCAATGTGTGCCATGAAAATGTTGGAAAGGAAACTGCTGTCTTAGTGCTCATCGCGGTAACGTGGGTTTGTACTGATAGTTCTTTACATTAAACCGGAAAGAATTTTCTTTGAGGATTAATCTAAGCAAAAAACTTTCGGTTTTTTCACCTTTAACTTTTTAATAAAATTTATAAAGTCGATAGTATCTTTAAGGTGTTTCTTTGTGATTTTGATATTGGCTGTAGCAATGTACCTGTATCAACAACAAAAAAAGGAAATTCTTTCCTTAGGCCATCTGATGAGTCATAAATTTAAAGAGGTTACTTACTTCCTCGAGCTAACGGTTAGATTAAATACAAAATGCTCTTTTTTCTGGAAACAAATATTGATAATATCAGCCCATGTCGGTAGTCGATCAATATTTTTCCTGTCGGTAGTCGGTAATTTTTTACTCATTTTGTCGGTAGTCAGTAATATTTTTCGCCCTTTGTCGCTAGTCGGTTAACCCCATTCACACCCTCTTACTTACGTTGAATTAACATGTGAATAATTTCTGGTTCGTTGTATTGTCCTGGCAGTCATTTATAGAGATCTGAGGAGTGAATATAGATGTATGTTCAATTGTAATAATTGTATTTAATATATTAAATGTGCATTTGTTATACAGCAGTTTTACCCTTATGTTTGTAGTTGGTCTTTTCACATCCATCGTATCACTTGCATAAACTACAGCGTACAATAGATACTTGTCGATCTTCGATTATTACTCCCTGTTAAAGTTTCAGTTTTACATTTTCTTAATCGTCATTAACTTTTCACTTTAATTCCCTGCACACTGTTTCCTTTGTTCCAGTCGAGTGGATACAGAACCGACACAGAACGCAATTTTATAAACAGCAGTCTGGTGTAATTCAAATTGCCGCAGGAAAATGCTTGTTAATTTAAATTTACTGAAGTGTACATGTTATTAGTTATTTTTCTTGAGTTTGGATTAGCACTTAGAATTGACCACTCCAGAAATACCATAACATACCATAATGCTCTTTGTTTGTCACCCCAAAATTTTGCATAAGCATTGTCTTCAGTTTCTCTTGGGGCCATTTTAACTCCCAAGAGAAACTGAAGACAATGCGTATGCAAAAGTTTGGGGTGACAAACAAAGAGCATTATGGTATGTTTTGGTATTTTCTGGAGTGGTCAATTAAATAGTGAGGACAATTGGTGTTTACAGGGGTTTTATGAAGCCCTCAACTGAGACAAAATGCAAAACAGGGAAGGTGATTTGCAATCATGTTGCGAACACGAACATTTTCTGCCAGTGATAATTATATTAGGGTCCAAAGGCCCTTGATAATGTACTACTCGTAGGTAAATAAATTATTATAGATCACTTCACATTCCGTAATCAGAAGAGTGACTTATACCGACAACAGTTATTCAATTTTCGAAGTCACCAGATGGATCACGGCAAATCTGTAAAGAAAACCAATGGGAAACTGCTTCTCTGACCTATTGGCGTGTTCACGCTTGGTCATTTTCTTGTCTGTTGTGTTGGTTGCGACCTTCGCAGCTTTGGTGATCTTGAATCTTTGGATGGTTTGGCTTATTTCTGCCTTGGAGGAACTGCGTCGAGAAGGCAAGCAAGCCTCTATTGTTAACAATTCTGCTACCTATCGTCTGGATTGAGCTCTAGAGGAAAGAGGCCAACTTTCAAATACAACTCGCTCTCAGAAATCAGACATTGAAAAGCGCTTGAAGGCTGTGGAAGAAAGGTGAGTTACTAATGAAATCAAATTATAATCAAAGCTTAAAAACGCCCTCCTAATCTCAGCATTAAGTGTTAAAGGGCAAAGGGTCAGTATGTCTTTTTGGCATGATAGACTCCAAAATTTATCAATGAAGAAGAAGATAAAATAAAACCTTGGGGAGGAAACAGAACTAAAACGTTGGTTTCCAAAAGTTTTCTGTCAAGATGTCCTTAACAAATAGTCTTCAACGACCGCCTGGCCGACACTGGTTACTTAATTAACTGATGAACAGTGGCGCTTCGCTAGAATCGTCATAGCCTGTTACTGAAGCTCTCTGGTGCTACTGTGCTGCTTAGAATTGTCATGTTCTATAACATTCTCGCCACTACTAAAAAGCACTGCCAGGTAATTTGGACTTTAAAACTTTGATTTCAAATATCACTCAGCAGCTGATATCCGCTGCCCCTTGATGTTATAAATTTAACTTTTTTGGCAAGGAGCTTTGTTCGCAAGAAAAGTAATGACATCGTGATGTCAGAACGGTAACAAAGTACACATGACTTACGCCTATACAAGAAAAAACTGTATATGCCTTCGCTTGCTCTCGGGACATATGGGCTTGGTGACAGTAACGCAAAATCAGTCGAGGCCTGAAAATCGGAGAAAAACGTGAAGACTTGAATGACACAAATCCGACTATGAAAACCGAATAATTACGGTTGTCAATGATCGAAAAGACAACACACCTTGTTTCTGCTGTTGTTTATGGCCATGGACTTAGCTTTTTGTAACTAATTTAATTAATTTGAAACTTCCTTGAAGTTCACGGTACCCCAGAATGTGACATTAAAGGTGACAAGAAAATTCCCTCAGTGTGCCTAGTCTTATAAAGAAGCAAAACAGAAATTGAGTCCTGACACAAAACCGAAAAAACGATGAACGCTAAGGAAACTAAAACCGAAAAGGCAGAAACTAAACACCGATACCAAAAAATTAAATTGGTTAAAAAACTGAAAAACCGAAAAACATGCTAACAACTCAGTTCAAGTTACCTCATCATGCTTTCTGCGTTTTTTTTTTCGGGGTCGGAGCGCTATTAAACACTGAAGTCGGAATGTTTTTCCAGCAAGTTAAGGGTCCAAAAGCGCTTTTTCTATATCATTCGAGGTATTGTGATTCACATGTATTGATCACAAAGTTGGGATAATATCTGGTCTGGGCCCTGATGTGTAAAATGGTAATAGGAATTGATATGATCTCTTGGATTTGACTGAAAAAATGCAGTTGATTTCACTAAATTTCTGACTGGTTTGTTTGTATGTTTGCCACTGCCCACTGATTACAAACTTGCATGGGACACTTCGCTAAAAAATGAAATAAATAACTGAAATAAAATAAAATGAAAATAATCGTCTGCATGGGTGTATGGGAGTGGTATCAAGCACATAAAAATGAAGAAAATCTAGCTTTTCGTAAGATGTCCCTGAACTTGATCCAATACTTCTTTAACTCCGAATTGATAATTCAACTTTAAATTTCGTTTTATTACAGGACGGGACGGCCGCGATGGAAAGGATGGTCCCACAGGTCCACCAGGATCACCTGGATAACCAGGAATACCAGGAAACCCTGGAGTACCCGGCGTTGGGGTCCCCTGGGAAAGCTGGACCGCCTTGTAAGGACGGTCCATCTGGTAAACCTGGGGTAAAATTATACTCAGCCTGATTACTTTTGCTTCTTTAACAGCAAGAAACTGATCAGAAAAGAAAGGTTTCCTTTACAGCGTCTACCAAGGTTAAATTTTTAGCTTTAGTTTTTTTAAAAATCTTTAGTTTAGTTTTTTCCTGGAAGAGCAACTACGGAAGACAATTTCCAAAAATCATTCAACCTTGTATTTTTGACTACTCACAGGAGATGCTAGCAAGCCGGGTGTTAACAGGCCGTTTCCAGGCCCTCCTGATCCCAAAGGAGAGAGAGGTTCTGCTGGAAGTCCTGGGTTGAAAGGGCCTCAAGGACCCAAAGGCGAAAAGGGAAAGGAAGGAGCTGGGAAGTCTGGAGTGAAATATGTTCGTTGGGGAAGGACTACCTGTCCAGGAGGTGTTGAGGCAGTTTAGAAACGTACGTCATCACAGACACCGGTTAACTGAGACTGCATTCTAGCTACTACTAAAAGGTTTTAGAAGCTAGTGTAATAAAGTAGAGTTAAGCCTCCGACGTACAGGCAAATTCATACCCCCACCGTGGTACAGAGGGGCGGGGTGTGGATGGAACCCCTCCTCAGAGTTTTTGATATGTTGCAGTCTTTCAAAACGATTTTACCTGTAGTGGAAAGCCTTTGATCTTCTTAACAAGATGAGGTATATTTTATGGGTGGTGGTGCTGCTAGAGGCCTGTGACGTCACCAGCAATGGTCGTCATCTTGGATTTAAACAGGTTAAAACTGCGAGAAATGGTAGAAATGGTAGAAATGGTCGTCATCTTGGGTTTTACCAAGAATTAGAAATCAGGTTAAGACTGCGAGAAATGGTAACTTTTTGAGCGTTACATGAAAATAACACATAAATAAGCATTTTGCTTGATTTTAGCCAAAAGATTTACTTTTATTGTTGAAAAAAGTTGAAAAAACATGTATTTTCGCCCAAAAATGGCTTGAGCACTGCTACTTATGACGTCATATCTCGTAACCATAGCAATTGACCATCACTATAAACCTGTCTCAAAATGTGCGCGAGGGATGAACAAACAGCTACTAAAAACATCAGGTGCTGATGTTTTATCCTCTAGGAAAAACTCGGAAAAACCTTAGAGGGTGGCATCCACCCCCCCACCCCTTGTACGTCCGAGGGTTAAGTTATTGTTAACTTCAAAATTTTTTCCATTTATTATCTTTTTCACAAGGGTAGTATAAAGGCCTTCACTGTTTTAAGTTTGCAGAAACAGCCTCCACTTCAAATACTTGGCAAACGGAGAATTTTTTTGACATCTCGAACATTCATTTCTTTATCAAATACTTGGCAAACGGAGAATTTTTTTGACATCTCCAACATTCATTTCTTTATTTACAGTTGCTGAATCATTTTGAGTCATTGCAAAGAAGAACGGATGAGAAGAGTTTCAGTAATTACCTTTTATTGCAGAGATTTATAAGCGCTACAGTTCGAGTGCTGTAAATCCAGTTTGTCGTAACGATATTTTGCTCTGTTGTGCTGTCAGTTACTAAGAAAGTGAAATTTGTTGTGACTACACTTTATAGCGGAGTAATGTACCTTTTTAAGCTTGTAGGTTTTCATCCTCAGGTTTAATGGGAGGTGAATATTACAATCACCAATGCAAGGCGGTGTAGTAAACTACCTTTGTCTTCCACACAATCCAAGTACGACAGGTATAACGATGGCGATCAGTACTCAGGATATGCTGAATATGGGGTCAGCTCCTACAGCAGCTATCCTTTCAGACGAAATCTTCATAATCACGAGGTGCCTTGCGTTGTCTGCTTTGTCAAGTCACGTAGCTCAATGTTGATGATGCCCGCACGGAATGACTGTCCATCTGGATGGACCGAGGAGTATCATGGGTACCTGATGACCTCATATTACAACCTCCGGAACCAAAAAGACTTCGTCTGTGTTGACAAAGACCCAGAGTATGTCCCGGGGACTAATGGGAACAAGGATGGTGCCTTGTTATACTTTGTGGAAGGGGGCTGTGGCTCACTTCCATGCACTCCATATGTTCTGCATCGAGAGCTGACATGTGCTGTTTGCACCAAGTAATAAAACTTCTCTCGTCAATCTCAGAGAATCAGCCTATAATCAGGGCTTAAAAATAAAACTGGAGAAGGAAATGAAAATCGATCTTGACTCAGTTCGTATCACTACTATAAAAGCTGTTTAGCCCGCCTGGCAAGCGTCAGCTAGTTTTGTTTTTGTTAGTTTTATAGAGGACTCCATCTTTCCTTTTCTCCCCTCGTGCACGCATGCTTCCTCGATGTTTCTCCTTTCGCCCAAAAACTCTGGCTCGTGCTACGCAGGCTGAAAACTGTCATGTTCTGAAAGGTTTGAAGGTGCTCTTTCAAAATGCATCTCAAAGGTTGGAATGAAGTTTAGGCTTTGCAGAAGCTGCGAAAGTTCGATCAGTTATTTCTTATTTTTTCAATCTAGACTATTTGAGTACCCTCCAAGCCTCTGGGCAACGATCATGCCATGGCACAGATAGAAAATAATATGCACAATAAAGAGATTTTCCTATCTTTGTTCTTACACGTGACTACGAAACAAGTATCTTTACTGGGCATGCCTCTTGCAACATACAAAAGAAAGAGAATAAGAAAGAAAAGAGTCATTTTCATAAAGCAATCATGGAGGAAACGAGAGGAGGGAAGAGGAGAGGAGGGCTGGTGAATCTTTGCTACTGTCCTTGTTCTCAGGCGATTCAAAGGGCGAAGATAGGTGAGAGTAGGCCACTCGGCTGTTGTCTCAGCGAATGTGTTTTATGCATGTTTTTTAAGATCGACTTCTCTATCTGTATGGCGGGGACACACTTCAGTATAAGTCGGTAATCCTGTCAGAAATCGTGTTCTTTATTCAAGAATTCCTAAAGGTGTAATTTGATGTAACATGGTCTTCAGGTGTATGAACCGTATGAGACCAGCTTGATGTTGCAGTGGTCAAAAACTGTGATTACTCTTTCATTTTTTGCTAGCCTGCGTAGCATGGCGGTTTTGGTTGGGCGCGCAAAGTAATAGGGAACTTAAGATGGAGACGTTTTCGGGGCGACGGCGACCGGACTGGTTCAGAAAGCCTGGAACTAAGGCAGCCGTCGCTCCCCGTCAAAAATAGAACATTAAGATCGCAGTGAACTCAGAAGGACGGCGCCTTTAATTAGAAGAATACCGAAGAGGAAAATATGGCCTCACATAAAGAATTAAGAGAATAAATATTTGCTATGCAGACAACATGTATCGGATGAAGAGTTTCTCGTTTTGTGGGAAAATTATGAGTCCAAAAATCCCGATTTTCCTCGGGACAGTTACTATCCGTTCATGCTAAAAAAACTTGCGGGATGCAGCTAAGTTCAAGGCAGAATTTCGTGTTGAAAAAAATGATCACCACAGGCTTGCCGAAGCCTTGCAAATTACAGGAACATTAAAATGCTACCAAGGAACCGTATTCTTAGTTTGGTACTGAAATAATTCTCGGGAAATACTTGCATGCAACAACAACAACAACGGCAACAACTTTATTTCAGTATTCCCACGCCGAGTTAGTACATGGTATTACCTACTATTCTATATAATTTTCAATGCGTTTCATTTATACGATATTCTAACGAAAAGAGCGAACTAAAAACAAACAATTGAAATATGGGAGTTCATATTTTTTGTCTGGATACTTTTATTTGGCTCGTGGGAAAATTTTGTCCCATGTCAAGCTCACTTACGGTTGGCTGTTTGCCAAGTTGGATCTTGACCCTGTGACATGAAAACATAGAAACATTCAAAGACGTAAGTTTAGATAACAGAGCTTGTAAATCGACCTTGAAATGTGCCTCAAAGAAAACAAGGACAATTTAAGAACGATAATCTGCAAAATTTTGGTTGCTAAACGCAACAAACCCGATTGAAATGAAAGTTAAATACTCACGTTTTCGCCACAACGCCAAACAGACCAGTTTCACGTCGCCGACGGGACCACGACGGCAAGGTGGTGAGCACGAGCATGCGCAATATCCAACGAATGATGATGTCACGTCCGGTTGAAGTTGCCGTCGCCCCGAAAACGTCTCTATCTTAAGTTCCCTAATAAAGGCGGGCGACGGCAGAAAACCGCAGGAAGATTGGGGCGGGAGCAACGAGCTATGCGAGCGTTTTTGCGATCCCGGACCCTAGGGTCTGCATACCACGGCTCTAACCACTAGACTACAGTGGTTTCGCTGCAAAATTTTGATTTCGTTCGAGGTACGAGAACGCAACCCCTAATTTCTGTTACGTGTTCTGTGCAATTAATAAGCGAGATTTTTTGAGATTGCATTTGTGTCGAGACACATTTGCTTCGCTTTGAAGCGCTTGCTTACGTTTTGCCTCACTTTGACGCGCTAACTCACGTGGTGATTCGTGTGTCACTCGGTGTTCATCTTTCAAACGCATTTGCTGAGGTGCGAGGGTTATTCTGTCCTCAGTAAAGCGTTCATCTTTGAACGTTTGCTGAGGTCTGCTGTCCTCGTAAAGCGTTCATCTTTTAAAAGTTTGCTGCATTTTCGTAAATACACATTTCAAGAGTTTGCTGAAAGTCTACTATCGATCTGTGTTTGCTGAACCTTCCAAAGCGTTTGATTCCCTGAGTAAAATTGTACTTTGGTTTTATTCATCATATTTTTCAGCATGGTTCGTCACTGTCTTCGGAAAATGTGTGCGACTCCTGGTGCATGCATCAAACCGGGTTGTTTAGCTCGGCGTCAGTTGTGCCACAAAGTAAATCTACTGAGTTGTGTAGCTCGGCGGCCGTTATGCCACGAAGTAAATCTACCGAGATGTGAAGGTCGGCGGCGCCATTTCATCATGACTTGTGATACTTTCGGCACCGGACGAAGGACATTTTAGCTCTATGTTATTTATTCGGAAAAACTCTCTTATAAACCAGCCCACAGTAGCGCCACTCAAAAATTCACTGAAATCAACACACTCGACCAAAGTACTGCAAAAGTTATTGACATGAGCCGCACACACATTCCACTGAAGGCTTTGATGATCCCCTTGAAACGTGTAAAATTGAAGGGTATGGTGTAAGTGAACCAGTGTTCAAACACAATTTATTGTGCCCCCGGCGTTCACCACAAAAAATGTGGTCTTGTATGCTACTATTAAGCCAAGAAGAGTTGCCAGTAACGGTTTCATTTTGTAATAAATCTCGGTAATTGTCTACATGTGGAATTCCCAATATATAAATTTAATGATTACACCTAAAACTTTGTAAACTGTTTGCTTTTTAACAATAACTGGGTCGGGTTGTTCAAAGCCGGGTTAAGATCACCCAGGCTTAGTGCGAAATTTGAATTTAGATGTGAAAGCTTAAAAGGCAAATTCAGTTTAATTCATTTTGTCAACAAGCTTGGATGCTCTTAAAAGTAACAGAGAAAATTATCCAAAAAAATGTTTTTAAACAAAAGAAAATTGAAGAAACCCTGGTTAAGCGGTGATCGGCCTTTGAACAACTGCGCCCCGTAGAACATCTATTGCACCAGTTTAAATAGTGCTTTCGCTGTACGCAAACATTACGTTCAAAATAAGCCATAACCATATTTATCTATCGCAAGAACCATCCACCCTTCCCCCTCAACTGCTACCTGTAGGCCTAACAAACATGTCGAACGCACTCTCCTAAGCTCCGATTACTCCTAGTTTATTCAAATATTTAGACTTAGCGAGAACTCCAACCGAAAATAGAAGCTAAGCGTTAACTCTACTCACTATTCTTTAGCCTGCGAGCAAGCTCTCCATTTGAGGGATATCGTGAAAAGTAGACACGCGAGAGGAACGCGAGAGGAGACTCGCGAAAGCGTGGGGCAGGGGATGAGAGAAAGGAAGGCCCTTCGCTGCTTCGCCGCTCACAGGCTAACTATTCTCAGGGCTTAACCCTAATCAGTATGGTTAGTGTTTAACCCTAATCAGTGTCGCCAGTGCTAACCCTAAACACTATAGTCAAAATATCGGACTGCCGATCATTTAGTGCGGTTTTGTAAATCTTGACTAGGCGGTTACCGACTATATAGCCACAGCGTTTAAAAAATGCATTCTGTGTATTATAAAAAGCTATTAATATTGTTCTCTGAGCTTAGTTAGTCACAACTGTACAGATACCAACGATCACAGCGTACGTGGAAAATGACCATTGCTTTTACTGCGCTAAGAGGCAGCTGTTTTTGAAGCAGACATATCTTACTAAGCGGACCTGAACTTCAGAACACAAACTGTACCGACACGTTTTCTGCTGCGGTAACGAGACATAAACAACAGACCTCAAGTCGCCTCCGAACGGCACTTAATTCAATAGTGAAAGGTTTTTCAAATTCATGGCCCTGGTAAGTGTTTCATTTTATCAATCCTATCCAAGTTTTGATAGATATAGTATGCTTTCCATTGACAACATAAGCCACCAAGTTCTCCTGAGCAAAGAATATTTCCTCTAATCTTCATTGCAACGATTCGACAAATATTATGTCTCTCGCCACTTCTGCTAATGCGTATCTGATATCAATTCTTTCCATCGTGAATACCGTTTGAACACTCCAACTTTTCTTTGAGATTACAGCCACATAGTCCCATTAAACCAGATTGAAGTGACCTCCTAGACTTGAACGTCGATTATACCTGATTTAGTGGTTTCAGGAGCAGGTGGTGTAACATAAGTGGGCAAATTCCCAGAAACGTATAATGATCCGACCTTCACTACGATGTCATATACTATTGATTGACCGTTTTCTCGCCGGGCGCGGTTACTTTTTCCCTCGGGAGCCTCTCCACCAATTGGAAATATCCGCACTCACAGAATGCGAGTTGAAACAATTTTCGTGGGCCTTCCTGGCAGGCGCTCCCTCTCCTTTCGCGTATCTGCCTCTAGCGCGCCCGTTCTTTCTTGCGCCCACTACTCCAAGCGCCTGCTACGCAGGCTATTGCCGTCTTGGGGCCTGAAGTTCCTCCCAGTTTCATTGTTTTCGTATTTCTGCTGAACGCACAACGCAACCTTGGAGGGTTATTATGCTTGCAGCACGATCAGAGAAGTAATTACTCAATCAAATCCAGGCCCGTAGTTATCAACGATTTAAAACAAAGTGATATTATTTATTTATAAAAGCGACTTAACAACCTTAAGGGTTTGTTTTTATATTTTTCTGAATTGCTATTTTAATAGTGCACGAGATTTGACATGCTGGTCCCAGCTCTTTAGCGTTGCTTGCACGATATTGAAGCTCCTATTATAGCAACCCTACTCTTGAAAAAAGTTGCACTGTCAGTCGGTCAAAAGTGTTACTGGCATCAGTCAACTTCAAGCTCTTTCATGTAAATTAGAATTATGCAAGTCTTAGAAGTATTATCATTCCTGCTTTTGAGGTGACAGTTGCTACGTAGGGATCAACATTACTCGTAACTCAGTTTTGTATTTTGTGGCGAAAGCGGTAGAACTAAACCGTTCTAACTAGCTTGATGTTGACCTTTCGAATTTATGAGGGCGTCTCATTTATCACTGCCATTTTTACAAAGGGTGGATCTTGGATGCACTTAGGAGATGAGAGCATGAATTGTTCCATTTATGTGTAGCTCTTTGTCTTTGAGGATAGTTTAAAATATCTGCAGTTTTCAGTAGCCAAAAAGTAATATTTGCGGTACAACGGAGGCACTCTCTACTGGTTTTTAACCACGCACATCTATTATCTAAACAGACAATGTTCTGAAAGAAGTCGCTGATGTGTTTGCTAAAAAGCACCTAAGGATGTTTGAGTTTGGCACACTACTGAAACATCATGCTGATCAGCAGCTAAACTAGCGAATAAGTCGGATTTACAACTTTCTTCCTTTTTTTTTTCTTTTTAGTAGTGACATTGACATCTGCCATTCTTAAAAACTGTAAAAGAAAGTAGTCTTTTCGCCAAAAAAGCTAAAGAAATCAATTTGAAGTCAATAAAAAAAAAATTGAGAAATATCCATTTGATATTCTTAATGCAGTCTTTACCCCTAGAGAGTTGCGCCGCCGGCCTCGTTTGGTCCGTCTCCTTGTCGAATCGCACCCACCCGCGCCTCAAATCTCAATTCGTTTCTCAGATGTTTTTTTTTAAAATCATCTTTATTATGGCTCTTGCTTATATGTACCTGTAAAGAACACGCTGTTTTAGTCTCTGTACAGAATGTTTGGGCCTTCATCCACTTTTTATTTATACTTTATTACTGGGCTATTTTAACGCAGGATGTTGGGTACGAAAAAGCGGGACCAATAAATTTAAAAGTGGCGAGTAGAAAAATGAACCTAATAGGGAAAGGCCGGTAGGTCGGTGTTACTCGGACTCAAGCGACTCAGGGGATGAAGATACGTCTGAGGGGGACCATCCAGGGAATGTTTTTGTACATGTGTCTGAGATTGACTTCTCAATCTTTCCTTAGACGCACACGTTATACACACCTCGTCTCAGATCTATGACTTCCAAAAAGTGATCACGGCATCTGCAAGAGACGGAAAGCTGAAACTAAAACCAAGGAAGTTACTTCATTGTGTGTGTGTGCGCGTTAACTGCACTCGTTTGAGCTGGAACATTGACAGATCAGCAAAGTCGCTCCCGCATCCCAGATCAAATCTAAGAACTACAAACAAAAATACAGACAGAGTTGTTGAAAGCGAGGGCCCTTGACAGTTACATGCGCATCGTGAGCAAACTCCTGTTGAACAGCTATCTCATTTTAGCTGGCAGTGTGAAAGCGCTGTGCCAAGTGTTACTACACTGACTGGAGTGCTTGAATCTGGCTGGGAACAATTATAAGTTAAATAGACTCTTTGAACGTAACTGATATGAAACATTCACCACTGATTCACTGATTCACATTGTACCTCCCTCCAGTAATTAATCAGGGGCTGTCTACGTGGAAGTAACTTGGGAATAATTTCTAGTTCGTTTAATATTTTTCTGCGGTCGAGAAAATTAAGGAGGCGACAGGTTCGACTGTAATAATCATATTTAATATGTTAACAGTATTGATGATCCATTTGTTATTAAAACAGCACTGTTACCCATGCCAACCATTGAAACCCCACATATCCTCATAATCCATATACTTCCTCAAAGTACTTAAGTTGAGAGAATTTAACAAAAGATGTAAATCATTTTTCCTCCTTGATTATTTTAATAATTTTCATAACCTGTTCGCTTGAGTTGTTTTGTTAGGAGAAAACTGATGCTGATCGCTGTTGGCACTTCAAGGGTTAATGAAGTCAGCCTTTCAGTCACCAGTCGTGTCACTTACATACGCTACAGCGCAAAATATACTTCGCGATCGATGTTCCGATTAAACTGACTCTCTCTTGAGATTTTAAACCTTTTTTGATTTTCCCTGCTGGATGACCGTTCTGTTTGTTCCACTCGAGTGGATACAGAATCTACGGGCAGAAACCAATCATGACCAATGTTATGAAGAGCAAATTGACAAGCAAACGTCTTATCAAATTTGCATATGATGATTTCACAAGCGAAAGTGTGAAATCGTCAGTGACACAGTACATGCCTAACTCGTAGCAGCAAGTAAAAAAAAGTGACTAAAATGAACATGATATTATGTTATTGAAATTTGGTCTAGCTTGTAAAACTAAAATGGGTGGATTACAATGGGATGATGTTTACACGGTTTTTATGACTGAAACCTTCAATGGAGAAAATGCAAAACAGGAAAAGTGATTTGCAATTTTGCGAACAAGAAAATTTTCGGCTGCTGTTTATCGGTGTCCTAAAAGGCCCCTGATAATGTAGTAGATAAATCAAAGATCACTTCTCTTTTCTCAGTTCTCAGAAGAGTTACGAATTAGAGGTGATTACTTAGATTTTTTAAGTCTTTCGATGGATCACGGCAAATCTGAAAAGAAACCCAAAGGGAAATGCTTCTCTGACCTGTTGTCTCCACACTTGGTCATTTTCTTGTGTGTTGTGTTGGCTGCGACGTGCGCTGCATTGGTGGTCGTGATTCTTGGGATGGGGGATGGATAGGCGTATTTCTGCCTTGGAGGAACTGCGTCGTGAAGGCAAGCAGGCCCCCTCTACTGTTAACAATTCCAGTGCTACAGTGTCTTCCGGATTGGGCACTAGAGGAAAGAGGGCAATTTCAAACACAACGCCCGGTCAGAAATCAGATGTTGAAAAGCGATTGAAGGCTGTGGAAGAAAGGTGAGTTAATGAAATAGAATAATCAAGTTAAACGCTCCCTAATCTTAGCATTAGAAATCGATCAGTCAGTTTTCGTATAGAATTGCGTGGAAATCAGGATGATTTTTTAAAATCATCCTGATGGTCATACTATTAAAATAGTATGACCATTAAGGGGAAAGGGTCAGTGTGCCTTTTTTGCATTAACAGACTCTAAATTTATGTGGTAATGAGTTAAGGGAACTTATGAAGAGGAAAGTAAAATAATTAAGGCTAGGAAAAGAAAAGAAAACTAAAACGTTGGTCCCTCGAAGTTTTCTGTCAAGATGTTGTTAACAAATAGGCTTCCACGACCGCCTGGCCCACAATTACTAATGAACAGTGGCGCTTCGCTAGAGTCGTCACAATATCAGGACCTACTAACAAGCTCTGTTTTGTTAAACAGAGAATTTCAACTGAGCAGCTTAGAATTGTCATTTTATATAAAATTGTGCCAGAAATATCATTATGCCACTGATAAAAATTACGTAAATTGGATTTATAATATTTGATTTCAAACATCCGCTGCCTCTTCACCCTTCCATGTTTATGAAGTTAACTTTTTTGGCATGGAGCTTTGTTCGCAAGAGTCCGGGGGAAGTATTCCTGGGAAATCCTTGTAGGGGTGTGCCGCCCGTTTCTCCAAATCCTGACCCTATTTCAGAGCAAAGAAATGTCTTTTTCCACACCCGTTTTCACACCTTGCCTCTAAAATCCATACCCGTTTCCAGACCTAGCCTTTAGGCAGAAATTATGTCATAATTACTTAGATTAGAACCCTAGCAAAAAGATTTCTTTAAGTCCGTTTCGAATTCGCATATTTCTCTTTCTTTCTTATTCATTTGGAATTGAAACGACAAATACATTCATACACTCCCGTTGTTCCCTCGAAAACCATACCCGATCCGTGGAGACGTGCATGACATGATTCTGAGAATGAAAACCGAAAAATCGCGGTTCTCAATGATCGAAAAGGGCAACACATCTTGTTTATGGCCATACATTTACAGACTTTTTGTTGTAACTAATTTGAAACTTCGAAAATGTTGTATCCTTCTAAACTGTGCCAACTATGACAAGAAAAAACTTTAAATGCCCTTTATAATTGAGACGTAAAACAGAACTGTAACAAAACCGCGAAAATTGACATTAACCGCTAAGGAAATTAATGAAAATCCGCAAAGATCAAGAGCTTAGGACTGCAAAACTGAAAAACCCAACACTCAATTAACCTCATCATGTCTTCTCTTTTTTTTTTCTTTCAGGGTCGGAGCGCTATTTAACAGGTCGGGATTTTTTCCCAGCAAATTGAGGGTCCAAAAGCGCTATTCCTACATAATTCGAGGTATTGTGATTCACACGTAGCGTGAAAAAAGTTGGAATTCTTTCTGGTCTTTTGAGGGCTCTGATGTGTAAAATGGTAACTGGGATTTCCCAAAAGATATGATCTCTTGGATTTGCTTATTTTTTTCACTAGAAAAATGAAGTTGAGTTCACTAGAACTAGGATTGGTTTGTTTGTTTGTTTGTTTGTTTGCCACTGCCTACTGAGACAAACTAGGGACAGTAAGATCAGAAAAAAAGTAAGCCTGGGAATATGGGATTTGTCATATCAAACACACAGAAAATGGAAGAAAATTTAGCTTTCCTTGAGACTTGATCCAATACTGTGTTGCGTTTTTTCAAGGCATGTGAATAACTTAACTTTAAATTTCGTTTCATTACAGGACGGGACGGCCGCGATGGAAAGGATGGCCCAACAGGTCCACCAGGATTGCCTGGAAAACCAGGGATACCAGGCAACCCTGGATTACCTGGTGTTGGATCCCCTGGGAAAGCTGGGCCGCCTGGTAAGGACGGTCCACCTGGCAAATCTGGGGCAAAAGGTACTCAACTTTGATTAACTTTATATTTCTTTAACAGAGAGAAAAGTAACAGTAAATGTTATCTTCACAGGGTCTATCTAGATTATGTTTGTAGCTTTAGTTTAATCCTGCAAACACAATTGAAGGAGACATTTCTCACAAAATCTTTCAACCTTGTATTTCTGACTACTCACAGGAGATGCTGGTAAGCCGGGTATTAACAGACCTTTTCCAGGCCCTCCCGGTCCCAAAGGAGAGAGAGGTTCTGCTGGAAGTCCTGGGTTGAAAGGGCCTCAAGGACCAAAAGGCGAAAACGGAAAGGAAGGAGCTGGGAAGTCTGGAGTGAAATATGTTCGTTGGGGAAGGACCACTTGTCCAGGAGGTGCTGATTTGGTTTACAAAGGTATGTCGACTCAGTCTTTTATATATTAAGACATTTTTCTTTACGATCTGATTCATGAAAAAATAAATAGATAAATAAATGAATGAATAAATACATAAACAAATACATAAACAATTTTTGTCTCCACATGCAGTTATGCTTCAAATTTATTCTGCCATTGTGCTTAATACTTTGCAGGTATAATAGGTGGAGAACGTCACAATCATCCAGGTGGTGGAGCTAACTACCTGTGCCTTCCACACAATCCCAAGTATGACAGGTATAGCGATGGCAATCACCACTCAGCATACATGTTCGGAACCGAGTATGAAGTCCCTCAGTACAATGGAAACCCCTTCAAAAGTAATCTCTATAAACACGACGCACCTTGTGTTGTCTGCTTTGTCAAATTACGTGGTTCATTGCTGATGATGCCCGCAAGGAACGACTGTCCATCTGGATGGACCAAGGAGTATCACGGGTACCTGATGACTGAACATCACAACCACCCGAACCAAAAAGATTTCGTCTGTGTTGACAGAGACCCAGAGTATGTTCCTGGTAGCCACGCCGGCCGAAGGGAAGCTTTGCTGTACCCTGTAGAAGGTGCTTGCGGCTCACTACCGTGTCTTCCTTATGTTCAGCATCGAGAACTGACATGCGCTGTGTGCACAAAGTAGATTTAAGCTGTAATATAATATCTGTAGAATAAAAGTAAACCAAAGGAGAGAAAAAAATTAATAAAGTATCGTAGTCAATATGTGTTGATGTCAGAGTTGATGTAAAGGTGATATAATTCGCAAAAAAACTGATACTTCGAAGGGTGCGCCAATCCATTCTTTCCCCCATTTATCGTAGTCCGACTGACGCAGCTGATTTTGCATTAAAAAAGTGACTTTTACCGAAGCTTACCGATAGTCGCCCGCTAGCTAATGGATGTTTGGTGAATGTTTGGTTCTCGAACCCAGGTGACAACCCATCTATGCTCCGGCATGGAATGGTCTCTAAATCTCATGTATCCCATAGCAACAAAATACTTATTTCAGCCTCTCTTTGCAAGCTCATTCGTCAGCACTCCAGTTTAAAGGCTTACATGATAATAATAATGCTACAGTACAACTCGAAATCTAACTTTCTCCAAAACGGCATCAAAATGCAACTAAAGAAGCCAAATGACTGTACAAAACACAATACAAACAAAAGGTAACTCATTTTTATCTTGAGACTTTTAAAAAAGCGGAATTTAGAACATATTTTATTTCTTGTCATACATTCTTTTATAAAATTCAATTTCCTACGAGCTCCCATAGAGAGCCTGGGCTTTCGTTGTTGGCACTTTCCGGATTTGATGGCCTACGTACACGGAGGTAACATGTGAATAGTTTCTGCATGGTTCCTTTTATTGTCCTGGCAGTCATTTATAGAGATCTGAGGAGTGAATATAGATGTATGTTCAATTTATTGTAATAATTGTATTTAATATATTAAAAGTGCTTTTGTCTAATACAGCAGTGTTACCCTTATTCGTGTAGTTGGTCTCCATGACCAGGAGGCGCCTTGCGTTGTTTGCTATGTCAAATCACGTGGTTCATTGCTGATGATGCCTGCACGGAATGACTGTCCATCTGGATGGACCGAGGAGTATCATGAGTACCTGATGACCACATTAGTTACAACCACCCGAACCAGAAAGACTTCGTCTGTGTTGACAAAGACCCAGAGTATGTTCCGGGGACTGATGGGAACAAGGATGGTGCCTTGCTATACTTCGTGGAAGGGGGCTGTGGTTCACTTCCGTGCCCTCCATATGTTCTGCATCGAGAGCTGACATGTGCCGTTTGCACCAAGTAATAATTAACGTCTCTCGTCAATCTCAAAGAATCAGCTTGTAATCATGGCTTAATTTAAAAATTAAAACTAGAGAACTAAATGAAAATCGATCTTGAGTCAGTTTGTATAACTACTATAAAAGCTGTCTAGCCTGCCTGGCAGGCGTCAGTTAATGTCTTTTTGGTTGGTTTTAGAGGACTCCAGCCTCCTTTTCTTCCCTCGTTCGAGCATGCTTCGATTCCTTAATATTTCTGATCTCCTCTGGCTCAAAAACTCTGGCTCCTGCTGGGCAGGCTGAAAGCTGTCACGATCTGAAAGGTTTGAAGGTACTTTTTCAAAATGTAGTAGGAATGAAATTTAGGCTTTGCAAAAGCTGCGAAATTGCGATCAGTTATTCATTATTTTCTCGATCTAGTCTATTTGAGTACTCGCCCAGCCCCTGGACAATGATCGTGCCATGCCACTGATAGAAAATAACATGCACAATATAGAGGTAGTTTTGTTCTTACACGAGACTACAAAACAAGTATCTTTACTCGACATGCTTCTTGCAACATAGCAAACAGAATAAGAAAAAAAAGAGTTGTTTGCATAAAGTACACCGTGGAGGAAATGAGAAGAGACAAGAGGAGAGGAGGGCTGGTGAATCTTTGTTACTGTTCTTGTTTCCAGGAGATTCAAAGGGCGAAGATAGGTCTGACTGAGGCCAATCAGCTGTTGTCTCAGGAATGTGTTTTGTGCATGTGTTTAAGTGTAAGTATAAGTCTCCGGTTGTCCTGTCACAAACCTTGTTCTTTATTCAAGAATTCCTAAAGGCGATAACGCTTTCAAAAGAGAAGAAAGACTGAAATCCGTATAACCCCCAAAGCATAGAACTTAGTTCATTTAAGGTGGTTCGACTGCATTTTTCAGGGGCAGTATGTACCTCCCAAGTTTGAGGATTCTACGTCACCATTAAAAAAAATGCAGGAAAATAATCACTACAGCTGTTGGGTAGACAAAGATAAAATTTTTCACGGTCAATCTTATACAGTTAACCCTCCATGTGCGACCACCTCCCATAAGCGACCGCCAATCTCAAACATCAAAATTTTTCCAGTCAAAGCGTTACAGTTGGAACCTCTAGTGAACGACCACCTCCTGTAAGTGACCGTGAACCTAAATTTCAAAAGTTGCCACCTTAATTTTTTGATATTTTTATATTAACGTTAATTAAAAGCTTTATTTTTCGTTCTTCACAATAATTTCTAACATCGGTCAAGAAAAAAAAAATTAAAACAACTTAAAAAATAAAAATAAATTTAAAAATAAAAAAAAAAAATTAAAAAAATCGAAGTTTTCTATCAATCTTTGATTTTTACGTGCTTGTTATGTGCTCTAAACCTATTGTGATGAACAATGAACATTCAACCAAAGAGAACTTGATTACGTAATTAAGCTTAGTTTTGTTTTGATTTAGATAAGATACGTTTCTGTTCTGTTTCATTTATCGAGTTTTTACGCCCCTATTTTCTTGTACTATTGTTCACAGTTTGAATCTATTACTTAGCTAGCCATTCCTGTTTTTTTAACCAGTTTTACAACTGTACACGTGAATTGTACTCTTATCAGAGAACGCCCCTTTAGTTTTTGCGGAGTTGGAGTTAGGAGATCTACGGAGCAACGTCGGAGTTTTCAGAGCGGTTTTATCTTTTTCGGAGTTACGTAACGTCGGAGTTTCTCTAGCCCTTAAGACAGGATCAGACGTAAGTTTCAGCTTATTGTATTTAGTTTTCGTTTTCCTTTCAATTTTGCTTCTTTTGTAATTAGCCTCAGCCCCTTTTTTGATCTTGTACATTGTAATTTCCCCTTTTAGTTTTCACCGCATGTGTACAATAATTCAGACGAGTTGGTGATCGTATTAAATGCTGTTGAGTCAACTTGTGCTGTTAAATTTTATACTGTGGTTGACACTTCCCGATCTCCAGTGCACAACATCCCGTGTCCGCTGCACTGGGTGCGCGACACCTATATTTTCCTCAAAATTTGCTCGAGGTTGCTAGAACTGCAAAACGTGTGTTGCTCCAAACGCCAAAAGTTGCTAAACGTTGCGGAGCACAATCGGGAGAGGCCTACTCTTCTCGGAAGAGTCCCCCTGTGGTTCGATTCCTGTAAGCGACCACTCAGTCTTTACATTTTGGGTGGTCGCTTGCGGGATGTTCCTACTGTATTGACATATGACTTATTTCTTTCTCCTAGTTTCTGACTAAATGACTTAAGCAGTTATGCCGGATACGTTGTTATGAAGCCTTTAATGGACAAATTCGAAACTGGAAAGGTAATTTTGCAATTTTGCGAACACGAAAATTTTCTGTCTCCGTTTATCAGTGTCCCAAGGCCCTTGACTATGTAGTAGATAAATTATTCTCTCTTGTTATAGATCAGTTCTCATTCCTAAACCATTAATAGAGACAATCTGCTTCATTTTTATTACCATTTTTGCACCTCAGTTGGGATTGTAAAAATTCCTCAGGACGTAGTTTCTTGTATAGGACAGTCTTCTGGCAACTGTGGTATGTAGCGCCTCTTAATGGAACACGCAACAGACGCAGAACAGTTAGCCAAAAAAGTCTCGTATTTTCGGAAAATAGGGCAGGTGATAACTTATAATTAGTGTATTGGCTGGGGAAGCTGGACTTTGAAAGTTAAAAATCAATAGGAAGTGCAAGTTATTCTGAGTTCTGAGTTGGTGGTGATTTTACTAAGAATTGATCACTCGAGGGTCGACTTGCCTCAAGAGCCTATATGAACATCAGATTGTTTAAAACTGTAGAAATTTACTAAAAATTGGGATAGTTAAGAAAGGATAACAAAAAAGCCACATCGTGAAATCCAAAACACAAGGGCCGCGACTGCGGTAACGCAATTTCTCAATAATACTTTAATCCTGTTTTGTTGTTAGTGGTGATGGAAACGTACAGAACAACACAATTACCCAATAAGGCTACTTTGAAGTCGCTTAAAAACGACATTTTATTTTTGATCTAAAATCTAGGTACCTGTTGTTGACAGCAACGGAACAGTGAGACTAGCACATTAAATTGGCAGACACATTCTGTGACAATTATGTGTACTGGTAGTCTGCGTAGTAGCAGGAGGCGTCGAAAGGGGTGGGGGATTGGGAGGAATTTAAGGGAAAAGGGAGGGGAATTGGAGGGTCCTGTAAAGTGCCGAATAGAGTGTCCCAGCGTCAGCAGTCAAACGTGCCAAAAGTTAACCTTCAACCGTCAAAAAAAGTTATATTTTACCGTCAACCGATCTTTAAGGTCTGTAGCTTTGAGCTCCTGAAGAATCTCTGAGCTGGCCAGTTTGGCATGTTGTCAAAAACACACTCTGTAGTTAGACATTACGAGACTTTAAAGTTTGCTTATAGATGAAAATATTTCCAAATCGTAAAAGCGAAAGGCCAAGAAAACCTCCAAGACCCAAAAGTTACTATTGATTTATTCAGAAATAAATACAGTGAAACTTCGATAAAACGAACCTCTGTATAACGAAGTCCTTCGCATAACGAACGATTTTCTTTACCGCTGTAATAGTAATTAACAATTATTCCTCGAGCCCGAATGGGCTCTAAGTCAATAGCCCATGAGGCCGAAGGCTACCTTTGTTACCTTTTTGCCGCCAAAAAGCCTGCGCTTTTCGCCACTAGTGGGCTATAAGATATAGCCTAGTAGTAGCTCAACCAATCAGAACGCAGCATTGATAATAGACCACTAGCTGGATTTTACTAATGGAAAATAACCTCGATATAACGAAAGCTCGTTTAATAGCGATCAAATTTTGCCAGTCCCCTGGCCCTTCGTTATATTGAGGTTCCACTGTATATACATAAATTCTTGGAATAAATTTTCACTTAATAACCGTCAAAAGCTCTAAAATTTAACCGTCAACCGGCGAAGCTACCACCCCGTTGAGGCCCTCGAATTGAGGGATAAAGAGTAAGTCTCCCTTCCCTTTTCCCTTTCGCACTTTTCCCCCTCCGGTCCAACCCCTCCCCTGTTTTTAACTGTATTAACATGGTCTTACAATGCCTAAACAGCTTAAGTACATAAAACTGGATTCTCATAAGTTATAACAGGTCTTTTCGCAAACAATGCATCCTGTAATTACATGTACCACAAAATACCTGCAGTCAGTCAATACGAAAACCAAAGGGGCGGATCAAACTAGCTGACCACCTTGCGTAACAAAGGTAACTGTTTTTAGAAATAGCTTAAGGGACTGTTTGAAGAATGGTATCTTTGAGACCATTAGAACTATCCTTATTAGAGTGGTGCCTTTATTATAGATTGTATGAATTTTGTTATTTTTGTGACTAATACGACTCTAAGTTCGTATGGCAGATGTGGTGGAGATTCTTTAAATTTGGAAATCCGTAAGGGGCAGTGTCTGTATTACGAAGGTGTCTATAGGGAAAGGTTAGACTGCAGTAAATAATTTTCTTGTTTAGGGACCAAAAAAGTCTCTCAAAAAGAAGAACAGCAAAAAAGTTGCTATCTTTGTTTCAAAATTTTTGTGCCTTTGTTGGTTTCTTTGCAAAAAACCAATTAAAAAGTTAAAACGAACGTTACACCACAGAGTCCGGCCTTCAACAAAGATAATTTCTCACATGATACGTTTGATGCTTAATATCAGTCTGTAGAGTTTTTTGAATGTCACTAGCCTACTGGAAAGCTTATCCTCACCTGGTGCAAACAGGGCATGTCAGCTCTCGATGCTGAACATTGGGGAGACATGGAAGAGAGCCACAATTCCCTTCCACGTGGTACAGCAAGGCGCCATTCTGGTCCGAATTACTCAGTGTCATGAACATACTCTTGGTCTTTGTCAACACAGAGGTAATCCTTTTGGTTCGCGTGATAGTAATATGCAGTCATCAGGTACCCATAATACTCCTCGGTCCATCCAGATGGACAGTCATTCTGTGCTGGGATCATTAGCATTGAACCACGTGACTTGACAAAGCACACAGCACAAGGCGCATCGTGATCATAGAGATTGCTCTTGAAAACAGACCCACTGTAATCACGTCCAGTTTTGATAATTTGTTTCCTTATTTCCGCTGAACGCACATTGTAACCCGTAAGATTGTTATGCGTGCAGGACGATTTTGCAATTTCTGTATTTTAGTGGCAAGAGCCTGATCTAAATTACCCCAAACAACGTCACAGTAGTCCACATCGCAGACAGATAGAAAAACAAACAATCACACGCTTTATTACAGCACGGAGACAAGTTTCTTTAATTCCAGACAGACAGACAGACTGACTGCCTGAGTGACTGCCTGACCGACAGACAGACAGACAGACTAACTTAAGTATGGAAGTGAATCAGAAAAGTAATTACACGATGAAATCTCAATTCTTTCGTCAGACTTTTTTAATAATCATCTTCAAAAGTATTAAGTATAATGTACCTGTAACGCACACGCTGTCACAGTTACTGTCGGCAGCGGCAGAATGGGCCTTCATCCACTTTTT
This sequence comes from Porites lobata, assembly GCA_942486035.1. Lineage (NCBI taxonomy): Eukaryota > Metazoa > Cnidaria > Anthozoa > Scleractinia > Poritidae > Porites > Porites lobata. The sequence continues at coordinate 2,462,548 of CALNXK010000047.1, read as the reverse complement.
ATATATATTTTATATCGGGGCTGATTTTGACGCAGGATGCTGGGTACGAAAAAGGGAGACAAATAAAAGTGGCGAAGAGAAAAATGAACCTAAGAGAAGAAGGCCGGTGGATCAGTGAAGATCTGTCCAAGGGGGTCCACCAAGGGAATGTTTTTGTACAGGTGTCTGAGACTGACTTCTCTATCTTTCCCTAAACGCACACGCTGTAACTCTGATGAGATACCCTGTCCCAGATCCATAACTTCCTAAAGGTGGTAAGGCATCGGGAAGAGATGGAAAACTGAAATGGGATATCCTCTAATAGCAAGGAACCTAGTTGTGTTCGAGTGAATACACTCCTACGCTTAAACATGGACAGATCGGCAAAGTCGCCCCCGCGTCCCATATCCAAGCGCTACGAACAAACTCGTTTTGAAGCTTTCTCTTATTTCAGCTGGCAGTGTTAAAGTGCTGTGCCAAATGTAACTACATTGTAACAAGTTACAACTACTAAGTGCTTGCATACCTTCATAGCGCGCTTGCAGGATTTGATGGCTACTTACGGCGAAGTAATGTGCGAATAATTTCTGGTTCGTTTAATTTTATCCTGGTAGTCATTTATATATAGAGAACGAAGAACTGAGGCAACCTTCATTTTAAAAAAATCGTATTTAATGTATTTACATTTCTGATGATCTTATTTGTGGTGCAGCAGTCACTTTGTGTCCGTATTTTTTCATTAGGTTTCTCCTTTCCATGCTTGATTATTGTATTAATTGTTCCAGTCGAGTGGATACAGAAATTTATTCAGGACCCAACGTTAAAAAGATTCAATTGGTAAACAAATGTCATGAAATTTGTTTGATGTCTACATGTGTGCAAACGAAAGTGTGAAATAATCAATAACACAGTACTTCTTATAAGACAGAGGATCTTGATGTGCTTAATTCTAACTCGTACGTTAGTTAATTGAAATTTGCTAAAATGCACACTTTATTCTTTTCCCAACCTCGAGTTTGGCTAAGCGTTACGAATTAAAATAGGTCGACGTTGACAGCGTTATTATGAAGCCTTCAAAGGACAAAATGTAAAACAGGGAAGGTAATTTGCAATTTTGCGAACACGAAAATTTTCTGCTAGTCATTTATCGGTGTCCAAGGCTCTTGATATCGTAGTAGATAAATTAATTACAGAACAGTTCTCGTTTCCTCAACCAGAAGAATTACCAATTGTGCGAAAAAGGTGATTTAATTGTGGAAGTCTTGAGATGAATCACGGTAGATCTGAGAAGAAACCTAAAGGGAAATGCTTGTCTGACCTAGTGTCCCCACACTTGCTTGTGTGCGTTGTGTTAGCTGCGACGTGCGCTGCTTTGGTGGTTGTCATTCTTCAGATGGATCGTCGTATTGCTACGTTCAACCACACTTTGGAGGAACTGCGTCGAGAAGGCAAACAAGCCTCTACTGCTAACATCTCTGCAACGGTGTCTTCTGCATTGGGCACTAGAGCAAAGAGGGCAATTTCAAACACAACTCCCGGTCAGAAATCAGACATTGAAAAGCGAGTGAAGGCTGTGGAAGAAAGGCGAGTTAAATGAAATCAGATTATAATCATCAGTTTTAAGACGCTCCCTAATCTCAGTATTAGATTTCAGTCAGTTTCCGTTATTAAAGAATAGCTCGGACATGAGGATGGGTTCTTAGTGGTATGGCTATTTTGCTGTTGTTAGACGTGCGCGTGAACGGTCAGTGTGTCTCAATTTTTGGCAAAATAGACTCGAGAATGAATGGATGTAGTCAATAAGCATTGTAGTGAATTTATAAAGACGAAGGTGAAATACAAGCTAGGGAAGAAAAAAAATTAAACTAAAACGCTGGTTCCCCAAAGTTTTCTGTCGAAATGATGTTAACAGTTAGCCTTTCATGACCGCCCATACTCCAATTAGTAATAATGAAAAATTGCTCTGTGCGTAGAATCGTCATAGCTTGCGACGGCAAGCTCTTGAGGTGCTACTAAGCTACTAGAATTAAAATCCTGCCAGAAATGCACGTTAATGCAAGTAAACTGTTTTTGGCAAGGAGCTCTTGCTAGTAAAAGTAGCAACAACAAAATTTATACAAGAAAAACACTATGTATGCCCCAGGAAAAACATCAATGCGAGTTGATAGTAACTGCAAAAACGTCCACTAAAACTCAGCAAAAAAAGGCTTTTTTGTGACCAATTTGAAACTTTGTAACAGTTTTGTAGAAGTTCTATCTTTCAGTTTAGAATGGAACAACTGCGACACGAAGTTTTATAAAGACGCAAAACTTACAGAACTTCACCAAAAACGCAAAAACAATAACCGCTCAAAAAACGAAATTCGAAAAACCCGCAGAGATCAAAAGCAAAACCGAAATTGATTAAAACCACAAAACCGTAAACCTAGCAACTCAGTTAAAGTTAGGTCATAATTCTTTCTTCTTTTCTTTCAGGCTCGGAGCGCTAATAAACAAGTCGGATTTTTTTGCCAGCAGATTGATGGTTCAAAAGCGCTATTCCTACATAACTCGAGGTATTGTAATTCACATGTAACGTAAAAAATCGGGATTCTTTCTAGTCCTTTCTTTGAGGGCCTTAATGCGTAAAATGGTAACTGGGATATGATCATTTCCTTGAGACTTGATTCAATACTATCTTGCGTTAGTTATTCCACGCATGTAAATAACTTCACTTCAAATTTTGATTCATTACAGGGCGGGACGGCCGCGATGGAAAGGATGGTCCCACAGGTCCACCAGGATTACCAGGCAAGCCCGGATTGCCTGGTGTTGGGTCTCCTGGGAAAGCTGGGCCTCCTGGTAAGGACGGTCCACCTGGCAAATCTGGGGCAAAAGGTACTCAACTTTGATAATTTTTCCTTCTTTAACAGCGAGAAACTGAGCATAAACTGATTTGGTACTTTTTCTGGAAGGATCCTTCAACCGTGTATTTCTGACCTCTCACAGGAGATGCTGGTAAGCCGGGCGTTAACAGGACGTTTTCAGGCCCTCCTGGTCCCAAAGGAGAGAGTGTTAAATAATTTAACTTTGGATTTCCCTTCATTACAGGACGGGACGGCCGCGATGGATTACCTGGAAAACCAGGAATACCAGGAAACCCCGGAGTACCTGGTGTTGGGTCCCCTGGGAAAGCTGGGCCCCCTGGTAAGGAAGGTCCACCTGGCAAATCTGGGGCAAAAGGTATTCTACTCTAATTAACTTTGCTTCTTTAACAGAGAGAAAATGAGAAAAAAAGAAATGTTATCTTCATAGTGTCTATCGAGATCGAGCTATTAGCCGTACTTGACATTTTCCAAAAAAATTTCAACGTTGCACTTCTTACCACTCAAAGGAGATGCTGGTAAGCCGGGCGTTAACAGACCTTTTCCAGGCCCTCCTGGTCCCAAAGGAGAGAGAGGTTCTGCTGGAAGTCCTGGCTTGAAAGGGCCTCAAGGAACCAAAGGCGAAAAGGGAAAGGAAGGAGCTGGGAAGTCTGGAGCTAAATATGTTCGCTGGGGAAGGACCACCTGTCCAGGAGGTGCTGAGGTAGTTTACAAAGGTTCGTCAACACAAGCACTTTATGTAAATCAACACTGTATTCTCTGAAGCACAGAGTTTTAGGTACTGGTTTAATAAAGCAGCGCTAAGTTATTTCCCTTTTTTCCCCTTAAAGTTAGTGACAGAGACCATTACTGTGACATTTTAAGTTTGCAGAAACAGTATTCCACTAGAAAAACTGGACCTTTCACAGGGATAATATAATGCCTATAATTTGTTACTCTGTAGTCTTTTTATAAAGGTGCAAATCTTCCCCTCTTTCACTCCAAATGCCCGATAAATTTGTGACATCATGAACATTTATTTATTTATTGATCGCAGATTGAAGAGAAGTTTCAATAATAATTACGTTTTATCTGATAGAGGTTTATTAGTGTGACAGTTTGAGTGCAGTAAATGCAGTAAATAATTTGTTTTCGACAACTCGGACCCACATGTGATATGCAGTTTGTTATGACGATATTTTGTTCTTCGGTACTGACAGTCACCAAGACTAAGGGGAAATTTGTGGCGAGGTCATTTGAGAGTGGAGTGATGTTCCCCTATAAGCCTGTTAAAGTCAGTGTAGTTTATCATCCTCAGGTTTGATGGGAGGTAACTCTCACCATCACCAAGGTAGTGGTCACTGCAAACAGATGATAAGAGTTTTAGCAATTACCTTTTACCTCAGAGATTTATTAACGTTACAGTTCGCAGGCGCGGATCTAGGAAAAATACTGACCTATTTCCTAAACTGAACGAGCGCCGAAGGCCCAAGCTTTCAGCGAAATCCTGGGGAATGCTCTCCCTGGAAATTTTTTAGATTTTAACTTAACTCCCTTAAGTCCCTTTTCTTGGGTTTCTGAGTCATTCAGACAGGATATTAGCCAGTTTCATTTGCCTTGGATGAAGCATTGCAACTTGAAAAGCTTTTTCTTATTAAAAATATATTATGAAAACTCTGACCGATTTCCGTAAAACGGTGGAAACCGGTGTGGATCCGCACCTGGTTCGAGTGCAGTAAATCCAGTTTGTCGAAACAATAGTTTGCTCTATTGTGCTGTCAGTCACTAAGAAAGTGAAATTTGTTGTGCGTACACTTTATAGGAGAGTGATGCACCTTTGTAAACTTGTAGTTTGTTATCCTCAGGTTTAATTGGAGGTGAACGGTGCAATCACCCAGGCGGTGGAGTAAACTACCTTTGTCTTCCACACAATCCAAAATACGACAGGTATAACGATGGCAATCAGTACTCAGGATATGTTTACGGTGCTGAATATGAGGTCAGTTCCTACAGTGGGTATCCTTTCAGACGAAATCTCCATAACCATGAGGCGCCTTGCGTTGTCTGCTATGTCAAATCACGTGGTTCATTGCTGATGATGCCTGCACGGAATGACTGTCCATCTGGATGGACCGAGGAGTATCATGGGTACCTGATGACCGCGTATTACAGCCACGGGAACCAAAAAGACTTCGTCTGTGTTGACAAAGACCCAGAGTATGTTCCGGGGACTAATGGGAACAAGGATGGTGCCTTGCTATACTTCGTGCAAGGGGGCTGTGGCTCACTTCCGTGCCCTCCATATGTTCTGCATCGAGAGCTGACATGTGCTGTTTGCACCAAGTAATAAAACATTTCTCGTCAATCTCAGAGAATCAGCTTGTAATCATGCCTTAAATTAAAAAATAAAAATGGAGAAGAAAATGATCGATCATGAGTCAGTTTGTATCACTACTATAAAAGCTGTCTAGGCTGTCTGGCAGGCGTTAGTTAGGGTTTTTTGGTTGGTTTTATAGAGGACTCCACCCCTCCTTTTCTTCCTTCGTGCGCGCATATTTCTCCTCTCGCCCAAAAACTCTGGCTCTTGCTGCGCAGGCTGAAAGTTGTCATGATCTGAAAGGTTTGAAGGTGCTTTTTCAAAATGTATCTCAAAGGTAGGAAACAAATTTAGGCTTTGCAAAAGCTGCGAAATTTCGATCAGTTATTTATTATTTTCTCGATCTAGACTATTTGAGTACTCGCCCAGCCCCTGGACAATGATCGTGCCTTGCCACTGATAGAAAATAATATGCACAATAGAGACATTACCCTACATATAGTTTTGTTCTTACACGTGACTACAAAACAAGTATCTTTACTGGACATACTTCTTGCAACATAGCATTAAAACAGAATAAGAAAGAAAAGAGTTGTTTGCATAAAGTACACCGTGGAGGAAATGAGAAGAGAGAAGAGGAGAGGAGGGCTGGGATGAATCTTTGTTACTGTTCTTGTTTCCAGGAGATTCAAAGGGCGAAGATAGGTCTGACGGAGGCCACTCAGCTGTTGTCTCAGGAATGTGTTTGTACATGTGTTTAAGTATAAGTATAAGTATAAGTTGCCGGTTATCCTGTAACAAACCTTGTTCTTTATTCAAGAATTCCTAAAGGCGACAACGCGGTCAAAAGAGAAGGAAGACTGAAATCCGTATAACCCCCAAAGCATAGAACTTAGTTCATTTAAGGTGGCTCGATTGCAGTTTTCAGGGGCAGTATTTACCTCCCAAGTTTGAGGACTCTACGTCACCATTAACAAAAATGCAGGAAAATAATCACTACAGCTGTTATACAGTTGACCCTCCATGTGCGACCACCTCTTGTAAGCGACCACCTCATGTGCGACCACCTCTCGTAAGTGACCACCTCCTATAAACGACCGCCTATCCAAAACACCAAAATTTTCTCAGTAAAAATTTTCCCAAATTTTACAGTTGGAACCTCTAGTGAACGACCACCTCCTGTAAGCGACCGCGACCACTTTTTGGGCCCGATGGTTAATGGTTTTCTATTGTTTTTAACCTCTTGTTAGCGACCACTTGACGCATTCTCTGATCTCTTTGTTTGCTGCTAAGAATATACGAAGAACTTTAGTGACAACATGGAACTACACAAGGCGTAACTTAGATAATGCATGCAATAAGTATCTTCCATAAAGTAGATGTATCTGGACCTCTTCTCTAGGCCTTTCCCGATTGTGCTCGTAAAATGCTGGAAAGTTGGTCACTGGAATGCCAAAAAGTTGCTAAAAATTTGCCAAAAATCCAAAACGTTGCTACTTAAATTTCAAAAATTGCCCTCTAAACTTCTTGATATTTTTATATTAACGTTAATTAAAAGTTACCAACATCGATCAAGAAAAAAAAAATTAAAAAAAAAATTAAAAATAAATTATAAAATAAATTATACAATAAGAATAAATTTACAATAAATTTAAAAATAAAAATAAAATAAAATAAAATTTGACGTTTTCTGTGAAATCGATGTCTTTTTCGTGTTTGATATGTGCTTGAAACCTATATTTTGCTCAAAATTTGCTCGAGGTTGCTAGAACCGCAAAAAGTTGCTCAAACGTTGCCGAACACAATCGGGAAAGGCCTACTCTTCTCGGAAGAGACCCCCTTTGTAAGCGACCACTCAGTCTTTGCATTTTGGGTGGTCGCTTACGGGATGTTCCTACTGTATTGACATATGACTTATTTCTTTCTCCTAGTTTCTGACTAAATGACTTTAGCAGTTATGCCGGATACGTTGTTATGAAGCCTTTAATGGACAAATTCAACACTGGAAAGGTGACTCAGTTGCAATTTTGCGAACACAAACATTAACATAACATAAAACTTTATTTAAACTCGAATTTTAGGGTAGCTAACAAGCTAACATCTTCGAGCTGACACTACATAAAAACTATATAGAAAATATATATATACATTGAATGCAAGGAAAGAAAATATCATTTACAATTCACAATTTTAAGTTTAAGTATGTCAGGCAAAAAGAATCTACATGAAGGTAACATCCTGTATTTTAGTCTTAAAGTCTGCAAAAAAAACTGGTACGAAAAAAAGTCCGGCAGTGCATTCCACTGCTTAGCTGAAAAAGTAAGAAAAGGAGTTAAGACCATAGGTAGTTGTTTTAGGTTTACTTAGTGAAAGAATGTAGTTGCCACGAAGATCATAGGAAGAGGACCGGGTGAAAACATATTCTTCATATAATTAGGAAAATGAGTGAAAAACAAACTCTTATATAACAGAATGAGGAAATTTTGAATGCGTTTGTTAAACAAAGAAGTAGAGCTGACTTTTGAGAGAAGAGTGTTGTATGGAGACGAGTAATCTCCAAGTATAAATCTAAGTATTCTTTTATTTAAAGCTTCGAGCTTATCTGCATCGCGCGCTCCACAAAAGTGCCAGACAGAGGAGCAATAATAAAAGTGAGGTAAAATATACGCTTTGTAAAGTTTGAATAAGATTTCCTTGCGTATGAGTTTTCTAAAGCGCAACATAACATTAAATTGATTATTAATCTTTTTGCATACATTTGATATATGTTTAGAAAAATTCAGATTCATTTCTGATTTCATTTTCTGCTGCCGTTTAACAGTGTCCAAAGGCCCTTGACTATGCGGTAGATAAATTATTCTCTGTTGTTATTGATCAGTTCTCATTCCTAAACCATGAATAGAGACAACCTGCGTCATTTTTATTACCATTTTTGCTCCTCAGTTAGCTTCAGTTGGGACTGCAAAAATTCCTCAGGACGTAGTTTCCTGTATAGGACAGTCTTACTGGCAACTGTGGTATGTAGCGCCTCTTAATTCATGGAACACGCAGAACAGTTAGCCAAAAAAGTCTTGTATTTTCGGAAAATGGGGCAGGTGATGGCTTAGTGTATTGGCTGAGGAAGCTGGACTTTGAAAGTTAAAAATCAGTAGGAATTAAGTGCAAGTTATTCTGAGTTCTGAGTTGGTGGTGATTTTACCAAGAATTGATCACTCGAGGGTCAACTTGCCTCAAGAGCCTATGAACAACAGATTTTTTAAATCTGTAGGAATTTACTAAAAATTGGGATAGTTAAGAAAGGATAACAAAAAGCCACATCGTGAACTCCAAAACACAAGGACCTGACGACTGCGGTAACGCAATTCCTCAATAATACTTTAATCCTGTTTTGTTGTTAGTGGTGATGGAAACATACAGAACAACACAATTACCCAATAAGGCTATTTTGAAGTCGCTTAAAAACGACATTTCATTTTTGATCTAGAATCTAGGTACCTGTTGTTAACAGCAAGTGAACTAACAGTGAGACTAGCTCATTAAATTGACAGACAAATTCTGTGACAATTCTGTGTACTGGTAGTCTGCGTAGTAGCAGGCGTCGAAAGGGGTAGGGGATTGGGAGGAATTTAGGGGGAAAGGGAGGCGAATTGGAGGGTCTCAAGAGGATTTTTAGCGTCAGCAGTGAAACGGCCTAAAATGGTTTAACCTTCAACCGTCAAAAAAAGTTCTATTTTACCGTCAACCGATCTTTAAGGTCTGTAGCTTTGGGCTCCTGAAGAATCTCTGAGCTGGCCAGTTTGGCATGTGTCAAGACTTTACAACTTTCTTATATCTGAAAAAATTCCCATGTTGTCAAAAACACATTCTCTAGACATTACAAGACTTTACAATTTGCTTATAGATAAAAATAGTTCCAAACCGTAAAAGCGAAAGGCTAAGAAAACCCCCAAGGCCCAAACGTTACTATTTATTTATACAGAAATATATACAGTGGAACCTCGGTATAACGAACGTCTGTATAACGAAGTCCTCCATATAACGAACGATTTTCTTTACCCCTGTAATAGTAATGGAAAATAACCTCATATAACGAAACCTCGTTTAATAGCGATCAAATTTTGCCAGTCCCCTGGCCCTTCGTTATATCGAGGTTCCACTGTATATACTTAAATTCGAAATTCTTGGACTAAATTTCCACTTAATAACCGTCAAAAGCTCTAAAACCAACCGTCGAAGCTACCACCCGTTGAGACCCTCGAATTGAGGAGAAAGAATAAGGCTCCCTTTCCTTTTCCCTTTCGCACTTTTCCCCCTCCGGTCCTCCCCCTCCCTAGTCTGCTACACAGCAGTTCTTAGAGTCGTCACGCAACGCTCCTCCCAACTAACTAGGAGGGGAGGAGCGTTGCGCGACGACACTAAAAACAGCTGTGTAGCAGACTACCCCCTCCCCTGTCTTTAACTGTCTTAACATGGTCTTACATGGTCTAAACAGCGTAAGTACATAAAACTGGATTCTCATAATTTATAACAGATCTTTTTGCAAACAATGCATTCTGCAATTACATGTACCACAAGAAGAATGGTATCTTTGAGACCATTAGAACTATCCTTATTAGAGTGGTGCCTTTATTATAGAGAGAGAGATTGTATGAATTTTGGTATCTTTGTTACTAATACAACTGTTCGTATTGCAGATGTGGTGGGAATTCTTTAAATTTGGAAATCCGTAAGGGGCAGTGTCTGTATCACGGAGGTGTCTATAGGGAAAGGTTCGACTGCAGTAAATAGTGTTCTCGTTTAGGGACCAAAAAAGTCTTTTTTTTTCAGTCTCTGGTTTTTTCAAAAAGAAGAACAGAAAAAGGTTGCTATCTTTGTTTCAAAATTTTGGTGCTTTTGTTAGTTTCCTTGCAAAAAACCAATTAAAAAGTTAAAACAAACGTTACACCACAGTCAGGCCTTCAACAAAAATAATTTCTCAAATGACAAGTTTGATGCTTAATATTAGTCTATAGAGTTTCTTGAATGTCGCTAGCTTACTGGAAAGCTCATTCTCACTTGGTGCAAACAGCGCATGTCAGCTCTCGATGCTGAACATATGGAAGACACGGAAGAGAGCCAAAATTCCCTTCCACGTGGTACAGCAAGGCGCCATTTTGGTCCGAATTGCTCAGTGTCATGAACATACTCCTGGTCTTTGTCAACACAGAGGTAATCCTTTTGGTTCGGATGATCGTAATATGCAGTCATCAGGTACCCATGATACTCTTCGGTCCATCCAGATGGACAGTCATTCTGTGCTGGGATCATCAGCATTGAGCCACGTGACTTGACAAAGCACACAGAGATCATGGAGATTGCTCTTGAAAACAGACCAACTGTAATCACGTCTAGTTTTGATTATTTGTTTCCTTATTTCCGCTGAACGCACACTGTAACCTTGTAAGATTGTTATGCGTGCAGCACTATTTTGCAATTTCTGGATTTTTGTGTCAAGAGCCTGATCTAAATTGACCCAAACAACGTCACAGTAGTCGACATCGCAGACAGATAGAAAAACAGACAATCACACGCTTTATTTCAGCACGGAGACAAGTTTCTTTAATTCCAGACAGACAGACAGACAGACAGACAGACTGACTGACTGCCTGAGCGACAGACAGACAGACTAACTTAAGTATGGAGGTGAATCAGAAAAGTAATTACACGATCAAATCTTAATTCTTTCCTCAGACTTTTTAAAAATCATCTTCAAAAGTATTATGTGCAATGTACCTGTAATGCACACGCTGTTACAGTTACAGTCGGCAGCGGCAGAATATTAGGGCCTTGATCCACTTTTTATATATATTTTATATCGGGCTATTTTGACACAGGATGCTGGGTACGACAAAGGGAGACAAATTAAAGTGGCGAGGAGAAAAATGAACCTAAGATGGGAAGGCTGGTGGATTAGTGTTACTTGGATTAGAGCGACTCAGAGGATGAAGATACGACTGAAGGGGACCACCCAGGGAATGTTTTTGTACATGTGTCTCAGATTGACTTCTTTATCTTTCCCTAAACGCACACGCTGTAACCCTAATGAGATACCTTGTCCCAGATCCTTAACTTCCTAAAGGTGATAAGGCATCTGGAAGAGACGGAAAACTGAAATGGGATATCCTCTAAAAGCAAGGAACCGACAGTTGTGTTCGAGTGAACACGCTCGTTAAACATGGACAGATCGGCAAAGTCGCCCCCGCGCCCCAGATCCAACAACCAAGAACAACAATACGGACAGAATCTAATCTGTCAAAAGCGATAGCACATGGTAAACAAACTCCGGTTGAAGATATTTCTTATTTCACCTGGCAGTGTTAAAGTCCTGTGCCAAATGTAACTACATTGTAACAATGAATGCGTGACAAACGAACCCCAAAGGACGTCTTCGGGGAGGCTAGGTTTTCTCCTTCCCCTGCTGGATTATTGTCATATGATAATTGTTCCAGTCGAGTGGATACAGACGGTGTGCGTCACGAGATTCGACCAATCAGAATGCGTCATTTGTAGAGTGATTTTCGCGCTCGGAAAGAGCCGTTTTCAAAGGTATATGTGGTGAAATTTTCGCTTTATTCCAAGGTTGTGTTGGTAATTTCGACACTATACCGCCGTGGAAAGTTCTTGGAACACTTTATCTTGATAGCAGATATCTTGAGCGTTTGTGACAAGTTTGAATTGCTCGGTCATGTGCAGGCCGCTATGATGATTTGAGTGTTGTTTTTGCCGTTCTTCTTGGATTTATTGCTGGCCATCTTGTTACTTGAACCTTTCTTCTTTGCAAATTTCGGGGTCTACCCGGGTCTACCCCCGTTAGTTTTCCCGTTATGAGCCGTTGAAAGTGTCTTGTGGTTTTTTTTTGTTTTTTAATCACCGATAAATCAGGCGAGCAGTGAAGGGGGCAACCCACTCTAGGGGGGTCTGGGGGCATGCTCCCCCAGAAAATTTTGAAATCTTGGTGCCCTGAAACGCCATTTCTAGTGTTCTGAGAGGAAAAATTCTGTCCAAAATGTTCTCTAAATCAATTGTCCTTTTTATGCTTATTTTTATTGGCGTGACTTCGCGTAGGAGTAGTCAATTTTATTTTATACAAGTTGTGCGGTTTTTGAAATTGCTCTGGATATCACTTTCAGCTAAGTATACTCTGTGTGGTGTCATTGTATGAGTATTATAAGAATTCATTTGAAAATTTCAGAAAAACTGTCGAAATCTGAAATTTTCCTATCCCGAACGCATATTGATCGGGATTCGGGATTTTCGAGCAAAATCGGAAGGACCGCGACGAGATCAGGAAGATTAAAGAGTCCTCACAGACATACTAATTTTTATGGCCTCATTTGTGTTTAACAAGGTTAAATGAGTTTCGTTTTTTT
>CALNXK010000047.1:2410000-2445000 GCA_942486035.1 Porites lobata | reverse complement strand
AAGTGTGAAAGTGTTCCAAGTTGCAAGAAATGCAAACAGAAACACCCAACCTGTCTGCACAAAGAAAATGCTGATGAAGCTGCGGTACAAATTCCCAAGGCATCAGTTAGCTGTACAGGCGCCTCCAATGCAGAGATTATCCACCCCGATGAAGGCGATGCTACAGCTAAGTGCACAAGTGTCTGCTCCATTGAAGGTCAGCAGCTCGGACATGACCAAAGCTTGATAGTTCCAGTTTGGGTTTCAAGCTCTAATGATGACCACTGTGTTCTGACGTATGCCCTGATTGATTGCCAGTCAAATGCCAGTTTCATCACAGACCAGTTAAGGGAGACGCTGAAGGTTGATGGGGTAGAAGGTCACCTGCGCTTGTCAACGATGCACAAAGAAGATGAGTTGATCCAACGCAAGAAAGTACAATGCCTCGTGGTAACAGATTTCAAGAGACAGGTTAGCATCCCCTTACCAAAGGTCTACACGAGAAACAGTATACCGTACAAGTCCTCTCAGATTCCAAAGCCTGAGGTTGCCATGCAGTGGGATCATCTTAACCGTATTGCGTCGGAGCTCATGCCTTACAGAGATGATATAGAGGTCGGACTGTTGATAGGAACTAACTGTCCTAAGGCTATTAAGCCACGTGAAGTGATCCCAGGAGCAGACCATGATCCGTATGGTATCAAAACTGACCTTGGATGGGGTATTATTGGCAGAGTGTGTAAGACTCCACCTGGAGATTATGAAGACTCGCCTGGAAGTTGGACGAACAGAATTGTGTCACGAGAGGAGACAAGCTTTGCCTTGGAGACTAGGACGAAAGAGATCATAAGCCCTGCGTGCGTTAAGCAGATGTTTGAAAGAGACTTTCAGGAGATAGTTGAACCTAAGAATTCACATATGCGAGCCCCGTCAGTTGATGATAGAAGATTTCCAGAAATATTGGTCAAAGGTATCCACAAGACCAGTGATGGCCACTACGAAATGCCGTTACCGCTTCGTTCACAAGATGTTAAGCTGCCTAGCAACAAATCTCTAGCGTTGAGAAGATTGCTTACGCTAAAGACGCGTTTCAAGAGAGACCCAAGTTTTCATAAAGACTACACTGACTTCATGGAGGAAACCATTAAGAATTATGCAGAGGAAGTTCCTTTGGAAGAAAGGATAAACAGTGCGATCGGAGAAGGCAAGATTAACTACGTTCCACATCATGGGATCTACCATCCCAAAAAACCTTCACAGATAAGAGTGGTCTTCGACTGCAGTGCAACGTTCAAAGGAACATCCTTGTATAAGAGCTTACTTTCAGGACCTGACATGACAAACAGTTTAACAGATGTCCTCTGCCGTTTCCGCCAAGAGTGGGTAGCCGTGACCTGTGATGTGAAAGGGATGTTTCATCAGTTCTTCGTCAATAAAGAACACAGAGACCTCCTCAGATTCTTCTGGTGGGATAAAGGAGATATAAAGAACGACCCAGGGGAATATAGAATGAAAGTACACCTTTTCGGAGCAGTCTCGTCTCCAGGGTGTGCAAATTTTGGCTTCAAGAGAGCGGCCGATGACGGAGAAATGGAATTTGGCACGAACGCGGCAAACTTTGTGCGTAAAGAATTTTATGTAGACGATGGATTGAAGTCAGTACCATCTGTTAAAACTGCCGTCGACCTCATTCGTAACACACAAGCCATGTGTGCAAAGGCTGGCCTCAGATTACACAAGTTCAGCAGCAATAAGAAAGAAGTCATTCAGGCTGTTGCCCCGGAAGATCGCGCAAAAGGATTACAAGAATTGGACCTCGCGTATGACCCCTTGCCAATAGAACGAACTCTCGGCATCATGTGGTGTGCTGAGTCAGACACCTTCCAGTTCAGAATCGTTATTCAAGATCGTCCACTTACTAGGAGAGGGATCCTGTCCACCGTGTGCTCTGTATATGACCCACTTGGTTTTGTGGCACCCCTCATTCTGATGGGGAAACAAATACTACAAGATTTATGTCGTAACAACGCTGACTGGGACGACCCAATTGGTGAGAAGCTTAGACCGAAATGGAAACGATGGCGAAACGAGTTGCACGAGCTGGAGAAACTCAAGATACCTAGATGTTACAAACCTGAGGGTTTCGGTGAAATTAAAGCAGTGAAGGTGCATCATTTCTCTGACGCAAGCTTAGCAGGATATGGTCAGTGCAGCTATCTGCGTCTTCTAAATAAGGACAATCAAGCCTACTGTTCCTTTCTTATGGGAAAGGCCCGTGTTGCCCCGTTAAAGTTCATAACAGTTCCTCGATTAGAGTTGCAAGCTGCTGTCGTTTCGATTAAAATAAGTCAATGGCTGCTGAAGGAACTTGATTACCAAGACGTATCAGAATTCTTTTGGACAGACAGCAGGGTTGTGATTGGTTACATCAACAACGAGACTAAGCGCTTTCACACCTTCGTGGCAAATCGCATTCAGCAGATTCATGATCACACCAGCCCTCAACAGTGGCAGTACATTGAATCAAAGTCGAATCCAGCCGATTCCGCCTCTCGAGGCCTTACAGCTCGTCAGCTTGTAGACGATGATTCCAGGTGGCTTAGAGGCCCAAACTTCCTCTGGAGTCCGGGTGCTTATCGAACAGAAGTAGAGGAAAATCCGCAACCACTAGATTCTGACGACCCCGAAGTGAAGAGAGCATCACTGGTGACGCAAACAAACGAGACACATCCAGTTCATTTTGAGATTAGCCGATTGGATCGGTTTTCCGACTGGTTCAGAGCAAAGAGGGCTATAGCAGTTTGCTTGCGACTTAAACAGCGTTTAAAGGAGGGAAAGGAAGCTGAGCAAGTCGTCAGATACCAACCGGTGAACGTCAATGAAATTGGTCAAGCGGAGATAGAAATTATTCGCTGCCTTCAGCATGAGCATTTTAAGGACGAAATCAAGATCTTGTCATCGCTGCAAGAAAGTGAAGAATTCCATGACAGGAAAACAGCCAAGCAGCGCAACTCCAGCCTCAAGAAATGCAGTAGTTTATACCGACTCGATCCGTTCTTGGATTCAAATGGCATTTTGCGTGTAGGGGGACGCCTTAGAAGGGCCATCATATCAGAAAATGTTAAACACCCTGTTATCCTGCCTAGAAAGTCTCATATCACTTATCTTATTCTCAAACACTGCCATGAAGAGACCCAGCATCAAGGTTATGGAATGACTCATAATGAAGTGCGTCAACGCGGTTACTGGATAATTGGTGGCACTTCTGCCGTCTCTCGTTTTGTTTCTAAGTGTGTCATGTGTAGAAGGCTGCGCCTCCCTCCGCAGCACCAGAAGCTAGCCGACCTTCCTGAAGACCGGATAGAACCTGCAGCTCCGTTTACATACAGTGCAGTAGATTACTTTGGTCCCTTTGTGGTGAAAGAAGGTCGTAAGGACGTGAAGAGGTATGGCGTGTTGTTCACATGTGTGTCATCTCGAGCCATTCATATCGAGACCGCAAATACACTGGAAACTGACTCATTTATCAACGCCCTTAGACGCTTTCAAGCAGAACGTGGTCCTATTCGCCAACTTAGGTCAGACCAAGGTACGAATTTTATTGGCGCCCATCGAGAACTAAAGGAAGCTTTGAAGGAGATAGATCAAGATAAAGTGCGCACCAGCCTGTTGAAAGAGAACTGTGAATGGATTGATTTCAAATTGAATCCCCCCTCTGCGAGCCACATGGGTGGCTCATGGGAGCGTCAAATTAGGACAGTTAGGAGCGTAATTGCCCCCTTGTTAGAAGAATGTGGCAGCCAATTGAACGATGAGAGTTTCCGTACTCTTATGAAAGAGGTCCAAGCAATAGTCAACTCTAGGCCACTGGCCGTGAATGACATGTCGTCTCCCGATTCAGCAGAACCTCTAACGCCAAATCATTTGTTGACGATGAAGAGTAAAGTACTGATGCCTCCCCCAGGCGTATTCGTTAGAGAGGACATCTACCTTCGCAAGAGATGGAGAAGAGTCCAGCACTTGGCAAACGTGTTTTGGGAAAGATGGAGAAGGGAATTTCTGCAAATACTCCAGCTGCGGAAGAAATGGGTCAAACCACAGCGTAACATGCTTGTAGGCGACATTGTCGTGATTAAAGATGAGAACGCACCTAGGAACATGTGGAAATTGGCAAGAGTTGAAGACGCTTTTACAAGTGAAGATGGCCTTGTCAGAAAGGTGAAGCTTGCTATCGCCACGCGCAGTCTTGACAAGCGAGGACGAAGAATTGATGCTGTTCATTACCTCGAGCGACCAGTCCATAAGTTGGTTCTTATCCAGGAAAGTGACCGGGAATTCCCCGACGAGGAGCCACGTTAACGCTTGATCGGAACTTTGTCTTAGAACTCGTAATCGTTTGATAAATATGTAAGGAACACTTTACTTTAGACAGTGGATTCCCACTGTGGGGAGCCATGTGGCTGCTAGCCAGCCCAGGACCGCGCGGTAGTGTAATTTTCGCGCCCTTTTGGGGTCAGGTGACCAAGCCGTTATTTGTAAGTTGCATGATCGTTAGTTCGACGGTCAGAGATTACTTCGCTCGCTAGTTCAGCGATGGATTTTGGTTTTTCTGGACAAATTTATAGTAGGCTTACAAGGTATTAGTCTTTCTTTCGTTTTCCTCTTTTATTTGGTTTATTATTTCGCCTGTTGTAATTTTCTAGTTACGTTTGTATTCGTATTTGTTTACTTAGTACATTTCTCGTCGCATGTAATTCAGATCTTTCTATTGTATTTTTCTTTCTAGTTTTACGTCAACCTTATCTACTTGTCAGTAAAACAACAGCCGTTTTTCAGTGTTAGAATTCACCGCGTTTGAGTTGTTGTCTCAATGTGGTCACAGTAAGACTTGAGTTTACTTAACAATAGAGGCCGATGAACCGAGTCAAATGCTTTGGACATGTCCGTAGATAAAATGCCGACAGAGATGCCTTCATCCTTTGACTTTTTCCAGTCTTCAACAAGACCAACAAGGGTAGTTTCACAACTACGATATTTTCGATATGCTGATTGACAATCAGCGAGCTGGCTCTCAAATTTATCAGATATTTGTTTTCCTAGCAGCTGTTCAAACACTTTATCGACACATGGCAGAACTGTTATTGGTCTGTAATTGTTAATCACTTGAGCGTCATCTCTTTTAAAAGTCGGAATCCATTCACCTCGTTTCCATTGACTAGGCCATTTTCTATTGTTGATACATGAGTTAAAGAGGATAGCGAGCAAACTCGAAAGTTGAGCTGCTCCAATTTTCATGATTTTAGGTGGAATACCATCGTACCCCGTTGCCTTTCTTTCGTTAAGCTTTTCCAATGTACGTTCTACATGGGCATTGCTGATAGGCTCAATGTCATACTGTTGTTTGTTTCTGATGTTATTGGCTATAGCTACTACACTTGGATGATCTTGAAAGTCCTCCGGTGAATCTAATTTGCTTTTATCACCCGCAATACCGTCAGCAATTGTGGCAAAGTAATCAGCGAACAGATCTGCGACCCTGCTTTGATCTTTTTCTACGACATCGCCGTCAGTTCTAAGATGAATCTCGATGTCACCCTTGTGACCCTTTGTTGATAAGAATGGCCTAAATGTTTTAAAAAAGTCCCTTGGGTTTACCTTTAGATCATCCGCTTTCTTTCTCCAGTGTTCTTTGATCGCCAAACGTCTTTGCTTAGTGGCCTCATTTCTGCATTTCTTTTGGTTTTCCCAGTTTTCTTGGGTAGGATGGTTTTTATATTTCACTGTAGCTCTTCTCTTGGCACGTATTGCTTGCTTCCAACCTGTGGTCATATACGGTACGTCTTTGTCGCGGACTCTCATCTTTTTCAAGGGAAGCTGATCATCAACCACATTTCGCAACAAAGTACTCCAGTAATAAGCTTGATCATTAATTTCGTCGAAGATTTCACCCACGTGCCAGGGAGCCATTGATAAACTTTCTTTAAAGAGACATTCATCAAAGTTCTTATAGCTTCGGAATGTTATGACTTTCGGCCGATGAGATAACACTTTGTCTTTCAAGATTCCATAAATTAGGCAGTGATCACTTAACGACGGGTGATAAATTCCGCTATGCTTGAATAGATCGGGTCTATTGCTCAACAATACATCAATTAGAGTACTGGTCGTCTTATTCCCACTGGTGGCGATACGTGTAGGTTGCGTAATAAGACATTCAAATCCTTGTTCCACTTCAAGATTTAATAATAATTTACCTTCGCTTGTGTTAGGTTTCAGTCTATCCAGGTTTAAGTTACCCAAAAGTGTCACAAAATTACTTTTGAGATTAGCCCAGTTACAAATGTCACTAAGCTCGTTTTCCAGCTGTGTTTGATAGTCTCCTGAAAGAACTGTCGGTGGTCTGTAGATTCCAAGAATTACCATATTCCCGTTGTCAATCCTGATGTCGATGGCAATAGACTCTATTGTTTTATAACTCTTTTCTAACGCGAGTCTCTTGCAAGTCAATTTGGAAGATATGTACACCATTACTCCTCCACCGCCCTTTTTTCTATCATTCCTATACATCCGAAAGCCAGGAATAGAAAATTGACGATCTTGATAACTCTTGTCGATTTTGGTTTCGCCAACAAATATTATGTGCGCATTGATCTTTTTGATAATGTTTTCCAGTTCCTCGAGTTTATTTTGAATACTGTTTATGTTGAAAGCGTGACTTTAAAATAATTTGCATGCGATGTGTGCTATGTGTATGCAAATCTTTGTGTAAACTTGTGTCAGGGAATAAATTGTTATAAATCTCTACCAAAACACAAAACCATTATCGAGGATCCAGACAGCATCATACAGGATTTTAAAACTGTGAGGTTAGGTTTTACTTATAACAAAATCGATATACTGCGCTCACTTCAATGACCGCACAGACAAGATCGTGGTTTATTTCACTGTTTACTGGGCTGCCTGTGCGCCCAGTCATAAAATGGGCTTTCGGTCGTCGGTGTCAAAAAGTGGTCTCCTGGGGGAGGGAAGACACGAGGGTCTGGTACCAAGAAACAATGTTCTCACAAATTGTTTCATATTAGTTTCTCTTACACGAACCCTTGCACGGATACTTTTTGTACCTCGTCTGCGCTCCCCCTGAAAAACCCACAAAGCGTTGCGAACCTGAAGAAGGCTATTTGTGTTGTTCGAAGCGATTCGATCATGGGAGTCACTCTATAATTTTTTTATTGTTCGAGTTTAAGTCAGTTAGATGATGTTGGCGCTGGGAAACTCAGAGAAATGCTCGCGTTGCATTCAAACCGACACGCTGTTCACGGTAGGTTCAAACTAAAAGATGACTGTGAGCGTCAGGTTTGGAACGCCGTGGCCGCTTCGTGAACTCAAAGAGAGAATTATCGATCGATGTCGTACATGAGCAATTAAGAAGCACAATTTATGAGCAAGGTATTTCACCAGTTGACGACACTATGGCTGAAGACTTGATTGTAAGCCTTCGTAGTCAGTGAAGCGAACAACTCAGTTGCCGATGAATGGCACTACGCACGTCTATGAGCGAGGGACGTGACAACTTTGCCATTTTAGAAGACTGGCTTTTCCTTTAAATATTTCCTTCTATTTATTAAATGCAACACACGCCACTTTGGAGGTCTAAATTTCGGATACTGAGGATAAAGAAGACACGGACAAAAATAGGGACTCTGAGAATTTCGCGCACAATGCACAAGTTTAAAGCTTCACCGGAACATCCCATCCGGGAGCTTCACAGAGAGCGACTTTAGGAAAATAGGAGCTATTACTGGCAAGGTTTGGTGACTGAGTAGAGCATACAAGTGTAGCCCACGTCGAGGTTTCAGGGGGTTTGCTTTTGTTTGTATTTGTATCTTGCTAAGCTTTTATCATTAAATTTGTACATGATCTTGTGATCAAAATTCTGTGTTTTCGCCCATTCAGCAAGCACGCTATATTGATGTCAGCATTAGCGAGTTTCAGTAAAAAAGGCCTTTGAAAGTTTTTTAGCTCTCGTGATGTTTCTTGATATTTCTTTCACCATTTTATGAAGATGTTAACTGAAGTCACCGCAAAATGGAAACTTAAGAAAGCGTATAATCCATTTATCTCGAAACATAACACACATGACTTATACGACCTTTATTTTCGTAAAGGTGTTTTGAATACGAACGAACAGAGTCAATGTGAGGGGCAAAAACAGCATTAATATAAATGAACCATAGGGTTTTAACTAATATAAGGGTCAATTATTGTGCATTGAGATGAATCGCTTGAAAAGAGAGACTTCGCTTGAAGATGTGATCAGAAGTAAACAAAGGCATAATAGTGCGTCACGTTCAGTCTTTTTGATATCCAAGGAGTCACTGTGAATAGTGTTTCCATATTGTTTAGCTGGCACAAAAACTTCGGACGAGTTATAAAGCGGCATAGTTATCTTCCATGAAGAAAAGTTCGTCTTGGGTGAGACAAACAGAACTGGAGCGAATTTTTAACTCGCATCGGTATCAGGTAAAAAATATGTTATCGATCGTTTCATCTATTTACATTGTTTGAAGTGCGTGCTGGTAAACGCAACATGCGAGCGAGAAATCTTTAAACTTTTTTAGGTCTCAAAATGCAAAGGATTTTATTCCTTTAAGTTAGAGAAAAATACCATGAGGAAAATCTTAAAACTGAATATTTTTCTTCTTGTGGAAAAAATAGTGCGTTTTCTTGTAGACTGTGGACCGCAAATTAGGATCGCACTTTTCACAAACATGCGAATTCCGAAGTTCAGAAGCCAACCGACGATTGCGTTTTTCGCTGCTGTCAATCATCTTAACGGACCTCTTAGTAAACAAAACTCTACTTCACGGGTTCAAAAGGTCATGGTTTGTGATTTGTGGATTTCGATCCGTTTTGTGTGTTTCTCAGTTTCAAGGTTCGTTGCTTTTGATCGTAATTATGATTGACGGCAGCGATAAACACAATTGTGAAGGTGGCTTTTGAACTTTAGAGTTCGCATGTTTGTGAAAAGCGCAGTAAAGTCTCCGTGCAGTCAGTGAGGCCCCTGGATCAGGCGGGATCAATGGGCAGTTAACTGTCTGTTTTAGTATACTTCTGGTTTTCATATAATACAATATTTCTGTCTAGTGTAAATCAGCTCATTATACTCGTAGAACGACAACAATTTTTGGAATTTCCAGTTACGTCACGTAATACTGTCACGCTATATTTTGGGGCACAGAGGGATTAGGGGAGAGGTACGTGGAAATAATGCAAATTGTTTCCTGCTTAGAATTAATGACTAACTTGTCTATTTTTATTCATAGTGGTGGAATTTAAAAGTTATTATACAGCCCCCACTTAAAAATGGTACTCTTTTTTTGAGTTACGAAAGTCTTTCAAAAGGGTACAATGTTTTGAATGAGTTTATGTTTCAGTCTCACATGAGGTTCTGTCGCATGCAATGGTTGTCGACAAGGTTTTATGGTAGCCTGAGTGTGTATAGCCGCCCCCTCCCCTCAGAAAAAATAGCCCCTTGGCAGCCCAGTTAAAAATCGCCTTTCGGCGATTCTTGTTGTTTCTGCGATTCCGATTGTGCTGCAGCTGTTCGGCTTTTTCGCTCTGTTTTCCCCTTGCCTGATAGAAAATTTATTTGCGCATAAGGCTTTCAAACGGGCACTGTTTTCAAAATAATATAAACTTGTCGATAAAAATAAAATTGTTATGAGAAACGATTTCTCACCTTGCTGTTTGCACGCGCTCCCCCTGCTTTTCCGGTAACAAAGCCCATCAAATCTATAAACACTTCGAATGGACGAATTTTTTTTAGTTAAGCAAATCCAGGTATGAACTACAGATCTCTTTCTCTATGAGATAAAAACATACATATAAACCAAACAGTAAATAAAATCTTATGAGAAGCAGGAAAGTAGTCGCCGCTCAAAGTCGGCTAGATCGCACGATCGCCTCCCAATCGCGATAAACTTCTTGAAATTGTCTTGTGAAGCCAATAGCAAGCATTTAAGGCCACTATGAGATCTTGAAAATTCTCGAAATCGCTCTCTTCCGTAATGTTTTTCGGAAAAGGCAGCAGTGTTTTGATGCCTGGGTTTGATTCATTTCTCTTACGAGATGCGAACTCGACCGTGTCACGATTGAAATGAGGCACAGTAACAGTTTTACCCATGAACCTTTGTGGGTCGTGACGCACACCGCCTGTTCAGGACCCAATGTTATAAAGATTAAATTGGTAAACAAATGTCACGAAGTTTGTTTCATTTCTATATTTATGCATAACGAAAGTGTGAAATAATAGTCAATAACACGGTACTTCCTTTTATTCTAACTCGGGCGTACGTACGCTACTTAACTGAAATTCGCTAAAGTGCCCACTTTATTCTTTTCCTCGAGTTTTGCTAAGCGTTAAGAATTAAAACAGGTCGACGATGTTGCCAGCGTTTTTATGGAGCCTTCAAAGGACAAAATGTAAAACAGGGAGGGTAATTTGCAATTTTGCGAACACGAAAATTTTCTGCTAGTCATTATCAGTGTCCCAAGGCTCTTGATATCGTAGTAGATAAATTATTTATAGATCAGTTCTCGTTCCCAACCAGAAGAATTACCTATCGTGCAAAGAAGGTGATTTGATTTTCGAAGTCTTGAGATGAATCACGGTAAATCTGAGAAGAAACCCAAAGGGAAATGCTTGTCTGGCCTAGTGTCCCCACACTGGCTTGTGTGCGTTGTGTTGGCTGCGACGTGCGCGGCTTTGGTGGTTGTTGTTCTTCAGATGGATCGTCGTATTTCTGCGTTCAAAGATACTTTAAAGGACTTGCATCGAGAAGGCACACAAGCCTCAACCGCTAACAACTCTTCAACGGTGTCTTCTGCATCGGCCATGGGCACTAGAGCAAAGAGGGCAACTTCAAACACAACTCCCGGTCAGAAATCAGACATTGAAAAGCGAGTGAAGGCTGTGGAAGAAAGGCGAGTTACATGAAATCAGATTATATAATCATAAGTTTAAAAACGCTCCCTAACCTCAGTATTAGATCTCAGTCAGTTTCTACTATAAAAGAATAGCTCGGACATGAGGATGAGTTCTCAATGGTATGGCTATTTTGCTGTTGTTAGACGTGCGCGTGAAGGGTCAGTGTGTCTTTTTGGCAAAATAGGCTCGACTAGAATGAATGGATGTAGTATTGTAGTGAATTTAAAAAGACGAAGGTGAAAGAGAAGCTAGGGAAGAAAAAAAAAACTAAAACGCTGTTTCCCCAAAGTTTTCTGTCGAATTGATGTGAGTTAGCCTTTCAAGACCGCCCACACTCCAGTTACTAACAAAAAGTTGCGCTGTGCGTAGAATCGTCATTGGGACGGCAAGCTCTTGAGGTGCTACTAAACAGACTAGAATTAAAATCCTGCCACAAATGCACGTTAATGCAAGTTAACGTTTTTTGCCAAGGAGCTCTTGTTAGCACAAGTAGTAACAACAACAAATGCAAACACAACAACATTTATACAAGAAAAACACTATGCATGCCCCAGGATGGACATCAGTGGGTGTTGATAGTAACCCGGCGCAGAAACGTCCCCTAAAAATCAGCAAAGACGAAAAACAGTCTCCAAGAGGGCAAAAAACCCTTGTTTCTGTACTTGGAGACTTTTTTGTGACCAATTTAAAACATTGTAACAGCTTTGTAGAAGTTCTACCTTTTTAGAATGGAGCAACTGTGACACGAAGTTTTATAAAGACGCAAAACAGAACTTCACAAAAAACTCGAAAACAATAACCGTTCACAAAACGAAATTCGAAAAACCGCAAAGATCAAGAGCAAAACCGAAATTGCTTAAAACCACAAAACCGCAAAACCCTGTAACTCAGTTCAAGTTAGGTCATATTTCTTTCTTCTTTTCTTTCAGGGTTGGAGCGCTATTAAACAAGTCGGATTTTTTTGCCAGCAAATTGAGGGTTCAAAAGCTCTTTTCCTACATAATTCGAGGTACCGTGATTCACATGTAGCGTATAAAAAATCGGGATTCTTTCTGGTCTTTTCTTTGAGGGCCTTGATGCGTAAAGTGGTGAATGGGATATGATCATTTCCTTAAGACATGATTCAATACTATCTTGCGTTGGTTATTCCACACATGTCAATAACTTAACTTCAAATTTCGTTTCATTACAGGAAGGGACGGCCGTGATGGTAAGGATGGTCCTAAAGGTCCACCAGGCTTACCTGGAAAACCAGGAATACCAGGCAACCCTGGATTGCCTGGTGTTGGGTCTCCTCATGGGAAAGCTGGGCCTCCTGGTAAGGACGGTCCACCTGGCAAATCTGGGGCAAAAGGTACTCAACTTTGATTACTTTTGCTTAGTTTTGCTTCTTTAACATCGAGAAACTGAGCACAAACTGATTTGGTACTTTTTCTGGAAGAACATCTATGGAAGACATTTTCCAAAACTCTTTCAACCTTGTATTTCTGACCTCTCACAGGAGATGCTGGTAAGCCAGGCGTTAACAGACCGTTTCCAGGCCCTCCCGGTCCCAAAGGAGAGAGAGGTTCTGCTGGAAGTCCTGGGTTGAAAGGGCCTCAAGGACCCAAAGGCGAAAAGGGAAAGGAAGGAGCTGGGAAGTCTGGAGTGAAATATGTTCGTTGGGGAAGGACTACTTGTCCAGGAGTTGCTGATATAGTTTACAAAGGTAAGTCAGCTCTGCCTTTTATTAAAACATTTTTCCTTAAGATCAGATTCATGAAAAAATTAAATACACATTTTTTTCCCACGGCTATATGTTTCAAATTTATTTTGCTATTCTGGTTGATAATTTTTAGGTATAATAGGTGGAGAACGTCACAATCATCCAGGTGGTGGAGCTAACTACCTTTGCCTTCCACACAAACCCAAGTATGACAGGTACAGCGATGGCAATCAGTACTCAGCATACATGTACGGAACCGAGTATGAAGTTCCTCAGTACAATGGAAACCCTTTCAAAAAAAGTCTTTATAATCACAACGCGCCTTGTGTTGTCTGCTTTGTCAAATCACGTGGTTCATTGCTGATGATGCCCGCAAGGAATGACTGTCCTTCTGGATGGACCGAGGAGTATCACGGGTACCTGATGACTAACTATTACAACCACCCTAACCAAAAAGATTTCATCTGTGTTGACAAAGACCCAGAGTATATTCATGGTAGCCACGCCCGCCGAGGGGAAAATTGGCTGTACCCTGTGGAAGGGTACTGTGGATCACTTCCTTGCCTTCCGTATGTCCAGCATCGAGAGCTGACATGCGCTGTCTGCACCAAGTAAACATGTCTGTACTTTCAGACGTTTAAGCTTTTTAATAAAATCTGTAGAATAAAGACCAACAAAAGAAGACGAGAAACAAATAATAAAATATCGTAGTCACTTGTGTTGATGTCAGGGTTGATATAAAGCTGACATAATTCGCAAACGGGTGCGGAAATCCAATTCATTCCCCCATTTATATCGTCGTCCGTCTGACGCAGCTGATTTTGCGTTAAAGTGACATTTACTGAAGGGTTACTGCGGCCATGGCTAGGTCGCCCCCCTTAGCAGGCACGCATATAGTAAAGCTGAGCAAGACTGATGCGTGAATGTTTTGTCCTCGAGTCCAGATGACAACCACCTTCTTAGCGACAACCCATCCATGCTCCGGCATGAAACTCCTCTCCGTTAATAGTCTTTAGTGTATACTAAAACAGTGGATATTGTTTTTCGCACGATCTGATTGGCTACTCAAACTCGGGATATCCAGTGCTATCCACCTTCGAGCAACGTAGTATTCCCCAAAGACAGAAGGCCGACTGAAACTGGTTGTATTCGGGAACAGCATGATCTAATGAGCAGTAGGCTCCATTTCACCGTATATCTGCTTGGTCATAAATCACAGAACTGAATTAGTAGGTTCGCATTAAATAAATACAATTGACATACGGTGACGATACGTCTGAAGGGAACCACCCAGGGTATGCTTTTGAACAAGATTGACTTCGCTATCTTTCCCTAGATGCACACCTTGTCAGACGATAATTACTCCAGATACCGTGTCCCAAATCCATGATAAGACTGAAAGAGATGAAAGACTGAAATCGGATCCACCAAAAGAAAGAACTGTCAGTTCAATATATAGTGTTCGTGTAAACACGCACTTTTAAGGTTGAGCACTCGAGAACGACAAGTCGTACCTGAGATCCAAGAATTACGAACAAGGATATGGACAGATTCGGATCCGTCAAAAGCGATAGCACCTAGTGAACAAACTCTGAAGATCTCTCACATTTCAGCTGGCAGAGTGAAGGTGCTTAGCCTGCGTAGGGAGCGTTTCCGATCGAGTTATAGCGCGAAAGTTGGAGCGAGAGCAGGTCTTTCGTCCCAATGTTCCCGACAAATTCACGCGGAGACTCTTGCTAGGCAGGCTAGAAAGTGCTGTGCCAAATGTAACTACACTGTAACAACTACTCCTTCCGCCTAGCATGGTATTTAACAATTATTCCTCGAGTCCGAATGAGCTCTGAGTCAATAGCCCATGGGGCAGAAGCCGAATGGGCTATTAACTCAGAGGCCATGAATGAGAGAGGAATAATTGCTTTAGTAAAATCCAACTAGTTGGTTAAAAATATCGAGACAAATTAAACAACTTTAGCTCGCAAAACGCGATTCAGCCGCCATTGTTTTGGTTTTCAAAGCCGGCGCTTTTCGCTGTTAGTAAAACGCCGGGAAGACGTAAATATTAAAAAACCAGAGGCGTCAGGTACTTTCTTGTTGAAAAGAAAAACAATCGATGATAGGTTTTAAAATCAGTGAGTACGCCACAAGACACGTCTTCACGTTTTAGTATTTGGCGATACGGCGAAGTGGTTTGTGGTTTCACTGTACTATACTAAGTAGATGAGATAGTCATCTTCAAGCTAGACTCGTTGAAGATGGCCGCCTGTAGTACTCGTTCTCAGTTACGGAAAAAATAAGGGGCGATTGTGGACAGTGACTGACCCATTTCCTGATTGTACCAACTCTTTTATCAGGCCCAAGTTGTTCAAAAGGTGGATAACGCTATCTCCCATAAATCTCTATCCAATGGATAGCACAATTGGTTTCTCTAATACTTATCCACTGAATATTGATTTATTCAGTGGATAGGGCTATCCAGCTTTTAAACAAATGGGTCCAGGGACTTAAAGCAATTCGCTACGGCGACCTCTACCACGGCAGAGTCCTGGGAAAGTTTAAGCAAGCGGCGCCTATGACATCCACTTTTTTATTTTTTTCATTTATATTTTATATCAGGGCTATTTTTGTCGAGGGATGCTGGGTACGTCAAATCGAGACCAATAAAAGTGGCGAGGAGAAAAAATGACCCTAACAGGGGAAGGCTGTGGATCAGTGTTACTCGGAATCAAGCGACTCAGAGGATGAAGATACGTCCGAGGGGGTCCATCAAGAGAGGGTTTTTGTACATGTGTCTCAGATTGACTTCTCTATGAATCTCTTTCCCTAGACGCATACGTCATAACTCTTAATACCTCAGATCCATGCATGGTTTCCAAAAGGTGATAAAGCATCTGCAAGAGACGGAAAACTGAAATCGGGTTCTCTAAAAGCAAGGAAGTTACTTCAATATAATATCTGTGTTCTCGTAAACAAACTCATTTAAGCTGGAACATTGTCAGATCGGCAAAGTCGCTTCCGCGCCCCAGATCTAAGAATTACGAACAAGAATACGGACAGAATCGGATCCGTCGGAAGCGATAACACGTAGTGAACAAACTCCGGTTGAAAATCTCTCTCAGCTGGCAATGTAAAAGTGCTATGCCAAATTTAACTCCTCTGCCTAGCAACTAATTCTTGCAACCTAGAAGGGATAATGACAATAGAGAATCTTCGAATTTAAAGATTTGTTACGTTATGAACCATTTTTACAAAGCACTTACAGGATTTGATGACTACTTTCGCGTAAGTAACATGCGAATAATTGCTGCGGAGCGACCGCAGGGAGCGAGCAGCAACATAATCAGGATTTAAAGGAAATATATATAGGGGCAACGAATTCTCGAATTCATCACTTTTTACCACAATGCATTGCATTTAACCACACTTTTTACCACAATGCATTGCATTTAACCAGAGTGCATTGCGCCACGAACAAGTCAAATAATAACACGGGGAAGTTCGCATCGTTCGCTGCCCAGACTCAGAGTTTTCTTTGTAGCAAATTTTCTACAGCGCGGTTAGAGGTCTTATCAAATTTAAGACACGCAGGAGTCTTTCAGATGAGTACAATGGTTAACTTGGGGATTGGATTTCAATTCAAGAGCCTTTGACTCGTCCAGGTGTTAAACCTGACGAGAAGATGAGTATTTGCTCTTAGACTCCGCAACACGGGGGATATACAAATTCCAGCTTGCTAGATGTGAAAGTGAGAAAATGTCATGCCATGCTATTCTTAAGAACCTGTATGAGCCGAAAATGGATGTGATTTTGACCATTCGCTTCAAAATAACAGCGGAAATCGACATAACAAAACATGTTTTGTGTCCTACGTTGCAGACGAGGACGTGTATCGGCGTTTTGAAAAGCATAATTATATTCTTTCATTCATTCATTGCCATGGAATATGCGTTTACATTGTTTTTTACTGTTAATAGCTCGATTAATGCCGCTGGCGATCATCTTGCCGGCGGAAGTTTCATGCAAAAAGCATTAAATTAAAGACTTTTCCTAAGATTACTTAATCAGTCTCTGTGGTGTAGTGGTTAGGTGTAGTCGCGTCAAGCCGATGGTGCTGGGTTCATATCCTACCGAACTTTTTTTTTCCTTCTTTCTTTCTTTTTTTTCCGTTTTTTCTGTTGTTGTTTTCCATAAATATATAGCTAAATAACTGTTACTTAATAAAGTGCAATAAAAGCAAGAAAAGTATCGTGTTTCCAGAGAAACGATAGTACACCATATATTAAATATATGGATAAACAATCTGAATTTCTATCATTTCCTACAATTTACTGTGGGAAAACCAGAGTTGATAACCACTTGATCATTTTCTATACAACGTTCCCACGAGTTCTTTCTATAGACTGATAGTAATTATTCTAGTACTTTCCAACATGTAAATAGGACATTCAATATCATTTTCGATTCTTTCAAGTCCCACTGCCTAACTAATGCCAGTATCAACAGAATGTGCCGCAGCATTACTATCTTTTAGATACCCTAGTTTCAAATAATATTGTCCTGGCAGTCTGTTATGCAGAACAAAGGAGGTACTGTTCAATTAAAATATAATGCTTAATGCGGTTCACAGTTCTGATGATCTTATTTGTAATGTAGCAGTAACTTAGTGTTACATTTATTGGTGGAGGTTTCTTTTCATCGATCGTATCATTAACATATACTACACGGCTCGTATACTTCTCGATGTTCCCTAATGTTGTTACTTTTCCGTATTTTTCACTAGGTTTTCCCCTTTCCTACCGCATTTTAATTTTGTGTTATATGTTCCAGCCGAGTGGATGCGGACATCAACTCAGGAGCCATTGTTATAAAGAATGATTTTGTAAATAAATGTCATTACATGATCTGCATGATGATAGTGTGAAATCGTCAATGACACATTACTTTCCAATTAAAGAGGATCTTGAGGTGCTTAATTCTACCTTGTGTGCTAGTAAATTGAAATTCGCTAAAATGAACGGGTTATTCTTTTCCTCGAGTTTGGCTAAGCGTTTAGAATTAAAATGGGTCAACGATCTTGACAGAGTTTTTATGAAGCCTTCAAAAAACACAATGCAAATAGGGAAAGTGATTTGCAATTTAGCGAACACGAAATTTTTCTGCTATTGGTTATCAGTGTCCCAAAGGGCCTAGATATCGTTGGAAGCAGATAAATCGATTGTCCAACAGTTCTCATTTTCTCGACCAGAAGAATTACCGAATTTTCGCGCGCGTAACGGTGAGATGGATCACGGCAAATCTGAAAGGAAATTTGATAAAGGGAAATTCTTGTCTGACGTGGTGTCTCCACACTTGGTCGTTTTTGTATGTGTTGTGTTGGCTGTGACTTCCGCTGCTTTGGTGGTCTTGAATGTTCGAATGAATCGACAAATGTCTGCGTTGAACGATGCTTTAGAGGAACTGCGTCGAGAAGGAAAGAAATTCTCTGTTAACGATTCTGCTGCGGTTTCTTCTGGATTGGGCGGAACCAGAGTAAAGAGGGCAATTTCTAACACAACTCCCGGTCAGAAATCAGACATTGAAAAGCGATTGCAGGCTGTGGAGGAAAGGTGAGTTAAAATAAGATGCAATTACAATCAAAGCTTTAAAAGATCAGTGTATGTGTTTTTTGGCATAAGCAGACTCTAAATCGATGTTCTATTTATTAATAAGTGAACTTACACTGTAAGTAAAAAAACTGAGAAGGAAACAAAACTAAAATGATGGTTCCCAAAAATTTTCTGCCAAGATGATGTTAAAAATTAGCCTTCCATGACCTTCAACAATTACTAATGAACAGTTGCCCTTCTCTAGAATTGTCATTTTATGTAAGATCCTGCCAGAAGTTTCTTTATGCCAATAATAACAACTTGGCACGTCATTTGAATTTTCAAGACTTGATGTTCAATATCCGCTGCCTCTTCATCGCTACATGTTAACATTTTGGCAAAGAGCTTTGTTCGCAAAAGAAGTTTATAATGACACCGATCAACATCAGAACGCTAAGAAAATGCAAAAAAATATGCAAGAAAAAACACTGGATGGCTGGCCCTCGGGACATCAGGGCTTAATCACAAAAAAATTGTTCAATGCGAATCAGCTATAAACGCGAAGACGTAATATAGAACAATGAAAATCGAAACTGAATCGCGATTGAAATGATCGAAAAGGGCGACACACCTTGTCTTACAGACTTTTTTCTGTAAATAACTTGAAACTAAGGGTGCATTTCTTTCCGGATGCTTCATCCGAAAACGGGTATTTCGTTTCTTTACTAAAATCCAAAAACGGATTATTAATCCGAATGATCCACCACAGAGGTGGATTCTTTGGATCATGTATCCAAAACCGGATAATTTTGATACATGATCCGAAGCGTTTCTTTACTACGGATCCGAAAAGAGTGAATACTGCCAGAGGTAACTCGAAACAATACAACATACATCACCTAATTGACAACGACACAGCTCAACTTAAAGGCCATTTTTGAACCCGAGGCATGGATTAACGATCGATTTATCCGTTATACCGAGTTGGAAAAATCGCAATACAAACAGTACCTGCATTGTTCTGGTTCACAAGGAAAAATTAGGGACCTTAAGCAACTACAACGACGACGACATCGACAACGCAAAAAAAACAATTGGGTTTATGAGCAAAACAACAGCTCTGCACGTGCATCGCGCCTTTTAGTACATTTTTTTGACGTCCACCGCACGACAACGACGTGAATCCTCCCAATGCGACGTTTTGTGCCAACGACATGCAGATATACCTTTCGTTGAACCCAAAGGCCACACTGGAGAACCGATGCACTTACTGTCTCGCGTTCAGTTAATCGTGCATCAATATTACCAGTTGGATGACATCAAACAAGTTGATGCTGATAGATAGATAGATAGATAGATAGATAGATAGATAGATAGATAGATAGATAATCTTTATTTATCCACGGTACAAAATTCGTCAGCTTTAAAAATGCCTAATACTAATATAATAAAAATATTTAAATAAAAAAGCTGCTTTCCACGAATGCCGTGCCTTACAGTTCTTTGAGTAATCGTTTAAATTGCCCAAGGGACTCTGCTTCCCTTAAGTTACAAGGAAGACTGTTCCAGAGAATGGCGCCACTATAGCTGAAGCTGTTTTTGTAATAGTTTGTGCGCGGTAATGGAACATTGAGTTTATTTTCAGAGTCCCTTAGGTTATATGCGACTTCTCGCCTTTCAAATTTAGAACTAAGATAGTTTGGAGTCAACCCGTGCAGAGACCTGTAAACCATCGTAGCTCTTTGAAATTGTTGCTGGCAAGCTAGGTTTTTCCACCCTAGAAGTTTGAAAAGGTGACCAGCATCTACGTCATAGTTTGAGTAGGTCAAAACACGGGCTGCTCTGTTTTGTAGCTTTTGAACCTTATTCCGTAAGGTTATCCCACAGTTTCCCCAAACAATGTTGCAATAATCAAAGTGTGGCTGTATTAAAGCTTGATATATTAGTTGTAAGGTCGCCTGAGGGACAACGTGCCTTATTCGTTTTATGGCCCCAATACCAGAAGCGACTTTCTTTGTTACTTTCTCGATATGGCCACTCCAATCAAGTCTGTCATCGATGGTCACTCCAAGTGATTTTGCAGTAGTGACCTGGCTAACTTCAAAATCATTAATTGCAAATGTCGGGGACTCTGTGAGAGTACTTAGCCTCTGCCTAGATCCGATAAGCATAAATTTGGTTTTAGTCATATTTAGAGTAAGTTTGTTTGCTCTCAGCCAATTGTGAACATTTTCTAAATCTTGATTTAGATGCAACTGAATATTGTCTGCATTATCACCTGCGTACGTAAGGTGGGTGTCATCAGCGTACATCCTCGGCTCACAGTTTGAAAGACAGTTTGGAAGATCGTTGATGTATAACAGAAATAATAATGGACCTAAAATCGTCCCCTGGGGTACACCACAACTTAATAAACAGCTTTGAGAGAGCGATCCGTTGATGGAGCACATTTGAGTACGATTCTCTAAATACGACTTAAACCATTGGTGCGCGTTACCATATATGCCGTAATTGCTTAATTTTGATAAAATGATCTCATGGTCAACTGTGTCGAAGGCCTTTTTGAGATCTAAGAAAACAACGGCGTTGATTTTACCGCGGTCAATATTGTACGCCCAAGTGTCCGTGGCCTCAAGGAGAGCCGTGACAGTTGAGTGAATAGCGCGAAAGCCTGATTGATATTTACAGATTATATTGTGCTCTTCTAGGTAGGCATATAATTGATCATAGACGATTCTTTCAAAGACGTTGGCCATAACTGAGATCACCGAAATTGGACGATAATTGTTTAAGTCGTCCCGATCGCCTTGTTTAAAAAGTGGGGTGACCTTTGCGCATTTCCAGTCATCCGGAAATATGCCTTGACTTATTGACTGGTTAAAAATATCACGGATAGGAATGCAAATGAGATCTGCACATTCCTGAATGAGCCTAGCAGATATCTTGTCAAGGCCAGCTGCCTTTGACTTGTTTAGACGATTCAAAAGTGAGAGAACTTTATTTGTACTGGTCGGATGGAGCTGAAACCGTTTATCTGTGCCAGTGAGGTACTTTTGATAACCATCACTATTTGAGGAATCAATATTGCTAGCAAGTTCTGGACCGATAGTAGCAAAGTGATTACTAAATTGGTTCGACAGCACAGTTGATTTGTTATTGATACTCCATTTACTTTCAGAGATGTCACCGATTTTTTCCCAGATTTTCGCGAAGTAAGTTCATTGATTGTCTGCCAGGTCTTTTTAGAATCGCCCGTATGCTTGTTAAAACTATTTTGATAATAGGCTTGCTTGGCTAATCTGATTTCGCTATTTACTTTATTCAAATGACCAGTCATTTGAATCATTCGATTTACTTGCTTTAATCTTTAGAATATCCCGATCATGCATTCGTTTCTTAAGCTCAGATGTAATCCATGGGGAACTACGCGTGCGAACACGCATTGTCCTCAAGGGAGCATGCTTGTTAACAATAGATAGAAACGAGCATTTCCATTGTAGCCACATTTGATTGGGATCAGTTGAATTGTATATGTGATCCCAACAATGAGATGCAATATCATTCCGACAATTTATTCGATTAAATTTTCGAAAGTTTTTGTAGGTTATAGCATTGTGCCCACCAGACATTCCATTCACGGATAATTTTCGATAGGCAAAAACTATGCTATGATCGCTAATACTGATATGACGAACCCCCGAACACACAACTTTATCTGGACAATTAGTATAGATTACATCAATCAAAGTTGCAGAAGTCGGAGTTATTCTGGTTGGTTCAGTGATAAGTTGCTGTAGACCATAAATATCAGTGATATTCATTAATTTGCATGTATTATTGTCATATCGAGTAGCAATCATGTCGCAGTTAAGGTCTCCCATTAGAAAATATTCAATATTTTCGGAATCAGTGACAAGACTGAACTCCTTGTGCACAACCTTGCCATCGTCCTCGCCCCCCACTGGAGTCTATTAACGTTGGCCATTACGTGATATACATGAATACTTCATCTACCGCAAAGAACAGAGGGGTCTGGTTTGCTGATGAATTTCCATCAATGGACAAACAAGTTAAGTGAGTAGACGATATATATTTCCTTGCGCAAGGAAATATATATCGTCTACTCACTGCGAGATCTTAATACATGTATTTATTACGTCAAAACTGGACTACTATAATTCTCACTTAACCGGAATTCGACAGGATCATATTAACAAACCCCAGTTTTTTTGTGCAAAATTCTGCCGCAAGTCTTTTGAGTAGTACTAGGAAACATTAACGTATTTCACCTGTTTTAAGGTCTCTTCATTGGTTGGCTATTCCGGAAAGAACTGATTTTAAACTTTTACTTCTTGCATTTAAATCTGTTATGATGTAGTACTGCCTTATATGGAAGAAGTAGCTAGAAGTGTTAGTTCGTTTTGAACCAACAGGAACTCGGCGCTATGCAAATAAAGCACTCCTAGTTCAGCCTAATTAAGTATAACCTTAAAGCCTATGGTTACAGAGCTTTTTCACACGTAGCTGCTAAGATAAGGAATTCCATGTCACGAGTCAGTTTAATTTAAGCTCATGTTGTGAGCTGAGCGCTTTCAAATCAAAAATCAAACATTACTTTTTAAGCGTTCTTTTCAGTTGTAATTCATGTTTTTTTTTTAACAATCAAGTCATTGTAATATTTTAGTAGGTTTATTACTATTAGTATTTTAAAGCACTTTGGATCACTGAGAAGAAGGTGCTATATATGTGCATGAATATTATTATCATTATTATTATTACTCTTACTGTGGAAGTGAACAAAAATAATCCTTTTTGGATACATCGTTTCCTTTCTTGAAAAATCCTAATGTCCGGATTTTGATCTGATCTTGGGTTTTAGTAAAGAAACACACCCTGGCCCTAAATATAAGTAGAGACAGATGGCATTTCAGACTGCCGCAGAAGTTGCACCTTGTCTAGAATGTGCCATTACTGTGACAAGAAACATAGGTCTCCAAAAAGGAAATAGTAAAAAAACTGCAAAATCGAAAAACGTCCAAACAACTCAGTTAAAGTTAGCTCACCAAGCTTCCTCTTTATCTTTCAGGGTCGGAGCGCTATTTAACAAGTCGGATATTTTTTTCAGCAATTTGAGGGTGCAAAAGCTATTTTCCTACATAACTCGAGGTATTGTGATTCACATGTATCAATCAAACAGTAAAATGGTAATAGGGATTTGCCAAAAGATATGATCTCTTGGATTTGCTTATTTTTTGACTGGAAAAATGAAGTTGAGTTGAGTTCACTAGAACTATAGGATTGGTTTGTTTGCCCCTCCCATTGAGAGAAAATTGGGGCATGAAATTCTGAAAATAATTAGCCGTAGCTTGGAAGATGCGATTTGTCATATCAAACACATAGAAAATGGAAGAATATTTAGCTTTTCAAAAGGTGCTCTTGAAACTTAGTCCAATACTATGTTGCGTTTATTCCAAGTAAATAATTTAACTTTGGATTTCCTTTCATTACAGGACGGGACGGCCGCGATGGATTACCTGGAAAACCAGGAATACCAGGAAACCCTGGGGTACCTGGTGTTGGGTCCCCTGGAAAAGCTGGGCCTCCTGGTAAGGAAGGTCCACCTGGCAAATCTGGGGCAAAAGGTATTCTTCTCTAATAAACTTTACTTCGTTAACAGAGAGAAAATAAGCAAAAAAGAAATGTTATCTTAGTGTCTATCAAGATCGAGCTTTTAGCTTTAGCTGACATTTTCCAATTGAAAATACTTTTCAACGTTGTATTTCTTCCACTCAAAGGGGATGCTGGTAAGCCAGGCGTTAACAAACCGTTTCCAGGCCCTCCTGGTCCCAAAGGAGAGAGAGGTTCTGCTGGAAGTCCTGGATTGAAAGGGCCTCAAGGACCAAAAGGCGAAAAGGGAAAGGAAGGAGCTGGGAAGTCTGGAGTGAAATATGTTCGCTGGGGAAGGACCACTTGTCCAGGAGGTGCTGAGGTGGTTTACAAAGGTACTTCCGCACAGCGACTTTATGTAAACCAACACTGTATTATCTACAGCACAAAGTTTTTAGGAACTGGTCTAAAAAACCAGTACTAAGTTATTTCCTTTTTCCCCTCTTAAAGTTAGTGACAGGGACCATTCACTGTGACGCTTTAAGTTTGCAGAAACAGCATTCACTCCAAATGCCCGATAATTACATCCTTTGAACCTTTATTTATTAATTTTATTGAACGCAAACTGATCGAGGTTTATTACTGTGAAAGCTCGAGTGCAGTAAATGTATTGAATAATTTGTTTTGGGCAACTTGGTCCCGCATGTGTAATAAATGCTTTTTTTGTGACAATACTTTGTTATTTTGTGCGGACAGTCACCAAGACTAAGGGCAAATTTGTGGTGAGGTCATTTGAGAGCGGAGTGGTGTTCCCCTATAAACCTGTTAAAGTATGTAGTTTATCATCCTTAGGTTTGATGGGAGGTGAACCTCACCATCACCAAGGTGGTGGAGTGAACTACCTTTGTCTTCCACACAATCCAAAGTACGACAGGTACAGCGACGGTAATCAGGACTCAGGATATGTGTTCGGTACTGAATATGAGGTCAATTCCTACAATGGGTATCCTTTCAGACGAAATCTTCATGATCACGAGGCGCCTTGTGTTCTCTGCTTTGTCAAGTCACGTGGTTCAGTGCTGATGATGCCCGCGCGGAACGATTGTCCTTCTGGGTGGACCGAGGAGTATCATGGGTACCTGATGACCTCATATTTCAACCACCCAAACCAAAAAGACTTCGTCTGTGTTGACAAAGACCCAGAGTATGTTCCAGGGACCAATGCCAACAAGAATGGTGCCTTGCTATACTTCGTGGAAGGGTACTGTGGCTCACTTCCTTGCCTTCCATATGTTCAGCATCGAGAGCTGACATGTGCTGTTTGCACCAAGTAATAAAACATTCTCTCGTCAGTCTCAGAGAATCATTTTGTAATCATGGTTGAAAAGTAAAACTGAAGAAGAAAATTAAAACAGATCTTGAGTCAGTTTGTATCAGTACTGTAAAGCTGTCTTGATCCGAATTATAGATGAAAGGTTTGAAGGTGGTTTTTCAAAATGCATGTGAAAGATAGCATTTTAATTTAGGTTTTGCAAAACCTGCGGAAGCTTGATCAGTTACGTACTATTTTCTCTAGACTATTTGAGTACTCTTCCAGGCCCTGGACAATGATCTCCTTTATAAGTGCCATGCCACTTATAGAAACTAACACAATAGAGTTATTACCGTAGCTTTGTTCAAACACGTGACTACAAAAGAAGTAACTATATAGGAAAAAAACAGAATAACAAAGAAAAGAGTCGTTTGCAAGAGGCATATAGGGAGGAAAGGAGGAGAGGAGAGGAGGGCTCGGGGGCTGGTGAATAAGTGTTACTCGTAATCATTCGACTCAAAGGGAGAACAAAAGTCTGAGGGGGGCAGCAGGGTTGTGACGAGGTTTGTGGGTTCCCCTTTTGTTGTAATCATGGACCCCAAAATTCCGATAAATTGTGATATCTGATCCCATAAAAATTTAACGGTCCTAAGCAGTGAGTTTAAAATAGCTTGCTGGGCAGATTTAGCCCTAGAGGTGCGGGTGTGATACCCGATCCCAAAATTGCAACCTGATCTTGATCACACCTCAGGGATCCCTGATCTCACCTCAATGACCCTAGATTACTCCCCACCGATTCCTGATCCCACCCCCTTGATTCATGATGCCACGTACTAGTCAAACCACCTTACGGGAACTCATGACTCAGGGAATGTGTTAAGTATGCGTGTTTTAAGATTGACGTCTTTATCTATCCTTAGATATACACTTTATAAGTCGGTAAACCTGTCAAAATCAGTTTCTCTTTCCTACAGTTGATATTTATTAAAATAAACGTCCACAAGAGAAGGAAGACTGAAATCCGTATAACCCAATGCACTGAACTTAGTTCATTGAAAGTGGCTAAACTGGATTTTTCAGGAGTAATAGCTCCCAAGTGTGAGGATTAACTACCACATCACCATTGACAAAAAACGGAAAATGATGACTACGGCTGTAGCAGACAGAGATAAAAATTAGTCACGATCAATATTATTTTGACATCGAAGTTATTTCCTATGCCTAGCCTCTGACTGAATGACTCAGCAGCAAGAGAGGATAAAGGGGGCAGAGAAGGCATCCCCCATACACACTCTATTCCACAGGTAATTCTTCTCGAGTTATTTTTAGAATCGGGATAAAGTTACCTCGCGCGCTGCGTGGATGTTTCGTGGTGGTTTCGCATGACTAAACGCCGTGGAAAATATGTCGGGTGAAAGGCAATGAAAGCGAACAGAGATCGAGAGCATTCCTGAATATTGAAGCGAAATGAGTCGGCGCTCACCTAGGAAAAGAGAATCGCTGGACTCTTTGACAACCCATGAAATCACTTAAACTCGAAGTTGTCGTAACCTTAGTTCTTTATAGAATGAGAATTTTGGCTGGTCTATTGAAACCGGTCGTTTGTACAATAAAGCAAGTAGGACGCCAAGTGTTGTTTTTGTTGAATAATAAAAGACTAATAAAAGCATAAATATCAAACCAGAAATTGCTCTCATCAAACTGTAAATTATAAATGATCCTGAGAGAATATTCAGTGTGTTGAGGATTTCCCTGCTGTACTGTTAGCTCCATACAAGAGAGGAAGGGAGATTCTTTTTTAATTTCCGTTTCGCTGACACAGCTTTGGCAGAAATCTTTCTGTAGTCGTTTTCGTCGACAAAACGAATAGCAATATCGCTCTCCGCGTCTTCCACCATTTTGTTCTGCGTCAATTCGTGAAGGATGCGTGGCTTTGAGCGTGGGTCATCCACGCGGAACACATTCGCGCTATGTGATTGGCTGTTGTCTAATCCCCCATGAGATATGTGGTGTTAAAAATAACTCGAGACGAATTACCTTTGGAATAGGGTGTGCATGGGGGATGCCTTCTCTGTCCCCTTTATCCTCTCTTGCTCAGCAGTTACAAATCTAAAATACGTGGATGATGTTTGCAGGATACGTTGTTATGAAACCTTCAATGGACTGATGCAAAACAGGGAAGGTAATTTGTAATTTGTCAAGAAATTTGCGAACACGAACATGCAATTTCTACTGAAGATTATCAGCCTCCCATCAAGGTCCTTGATAGTGTAATAGATAAATCAACCATAGATCAGTTCTCATTCCTTAATCAGAAGAGTTCCTCATTGGAATGACAAATCTGTTAAGAAATCCAGAGGTAAATGTTTGAGTCTGACCTGGTGTATCCACACTTGGTCATTTTTGTGTGTGTTGTGTTGGCTGCGACGTGCGCTGCTTTGATGGTCCAGTTCTAATCTTTGGAATAACTGAGTCGTGAAGGAAAGCAAAGTCTCTGTCCGTTAACGATGCCGCTGAAAAATAATCTTTTAAACTATCAGTTAACGAAACAAAATATAGTGAACTGGTTTGTATGCTAAGGACCCTCCGTCTGCTTTTTTTTTTATATATAAGATTTTGGTTTTAAAGATTATTTTTGGTCCGAAAAGTTATCCGGACTTTCCAGATATGGGCTCCAGCAGTTGGGCTTGTGTTACCCAACAGATAAATCGTTCTTTGAGAGAAAAAAAAAACACTGTATCTGATATGTTCTGTTAGTCATATTGACTATAATTATTAACAAGTGTTTTCAAAATTTGTTTCAAAATGTTCAAGTACCATGAGGTGTCACGTGACCCACTGTTCAAAGTCCTCGTTCCTATCTGTGTGCTGGAGTGGGGTTACGGTTGCCCTTGTCTATTCCAGGTAATAAATAATGGATAGGGACAACTTGCTTCATTTTTCTTACCATTTTGGCTCCTCAGTTGGGATCGCGAAAATTCCCAGAGGCATAGTTTCCTGTATACGCGAGCACGCACGTGCCTACCTTAGAAAATGCCGAAGATGAACTGATGTATGAAATCAAAGCAAACCAACAGATTGACAACTTTACTGCAAGCTCCTCCCAGTCTAATTCTTTTTTTATTTCATTATTTTTTCTTATTGCAGCTCAATTTTGCAATTTCTGGAGTTTCGTAGCAAGACCCTGGTCTAAATTGCTCCAAAGAACATCACAGTTGTCAGCATCACAGACAGACAGAAAAATAGACAGATAAAGACAGCAGACCGATAGATAGATAGACAGACAGACAGACGGACGGACTTTATTTCAACACGAAGTTTATTCAGTTACAGACAGACAGACTAACTTCAATATGCAAGTGAATCAGAGAAGTAATTACACAATCAAATTCATCATTTCATCCACGGCCAGACTTTAAAATCACCTTCAAAATCATATGTATCTGTAACAGACACGCTTTTGCACTGTTAGTGTACTGAATGTTAGGGCCTTCATCCACTTTTTCATTTATATTCTATGTCAGGGCTATTTTGACAAAGGATGCTGCATGGGTACGACAAAGCAAGACCACAAGTGGCAGGGAGAAAAAATGAACCAAGGAGGGGAAGGCTGGTGGATCAGTGTTACTAAGACTCAAGCGACTCAGAGGATGAAGATACGACTGAGGGGGACCA
The DNA here is from genome assembly GCA_942486035.1 of Porites lobata. Classification (NCBI taxonomy): domain Eukaryota; kingdom Metazoa; phylum Cnidaria; class Anthozoa; order Scleractinia; family Poritidae; genus Porites; species Porites lobata. The sequence continues at coordinate 2,416,153 of CALNXK010000047.1, read as the reverse complement.
CCAAGGAAATGTTTTTGTACTTGTGTCGAACTTCTCTATTACAGACGCATACGTCATTACTCCATGGCTTCCGAAAGGTGATAAAGCATCCGCAAGAGATGAAAAACTGAAATCGGAAGGAAGGAAGTTAATTCAATATATCTGTGTTCGAGTAAACACACACGTTTAAGCTTAAACTTGGACAGATCGGCAAAGTCGCCTCCGAGGACCAGATCCAAGAACTACGGAACAAGAACACGGACACTCCGGATGAAGATCTCTGTCATTTTAACTGGCAGTGTTAAAGTTCTGTGCCAAATGAAACTACACTGTAACAAGTTAAAACTACTAACTACTTGCACCTAGCAGGGAAAAAAATGATAATAGAGCATCTCCGAACGTAACTGTTATGAACCATTTTTACATCGTGCAGTTGCAGGATTTGATGGCTACTTTCGCGGAACGGTAATGTGCGAATAATTTCTGGTTCGTTTAATTGTCCTGTCAGTCAAATATAGACAACTAAGAAGGCAATGTTCACTTATAATAGTCATATTTGATATATATTTACAGTGTTGATCATCTTGTACAGCAGTCACTTTAGGCTTTCTCCTTTCCGTTGCTGGAATATTGCGTTACGTTCGAGTCAAGTGGATATAGAGTGTTTTCACTCACGTGACTTGGTTTCCTAGCAACCTTACTATCCGCCATGTTGGTGTCCCAAGAAAGAAAGCGTGAGCTGGTCACTTATTGTATTTATCGATTTAAACTGTGAAAGATCAATCTTATATGGGTTTCTATTACCATGGTTCTGTGTATTATTGTTGGCTGTGGCAACAAGAGTGGAAAAAGTTCACAAAAAAAGGATTCTGCAGTGAAATTTAGTCGCCTTCCGAAAATCGTTAGAAGGCGAAATGATGGAGCAGTTGACGACCAGAAGAAGACGTGCATGGATTTCTGCCATAAGTTGCAGTGACCTTACGGACGATAAGCTTGAACATGAGAGGGTTTGTTATAGGCATTTTGTGTCCGGCCGAACCGCCAAACAGTGCGAACAATTTGATGTTGACTGGGTTCCAACATTACATCTCGGCCACACGAAGAGACCGCAGCGTGTTCTGTTAAAAGTTTTAATGTAAAATAGGACGCTAGCAATGTGGGAGCAGGTTTCCCCTTGCCCAGCCATACATCCCCGGCAATGTGCACATAAAATCCTTTCGTCATTCTCGGTGATGATCCACAGAGGAACAGTTGGGTCGTTCATCTTTTGAGAGTGGTGAACCTTTAAAGCTCGTGTCCAGATACCCGGCAGCCGGGAAATGTTTTCAAAAAAACTAGATACCCGGCAGTCAGAAATTTGACCAATTTTCTCGAAATAGCTCGTTTAATTCCTCTAAGAACGTAAGATATTTGTTTAGAAATCTCAAGCGATTATAAATATTGCCTTGGGTTAAAGGTAAAAGCAACTGTCGAGCTTGGGCATAGAGTGAAATCTCAATGGAATTCGACACTTAGAAAATATTCAAGTTCTGACACACTAAGTCACCTCCCGATGAATATCCACAGAAATTATCAACGAAGCCTCACCAGAGTATTTAGTGTTTGTTCAGAAATGCCAAGCGATTCTAAATAAACGTTTCGTGTTGTTGTGGACAAATTCTCCGCGCTTGCATCACGGGTACGGTTTTCAAAATACTAGATGCCCGGTAGTCGGAAATTCATGGCCAATTTACACGAAACATCTCACTGAATTTGTGTAAAAAGATCAGAAAGTTGTTTAGAAAACTCAAGCGATTACAAATACTGCTTTGGGCTTGAAGTAGAGGCAACCGTCGAGCCTTCTTGACCTATTTTTGCCGTTCTCCTTGCCATCGCCGGATCGTGAAGTCCCTAGCATTTGCGTCACGCAATTGTAGTGTTACACTGGAAGTTCAAGGGCACTCGACAAATTTCACGTTGTTTGTAACTCAGAGGATATCTGTTAAGACTACAGACTCTTTATAATTTAACATACAAATCGAGTAGACTCAGCAGATACCGAGAAAGAGTTGTTTCGTGAAAGTACAGTGAGAATTTCCGACTGCCGGGCATCTACTGAAAACAGTTCCCGGCTGACATGCTTACCGGCAATGATAAGTCCGTGGACACTTTGTACAAATCCAGAGACCAACTGGTTATATGCTTGAAGACTTTTAAAGGCCTTAAATTGTTCCTTATTGTAGTGACTGGTTTCAAGAACAAGATACGAAACGAGGTCAATCGACTCGGTGGGAGGAAGACATTCGGCATAGTATTTTTGGCATGAAATTAGAAAAGGATCGACTCCAATGCACGCTATTTTCTGCATGTACCGTTTCTTAACAAGAGGATCAAGTGTATTTGCATATTCAGACAATTGGGGAGCGTCATCTTTCTCCTTAGACATCTTTTATAATGTAAATGACCGTAGATCCAAGAGACTTTATAAGCCGCGAAGGGACACCAACATGGCGGCGGGAGTTTTCGCGGGAAGATTTTGAACTTTGTGACGTCACCTGAAAACACTCTATACGTAATGGTAACAGGACTGAGTGGAGTCCAATTCGGTCTGTAATCAAACGAGTGATTAACAAAATCGGACGACCGCGTAGCGGGAGTCCGATTTGTTTAATCACGAGTATGATTACAGACCGAATTGGACGACACGAAGTTCTGTTACCAATTAATCATAACTTTAACAAAATTTGTGATTCGCTAGCAATGCAAAAAAAAAAAAAGCCATTTAAGCGCGCGCGTGATGGCGCGTACTGTCCAATTACTGAGGCATGACGCGTACTGTCCTATTAAACTGTCCTATTAAGGCTGAAATCAGGGCAGTTGAGAACCAATCAGATTTGAGAAGTTTGTTATAGTTATGATTAGGTACTTTTAATGAATGGGACAGTCGTAATAGTACAAAATTGATGTTCTTCAAAAGTCGTACTGCTTTCCTTTTCATATATACAAAACATTACGATGACAAAAGCATTCTTAGAACTGTTCTATTGAAGAAGCACAATACATTTTGACAGGCAACTCGAAAACGTCTTGAGAACGCCACGGTTTCGAGTTTCACAACAATAAATTTTCTATAACGTTTTTTGAATTTTTATATGTTACTGTTTGGGTTAAGTAAGAATAACGATAATGTCATTTTGAGGCCAAAAATTGATATACGAAATAAGCGCCCCCTCTCGCTTTAGAAAATTAAATATTAATTGCCACCGGCGCTAATTCTAGCATTTAGGGTCACTCAGCTGTCGTGGACGATTTTAATAGTTTGACGATTTTTGCTTGGCACCGTTAGACTCGGCTACAGGTAAAGGATGTGTCTTTTCTTTTTTTATTTGAACAGATTCTAAATCGATGTTGAATTTAGGAGCGCTTTCATCGAAGAAGGGGGTATAAAAGTTAGAAAAGGAAAAGGCTTCAACATTTGTTCCCCAAAATTTTCAGTCAAGATAATGTTAACCGCAATTTAGCCTTTCCGGCACTACAGCCCGGCCCACAGTTCTTAATGAAAAGTATAAAAGCGCTGCGCTAGAATCGGCGAGTTCTCGGGGTGCTACTGAACACTTGCTACTGAATCCTGCGAGAAGTACCAACGATAATAAGCGCGTCGTTTGGATTTTCAAACTTTTATTTCAAAGTGATCTGCGGATACTACCTCTTCACCAGTGCACGTTAATACAAGTTAACTTCACTCTGTAACGTTTTTGACAAGGAGCTTTGCTCACAAAATAAGTAACAAAAATTTATACAAGAGAAACGCAATGCATACCCCAGCCGGACGGCTTGCTCTCTGGACATCATGCAGGGCCTGTTGATATAGTAACCTCAAAGTCGTTCTCTAAAAATCAGCAAAAAACCATGAAAAATTGATATGAAAACCCGAAAATCGCAGTCTCGAAAAGAGCAAGCACTCTTGTGTTTGGACGCAAAGAGTTTTTTTGTGACTAATTTGAAACTCTGTTGAAGCTGTACCTTTCTAACATGGAGCGAATGTGACAAGCAGTTTTATAAGGACGCAAAAAACAGCTCTTCAAAGAAATGTAAAAATAATAACCGCACAAGAAACTACTAAAAGCAAAGACTAACCACCGTGCCCGAAAATTGCTACGAAACTGAAAAACGTCCCAACAACTCAATTTAAGTTACCTCATCATGCTTTCTCCTTTTTTTTTTCTTTCAGGGTCGCAGCGCTTTTTAACAAGTCGGAATTTTTTTCCAGCAAATTGAGGGTCCAAAAGCTCTTTTCCTACATAATTCGAGGTATTGTGATTCACGTGTAGCGTTCAAAAAGTTGGGATTCTTTCTGGTCTTTCCTTTGACAGTCTTGTTGCGTAAAATGGTATCTGGGATTTGTCGAAAGGTACGGTCTCTTGGATTTGCTTATTTTTTGACTGGAAAAATGAAGTTGAGTTCACTAGAACTAGGATTAATTGGTTTGTTTGTTGGTTTGTTTCCCCGGCCCACAGACTTAGGACACTAAGATGAGAAAAAAATTAGCCTTAGCTTGGAAGATTGGATTTGTCATATCAAACACATAGAAAATGGAAAAAATATTTAGCTTTTTAAAAGATGCCCTTGAAACTCGGTCCAATACTATGTGCATCTATTCCAAGTAAATAATTAATTAACTTAAAATTTTGTTTTATTACAGGACGAGACGGCCGCGATGGATTACCTGGAAAACCAGGAATACCAGGCAACCCTGGAGTACCTGGTGTTGGGTCTCCTGGGAAAGCTGGGCCGTCTGGTAAGGACGGTCCACGGCGCAAACCTGGGGCAAAAGGTACTCAACTTTGATTTATTTTTCTTCTTTAAATAACAACGAGAAACTGAGCACAAACTGAAATGTGATCTTCACAGTGTCTATCGAGATTAAGTTAAATATTTGGTACTTTTCCTAGAAGAACATCTATAGGACACATTTTCAAAACACCTTTTAAAATCCTTCAACCTTGTTTCTTGACTCACAGGAGATGCTGGTAAGCCGGGTATTAGCAAACCTTTTCCAGGCCCTCCCGGTCCCAAAGGAGAGAGAGGCGGGGGGGGGAGGGGGTTTTGCGCATAAGCAAAATTTAGAAAATGACCCACGAAGAGTTCCTGATATTGGACAAAAGCTGAGTGGCCTACGCCATTTTCTACCTAACAGTAAACACCGCTCGGCGGGTCAGCTAGCTGTCATCAAAAAGTGATCTTTTTCAAACTAGTTTTTCAATTTTTAATCGTTTGAGCTGAGACTTTGCAAGATAATAGAACTTTGTATTCCCAACAATCGTATGTTTTGGAATTTTTGAATTGAACGGTTTTTGGTGCGAAAATGACTTCATAAGATTGACAGCGAAACATAACATTCAACTTATGCTATGACAGGTTAGCAATTTTGAAAGACTGATACTCAAAGAAGAACTTAAATGTGAAAAACGTTTTTGAAAACCTCATTTGGTTGCCAAGATATGACATGCGTAAGATCACCAAATTTCTAAAAATATTTGCAAAATGGCGGAAAATACGAAAGTCACTGCTCAATAACTTCTCAACCGATTAAGCTTTACAAATAATATTTTTTTCAAATTTGAGCTCGTCTCTTTGAGCTCTTTTAAAAGTTGTAGCTGAAATATTTGTTGGAGAATTGATTTGTGTCGCGCCGAACCTCTTGACTGTCAAGTCAGAAAGATCAAATTACACTCAAGCGGCACCGTGAATTTTGCGTTCCCAAAAATTCATTTCATATGTTGCCCAGAGTTTTGAAAACATATTTTGAAAGCTTAGCGATTGATTTTTAATGTGGAATGTCTTTTTCTCTTTTAAACCATGTATCGGATGTGATTTTAGGCCTTTGAAATTTGACAATATTTTTTTCGCGTAACTGTTGCTTAAAATTTTGTACATATTTGAAAATCCATAAACTATTCCAGTTATAATCAATTTAAGAATATGACCACAAAATATGTGTATTAAAACCCTTTTAATACGATTTCGTAGCCCGGTCCCGAAAAAGCGGTCCGGCGGAGGCCGTTAATCGCGCGAACTTGACATTCGCGGTATCGCCAAAATATTTATCCAATGAAACTGAAATTTATATTTTCATCACTAGAATACCTAATGTAGTCTACAGAATTTTTTTTGGATTTTTCAAAAAATTTATTT
>CALNXK010000047.1:2397500-2400000 GCA_942486035.1 Porites lobata | reverse complement strand
CCGTCGTTGTACTTGTCGTACTTTGGTTTGGGTGGAAGGCAAAGGTAATTCGCTCCACCACCTTGGTGATTGTGGTTTTCGCCTCCCATCATCCCTAAAAAATGAGTTAGATAAATTTGTACTTGCATTTTCAGAAGCGATACTTCCATCTGAATTTGTGTCACCTATCCTAATGGCTACAGCAAAAACTCTCCCCACGATATACGTAATCCAAGACTTCTTGGATTCTGGATTCCATGCAGTGATTACTGGATTCCAGGTACAGTGGAACCTCAATATAACGAACCTCCATATAAGGAAGTACTCTTTATAACGAACAATTTTTTTTAACCCCATTAATAGTAAAATATATGGAAGAAAACCTCGATATAACGAAACCTCGTTTCAGTGAACCTGTTTTGCCAGTCCCTTGGCCCTTCATTATATCGAGGTTCCACTCTACTGGATTCCGGATTTCTTGTCAGTGGAAACTGGATTTCGATTTCCAATCGTAAGCGGGAGCTCGGATTCCTGGAGCTGAATTCCCTAGATTCTGGATTTTACCAGTGAAATTTGCCGGATTCCAGATTTCACCGACAAAGATTTGCCGGATTTCACGCGCGCGATCCGGAATCCAAATTACCTTACATGGCGAAATAACGTAGGAGAATCACTATTCTAACTAATGTTTATTGATAAGAAGGCTTACCCCAGCAATCGGTGGGCAGTGCGTACCTATTATTACACTTTGGAAGAGGAAAATAGTATAGAGCATACAAAAGGGCAACGCGGCCTGCATGAGAATGCATGTATATTTCATTTGCAATATTTCGTCAGGCACGTCCTGACTTCCTTACTCCTCTGTTGACTACGAGAAAATTCGTTACCATTATACGATTTAAATAATCATGGAACAAAAGGATATATTACAGCGTTAAAGCAGTTAAAATTGCACTCCTTTCTGGCAAATATTATGTAATTAGAATCAACCTATCTATGTAATTAAACAATTAAATCAAAATCAGCTTTTCCACAACAATATCAGACCCCTGCATCTATTGTTGACAAGCGAAGTTATTATGTTCATCCTTGTCTATTCTGAGGCACATAAATTCCAGTTGCAATTAATCGTAATAAGTAAAATTTCAATACAGAAAGTCAAATAATTTCTTTCTTACCACTGTACACTAATGTTGCATTTCCAGGGCATTCGGTTCGGCCCCAGCGGACGTAGTTTACACCAGACACTCCGTTTCCTTTGTCTCCCTTCTCTCCTGTTTGTCCGGGGGGACCCTGAGCGCCATCATTTCCTTTTTTACCAGTTTTTCCTATGGTAAATACAAAAAATGAATTGTTCAACATTTCATGACGAGAAACTGGGAAAAGAGAAGTTCTAAAAGCCAGCTGAATTCTGTCGAATGTTCTAGTGACGTAGTTAAAGAGACTAACGGCGAGTTAGGCCATTTACTTGATAGGTTTAACGTGACATGCATGCTTCCTGTGGCTATGATAAGCAATGCTGAAAGCACCTTGGATTATGTTTATAATAAAATGCTAATGGCAAAAATTTTAAAGATGCTTATCACCTCTTGGTCCAGCAAGTCCTTGAGGTCCAGGGGGACCCTGTCGTCCATCTCTTCCATCCCTTCCTGACGGGAAATAAAACCAGACGTTTATTAGTCCTCTATCATATCTAAATTAAAATATCTTCCAAAAAAAGTTATTTTACGTTCGTTAAATGAAGTGCTATAGAAAATTAAAAAAAATATTATGGACGGAGTACAGAACAAATAAGTGAATTAGGGAGGATCTCAAAGCGGAAGATCAATGGTTAGACATCTTTATAAAGAAACAAAAGCTGAAGTATTTTGGCCATTTGAAAAGACGTGAGGGCTTGGAAGGAAAGATAGATGCGACAAGAGAAAGAGGAAGACAAAGAAGGCAATGGGAAAGGGACATACGGGATGTTTTCGACATGTAATTAACAGAAGTTGGAAGATATTGGCACTTGATAGAGAGCTTTTCCGCTGTGAAGTCAAAGGTGCGACGTCCAATAGCTCTAAGGCCTTCTCCTCTCCCCCTTAATCAAACCTTACACAAGACTAATACCACAGATTAACAATGAGAAAAATCAACTAACCCGCAGGGCCTGGTTTCCCAGCTGGCCCAGGAGGTCCTGGTATTCCATCTCTGCCATCTCGACCTGAAAATCGGAGCTTAGTTATTGCATTGATCTTTAGCTGCATGTTTGCTCGAAAAAACAATGCGGTTCTTATTCTAGTATTTTACTTGACGGCATTAATGTGAAAGGGGAATCTTCTTTTTTGAGAGGCGCTTATTTAAAACTTCTCAATTGCGACTGCAACAGACTTTCACCTTTCTTCCTTGAATAACTTATTTTTTGAAAAAACGATGGCAACAATGTACAGCAAAAGTTAAGCTGAAAGGTTTAAAATCTCGTACGAGATTCAAAAAATAATAAAAAAAGGAAACAAAAATTAATAATCGCCGCAGTATTGTA
>CALNXK010000047.1:2297500-2392500 GCA_942486035.1 Porites lobata | reverse complement strand
GGTATTTAGACTGCTGAAGAGGAGTTCGCCAATGATATAGCTTCAGCTGTACCAATTAGACTGACTGTCTTCGCACGTATGGACTGGTGTCAGAACTCACCTGAAGTGAATCATTCTGCTCAGATGCTATCCAGTTATACATGTCGTCAGAAATCGGGAAGTAATGTCAGCACGTTAGTGCAGTAATGTAATATCAAGGAAGTTGTCGGACCGGTGAGGTTTTTTTAAGGACACTGCAAAATCCTCATGATTATACCGCGGTTTGACAACTTCCTGGTATCACATTACCACAATTTAGGCAAAAACTGGGAAAGAAAAGAACACGATTAGTTTCAAGTTAGGATTACTTGTACTTCTTCCTTTTTTCTGAACCCGGGAATCAGTTTTCGGACGGACGTACCGCAGACCAAGAGAAACTTGGTTACAAGGAAAAAAGGTCGATCATTCTTGAGACTGAGCTTATTCGATGGACAGGTTGTTATTTTATGAATAAAAACAATTTTTAACGACTATGTCCACCAGGCTATGTAATCTGTTGATATCATTAGCACTTAGAAGTCACAGAGGACTGTTGGCACTTTCCTTCAGTAAAAACTCGTAAAGCATTGTAGTGATAAATGTTGTCATTGATTAAATGAATGAATCTTCTAGAAGGTTGCAATTTTTTCCTTCCATGCAATAAATGTAAGAGTTGATTTCGCAGTATTAGTCATTTTCAAGACAGGGATGGTTTTTTTAAGTTTTTTTTTTCTAGAGGTTAAAACATCAGCACCTGACGTTTTCAGTAGCTGTTGGTTCATCCCGCGCACATTTTGAGACAAGTTCAGTGATGAACAGTTGCTATGGTTACGAGATATGACGTCATAAGTAGCCGGTGTTCAAGCCATTTTTGGGTGAAAATACATGTTTTTTTAGCGTCTTTCATCAATAAAAGTAAATCTTGTGGCTAAAATCATGCAAAGTGCTTATTTTGTGTGTTTTTTTTAATGTCAAGCGCAAAAAATTGCTATTTCTCGCGGTTTTAACCTGATTTCTAATTCTTGGCAAAATCCAAGATGGCAGCAAGATGGCGACCGTTGTTGGTGACGTCACAGGCCTCCAGCAGCGCCACCACCCATAAAATATACCTCATCTTGTTAAGAACATCAAAGGCTTTCCACTAAAGGTAAATCGTTTCGAAATACTGCAACATATCAACATACCACGGTGGGGGTATGACTTTCCATGTACGTCCGAGAGTTAACATTATTGACGACTTAATGTCATAGCAACTCTTGTATTTTGCTTTGTCCTGAATTACCACCAAAGCTTTATTAATTAGCATCTGATGAATCACAATTTTGGAAATTCTTGTAAAATTAGATTTATTCTATGACTTGCTGCATCCATTAAATACCCAAACGCCCACTTCCCGTAAAACTGTCCGCGTGTTTCATTTTTCCTAACGGAAAAAGTATCGTATTAGTTCTAATCAGAAGGGGTCCTGATGTTTTTATCTTATTCAACTCTCAACAAATTTTAGTATTTTACTTAGCTAAGAATTGTTTCTTACGTACATTACTTTAATATTGACGTGTAAGGATACTTTATGCTATAGTACAATTGCTTTGTCATTAATAACCACCAAAGCGGCACAAAACAACCAAAAGTGACGGATTTTAAGGATATTCAGTTTTTACCCTTCTTATATTTCGAACTGCCGTATGAAGTTTTCGTGAAAAATTAATATAGGATGCAATGACCATAAACTACACTGGCATCAGACCACTGAAGCACAAAAGGATATACTCATACAATTGATCTACGTTGGACATATTATTAAGAACACCGTTTTGTAAAAGAGCTGATAGATTTTCAAGTCTATTACTAAATAGAAAAGACACTGCGTTGTCTGCCTTTTTCATTACAATATATCTTTTATAATAAAAACATACTCTTGAGCTTTTGGGCTACAGTGTTTTCGCCTACATAAGGTTTGTGCAACGTTCACTCTCACTTTGTGCACACCGCGCATGTCAGCTCTCGATACTGAACATATGGAAGGCATGGAAGAGAGCCACAATGCCCTTCAACGTGGTACAGCAAAGCACCGTTCATATCCTTATGGGACCCAGGAACATACTCTGGATCTTTGTCAACACAGACGAAGTCTTTTTGGTTTTTGTGACCGTAATATGAAGTCATCAGATACCCATGATACTCTTCGGTCCATCCAGATGGACAATCATTTCGTGCGGGCATCATCAGCATTGAACCACGTGATTTGACATAGCAGACAACACAGGCGCCTCGTGATCATGGAGATTTCGTCTGAAAGGATACCCACTGTAGGAACTAACTTCATACTCGGTGTCGTAAATATATCCTGTGTCTTGATTACGGTCGCTGTATCTGTCGTACTTTGGAGTGTTTGGAAGGCAAAGATAGTTCACTCCACCTCCAGTGTGAGAGTAATGTTCGCCACCCATTATACCTAAAGACAAGAAAGCTGTTTGAAACTTTTTGTCATTTAAATTTCATTCACACTGAAAATGAACTAAATTAAGGTGTTTCGCTACAGTTTTTCAGAGGCAATACCGATATTTTTCAATCGCCTTAAAAGTGGCCATGGTTTTGTCCTTGTCCAATCGCTATAAAATTTTCACCAGTAATTGGCTATGGATTGAAATTTGTGAAAATTCAGTTTTAAGTAAAATCGATATTACTATGACAACAATAAACAAACAAATTTGAAACGGATAAAAGCCGTTTTTTGGTGTGATCTAGACCTGCTACTGAAAATCCAACGCTAGGAACTTAAAGTTTGGTGTTTAGCAAACAATCTCCGTAAGAAGCAAAAAATTCTGTATGTTTGAATTCGACTAAAACGAAAATATATTTCAAACCTTAAATTTTCAATAGCCGTGATAGATTATTTAATAAAAACGTTATAAATGACTCAAATTATTCTTAAGTAGCGTCCGAATGCTGCTTAATATCATATTTTGATGCTAAGAAATTTTGGTTTACTTTCGTTCTTGCGATCTTGAAAACTAACCCTTTTTCTCGCCACCTATCTAAGTGGAACCTCATTCAAAATTTGGACTTTTAGCGCTTTTTTTGTATATCTCTGAAACGACTCGAGCGAATTTTTTTAAAATCTGTTCACATAATCTTCATGATGTATATAATAATGTCTGAAACTTTCATTGAGATTGATTCACTGCAGCACCTTGAAATTTCAAGACAAACCAAAAATCCGCGCTACAACATGCACTGTTTTGACGTTATGCTAATTTTTCCAAATTAATGCGGACAATAGATATATCCATGACTCGTACATTTCAGTGTGAGTATTGTCAATGTTTTACATTTAAAAGACGCGATAAATTCAAACTAAAATGTACTAGTCATGGGGGTATGTATAGTGCCCATTATTTTGGAAAAATTAGCATAACGTCAAAACAGTGAATGTTGCAACGCAGATTTTTGACCGGTTCGTAGGATAGGTTTGTCTTGAAATTTTAAGGTGTTGCAGTGAATCAATCTTAATAAAAGTTTCAGACATTTTTATAAACATTATGAAGATTATGTGAACAGATTTTAAAAAAATTCGTTCGAGTCGTTTCGGAGATATACAAGAAAGCGCTAAAAGTCCAAATTCTGAATGAAGTTGCACTTATACAGGTGGTGAGAAAACGGGTTAGTTTTCAAGATCGCAAGAACGAAAGTAAGCCAAAATTTCCCAGCATCAAAATACGATATTAAGCAGCATTCTGACGCTACTTAAGAATAATTTGAGTCATTTATAACGTTTTTATTAAATAATCTATCACGGCTATTGAAAATTTAAGGTTTGAAATATATTTTCGTTTTAGTCGAATTCACACATACAGAATTTTTTGCTTCTTACGGAGATTGTTTGCTAAACACCAGACTCTAAGTTCCTAGTGTTGGATTTTCAGTAGCAGGTCTAGATCACACAAAATTCGGCTTTTATCAATTTCAAAGTTGTTTCTTTATTGTTGTCATAGTAATATCGATTTTACTTAAAACTAAATTTTCACAAATTTCAATCCATAGCCAATTACTGGTGAAAATGTTATAGCGATTGGACAAGGAAAACACCACTTTTAAGGCGATTGAAAAATATCGGTATTGCCTCTGAAAAACTGTATCGAAACACCTTAAGTATTACGAGTTTACAGTAAATACCATCGCGCGAAGACGTGCATTTTCCTAAGCTAGCCCTATGAAACAGGTTCTTAAATAAAAGGTAAATAGCTCAAATTTAAGCTATTTAGGTTCTTAAATAGATTCTTATTTTCTGAAGAAAAAATACATTGTAGCTAAGGGTAGTGGTCGTCAGCTTATTCCTTATATGAAATAGCTGCATACGATTACATAGAAGTGAAAGAGGTAAGTAAAAGTATCTTTGTTTCCAAAGAGGATCATTCTTGAATGTTGACTTATTTACCTATTAGTGTACACATCGTCAATTTTTTATTATAGAATTAAAAAAAAGAACCTGTTTTAAATTTTAGGCTAAACATATAGGTTCTTGTATTGAGGGGGCTTAACTGGAAAATTTTAACCTTATAGGTTCTAGTTGGTTCTTAAAAACCGGGGCCGAGTTCTTCGAAGCTGGGTTAAGCTAGGATAACCCAGGGTTTGTGCGCGATTTGAATTCAGATTTTAAAGCTTAAAATTAAAAAGCGTTTCAGTTTCAATTCTTTTTGTCTACAAGTTGATGATTGGAAGGTCTAAAAATAACAGAGAAAATTATCCGGGAAAATACTTTTGAACACAAGACAAAGAAACCAGGGTTAAATTTAACCCCAGGTTAAGCGCTAATCGGCCTTCGAACAACTGGGCCCAGGTTTCTACCTGCGGATTTTACTGTATATATCCTCTCGGCAATACGTTTAATGATGAATTAACCACTCAATCACGATATTGTTCCTGCAACCACCCTAACTACGGTCCATTTGTGACGTCATACGTTACGCTATTTTACGACAACTTTGACTTCTAAGTTACGCTGAAGGTTTACTTTAGGATATTTTTTTGAAAAACGCCCAAATCTGTGCGATTTGCTCGACTAACACGCCTGAGATGCATGTAAAGAGAAAACATGCCCGAAAATACGACTGAAACGTCCATTCAGGAACTCTAGACCCACTTTCCAGCCATCACTATAAGCTTGAAAATATTGCCATAGGCCTTAAAATACCAAAACAGGTGGAAACGCCCACAAAAACGAGTTTTCATGTTGTTCCTCACAAAGCGATTGCTGTAAGGCCCTCCTGTAGCAAAGGTTTATAAATTACGGAATTACTGCAGCATGGTTCAGTTGTCTAGGAGTCGACCTTAGAAGCAGATGGTTGAGGTTCGACTCTCGGCAAAGCCTTTTATTTGTGATACATTTTTTCCAGTTCAGTTTTTGTTTTTTTCTTTGAATCCTTTGGCTAGTTTCCCTGTATTCTTACTACTGTCCCTTTACAGCCTCCTCGCGAGGTTTTTACGATAAACGTATTGCTAGCGTTAATATTGACATACGACCTACTAATAATGCTTCGCAAACCTGCTGATAATCGCAAATACATTGTTCAACGAGAGAAGGTAGATAAAAGGATAATGTCTCCTTACCATTGTACACCACCGTTGCATCTCCTGAGCAGTTGGTTTTTCCCCAGCGAACGTATTTCACCCCAGACATTCCCTTTCCTTTCACTCCCGGTGGTCCAGGGGGACCCTGAGGACCGACGCCTCCTGTTTTACCAACCTCTCCTATTGAAAAAGAACTATCGTGGGTGAGTATTAGTGAGTGGAGAGTGAAGCAAACAAGCGGGGTACAACCCTTGGCTATAAATCCAATTTAAATTGCTCTTGTTATTTGCCATCCTTGTCTGTGTTACCAAAGACGCCACATTTAACACTATTCAGACCATTTGTTTTTACTTTTTGTGAACGGGGGTAGGGGGTTTCGGAAGCATTGCTCTATAACTTAAAGGCCGCTCTTGATACGGCCACCAAAATTGCACAGAATAATGTACAAGGCGCAACATGATTGACACAATGAGGTGATTTGACGTCCTTATGACGTCATTTTGTTGAATTTATTGACGTACACGCCATGACGACTTTAAAACTGTTCCCAGATGGTTTTGGTGGTCATAGCTTCAACGGTGTTGAAGTTATTGAACTTTTTAGCAAGGAGGGACCTTAAAAGCCACCTGGTCTGAATATATAAATACAGCCACTACAACTACAAGGAGGAGAAGAAGATGAAACAAGAGTTCGAAAATGAACCCTTAATTCGTAACCTGGGACCAGGCTCCTTGACGTGAACAGATTTTTACGCCCCTTATTTGTATTCGCTTTTTTACCACTAAGAAGAAATGAAAAGTCAACATCACAGTCTGTATTGCGAAAACATTTTGCGATCGTACTCATGAGAAAGCGCCACAAAAATACATGACAGTGGAATCTCGATATAAAGAATCCCTGTAGGTATAAGTTAAACCCCTGTAGGTATAAGTTACACCCCTGTAGGTATAAGTTAAAGCTCTGTAGGTATAAGTTAAATCCCTGTAGGTATAAGTTAAACCCCTGTAGGTATAAGTTAAATCCCTGTAGGTATAAGTTAAAGCCCTGTAGGTATAAGTTAAACCCCTGTAGGTATAAATTTAATCTCTGTAGGTATAAGTTAAAGCCCTGTAGGTATAAGTTAAATCCCTGTAGGTGTAAGTTAAAGTCCTGTGGTTATAAGTTTAACCCCTGTAGGTATAAGTTAAACCCAAGTAGGTATAAGTTAAATCCCTGTAGGTATAAGTTAAACCCAAGTAGGTATAAGTTAAACCCCTGTAGGTATAAGTTAAACCCAAGTAGGTATAAGTTAAACCCCTGTGGGTATAAGTTAAACCCAAGCAGGTATAAGTTAAACCCCTGCAGGTATAAGTTAAACCCAAGTAGGTATAAGTTAAACGAAGCCCTCGACATAACGAATTATTTTCTTCACCCTCCAGTTAGTAATAGTTACATATGAAAAAGAGCCTTGATTGCGAGCACATTTTGCCAGTCAGTTGGGCCTTCGTTGTATCGAGGTATGACTGCACATAATGAAACTCTCAGAAACCTCCATCTTGTCGTTAGTTTTTGAAAACATACCTGCTGTTACATTGTTACTTTTAGTTATAAGGATATGTTTTTCAGGTAATTTATATATCGTTTCGTTAGTGAATCTATTATTTCGTTTCCTACAAATAAAAAAAATCATTTTTGTGGAGACAGATTGGTTTTTCTCGTTGGGAACTAATTTTTGCCATTTTCACGAAGTACCCAGTACCCAGTATTGATAATATTTTCGTTTTTGTTAAGTACGTGTATACATAAATACGAATTTTCAAATAGTACTACGGTATGTGTGTATGTAAAACCATTGTATACCATTTTGAGGCAAGTTGCAATTGAACGGACACGATATTTTACTTCCGCATTTTTCTGTAGCGAATTTAAGTTGGAGAATATTTACTCTGGAGTAAATGTTTGCTGGAAAAATGTTTGCGGTAATTTTTATTTGCGGGAACTTATGTTTGCGGATCGCTGAAAAAATCGCAAAAATCGCAAAAATTAGAACCCGCAAAAATTTTGTGCAACACGGTATGTGGTCAAAGTCTGGGTCATACCTCGAGGTCCCGCGGGACCCTCTCTTCCATCTCTACCGTCTCTTCCATCTTTACCGTCTTTACCGTCCTTCCCGTCTCTGCCTGAAAGGAAATCCTAAGTTTGAGAGAATATTCATTTCAGTTTTCTTGTTTGCATAAAAAATGTTAGCAGTGTTATTCTTTTACAGACCACTGCATGCATATGTTAGTTCAGTGAAACTTTGATATAAATCAGCCGCAAAACTTGCCATGACACACTTCTAACTTTTATATTTCATTAGAATTGAATTTATAAACTGATCGGAACTGAATTTGTTAAAGCGCAGGCTTTTCCACGAAACTAGACTGTTAAAGTGTTTTTTTTCTTCGCTCGAATCTACGCTAATGCACGTGCTGCGTGGGCACATTCCCATACGAAAACAGTAGTGCTAACGTTAGCTAGAGCCCATTTACATGGGTTCAGACAAATTTTTGAACGGACGAATTTTTTACCTGTGTGCAATCCGTTTACATGGAACCGTACACGAGCCAGCGTAAAAACCCTTGGTGGGAAACTTCCCACCTACCCCTCCCCTAAGCCAACAGTTTGCCCTAAGTGGGAAGTAAGTGATGATGTTGACGTAGGGGAGGGGTGGGTGGTCAGTTTCCCAGAACCTAAAGTGATCCAATCCTTCTTTAGGGAGAAAGGCAAGACGCCGAGTAAGGAGACTAAGGAGAGAGAAACAAATCTTTATTGTCGCCTTTCTCACTTGGGTAATATTCACGAGAGCTCACTTGTTTCACTCGCTCTTCCTTCCCTAAGGAGAGATCAGTGACTACACGTAGTATAAATTCGAGGCCTTATCCTAGGTAAATTTGAAGCCAAATATACACGTTGGGATTCTACAATGTGGCCTTTAATAGCATTGGTGAGGTTTTCTTGGGAGAAACTGCACGGCTTTTTAAAGCGGGACAAATCAAAGCGGCCATTTAGCCCATTTTAGCTACAAGATCGATGGCCGAAAAGAGCGTTTTCGCTCACGTGGCCAGCATCTGTGCTAATTCATTACAACAAAAGAAAGCATTTACATGAGAAAAGAGTTAAACGCCTAGAGGATTTTCTTGGTACACCAACACGGCCGCCGTTTCATTGTTTTGGAACACGAATATGGCCGCCGTGACGTCATGTGAAAGCGCTCTATATATGGACCTGACAGCCGCAAGGTGGAGTTGCATTGTCATTAGTCATACCATAAATGACCTAATGAACGCCCACTTTCAAATAAACGCATTTGCCTAATAAATGCCCCCTGTCTAATAGACGTCTCCTGTGAGAATACCTCCAAAAGACTAGGAATTAGCAAAATGGAGCAATTCATATAGTTTCTTGCAATTGCTTGTTTAACCAGGGTTTGCGTATTTCATCTTGTTCAATGTCAAGTTCCAAGTAAGGATAGACTAACGATGGAATCAAAATGACCTTGAGCGAGGATTCTGATATCGTTTTGTTGAGCTTGTTGCAGTTATGCAAATAAACGCCTCTTATCTATTAAGCACCCCCGCTTGGACCCCTAAACTTAAATAGACGCACGGGGCGTTTATCAGGTCATTTACGTTAATTACAGTTGACTTGCTATAAGTTCTGCAAAATGAACTTACCTGGAAGACCTGCCTGTCCAGCCGGTCCAGGGGGGCCTGGTCTTCCATCTCTTCCATCGCGACCTGAAAATTTGAGCGGAACTACGTACTAGTCACATGTGTCCCCCAGGGAGACATTCTTAGAACATCGTCAAGCGTTTTCCTCTAACAAGAGACAATCCCCCTGAGGAACAGTGACCTGAGTGATGGACTTACAATAGTACCATTTCTGTTTAGAGTAAAAGGCATGCAAAGGAGTTTTGAAAGAAAACTGATTTGCAGAGACATCGAATTTATGCAGCTCCGCAATTCCAGTCGTCATCTGGAACTAGGAAATGGCCGAGTCTTTCCCGTCCACCCAAACATTAGTAATGGATATCTCCTTTTTACTGTCAAACTCAGAAAACCGTGCACACCTGAAAAATTTCAGGAATGTTGATTGTGTACTGGCCAATCACAACAAAGTTCAGGATATACAAGCAAACCTCAAAACCACAAACTAATTGCCGTTGCTTTTTGCAGTTTAGGTATCAATCAATCAATCAATCATTTATTTTAACACGTTACGTCAAAGAGCTAAAAAACTCGTTCAAAAAATAAGTCTTATTGGCTTATTTCTCGCAACACGATAACATTCCATAAATATTTCTCGTGTTCACGTTTTTGTGAGTTTCACAGTAATAATTTTGACAACAATGAAAAAATCCTCTTCATATCTAATAATGTGGATCCTCCTACATCTACAGACTTACAGCTGCTTACATACATTCATATATGGAACATTGACAAAAACTTCTTTAATAATATTATAGGGGTATTTTAATTTGAGATTTATTACATAAATAATGTAGGTAATACTATGTACTCACGTGGGAATATTGAAACATCTGGTTGTTGTCATGGTTCCTCGAGTGATTTGGTGACGTTATTTGATGTGGAAATTGTTACGATTTCAGATGACCTCCACTATTGACCCGCCATTTTGAATTTTTATCCTCTTTTAAAAATCTTAAACTTTGCGAAGTATGACGGTACAGCATTATTTTGTTATCTTTACTGACCTCTTTCAAAATGCCTTGAGATCCGCCTTTCAGCAGCAGTTCTGTTGTATTCTTGTAATCTAATAAAAAAGAAATGCTCAGTTTCACCTTGTCACCTCTTGGCATTTAAGAGATTTAACAGATCTAAAAAAAAATATATGGGGAAACTTCCTCGTCTCTACTTTTTAAGGATCCCGTGTTAATTTTTCATGAAAACAAACACAGAGCAGTGTTTCGGGCTTATTTCGACAAGTGTCAAAAGCTAACTCTAGTCAATCGCTCGTGTGGCGTTTCTGCTTACCTCTTTTCAATCACGATAACACGCTTAGCCAGACTTTGCAGATTAGAGGCCCTTTGTTGTACGGACCTTCTTTCCCGTACGACTTTGTTTTCATCCAAGGCTGTTTGATTTGTATGGGACTTAAATGATCTTTCAACAACGATCTTCTAAATTATGTTTCCCAGATTATCAATGCGTTGGTCCAGCCTCGTAAACTTGTGGTACATATAAACGCACACAGAAACTTGAGATATAATGGATGCAGTCAAGCACATCGCTATGAATACATTCACAAAAGAACGAAAACTCTCATCAGGCTTTAAAGACCTTGAACAAGTAGTCGGTTTTTCATTTGCCATTTTCCATTTCAGAAACTGATATCACAGCCTGGAGATATTTCGCGAATTGTCGATCAGCAGTGTGCGTAGCTGATTTAACACTTAAACCGGCTCAGATCCACACAATGCACGACCCCACCAGCAATGCTGATCTTCTTATCGTGCTAAAAGCTGCTAAAATAAAGTTCTTATTTTAATGTGATGCCAAAACCAGACTTAAAAGTCATGATGTCACGATGAAATGACCCTGGGGAAAACTCTTATCGTAAAGGGAGTTAAACGCGTTGCTCGTCTGGTGTACTTCACAGATTTTGGTATCCTCTCGTATGATTAGGAAAAAACCAAAATATCTTTAACCTGATGTATATGCATCGATAAAGGATGGGTGTGAAAAGTCAGAAATATACCGTAGAACTGAACTACTGGTTAATCAACAGAGTTATGAGCAAACATATAAAATAATGAAAATAAAATAATCAAAAAATGAAAAACTACAGCTCTTACATGTACTACTCTAAAAACCTCTTTTTTAAAGTCTCAGTTTATTGCATATCAGCAATCATCTTTCTCAATATTGTAATAGATTTGCTAAGAGCTAGGGACCAATTAAATAAAACTTTTACAAGTGTAATTTACAAGTGAGTGTGGCCATTGTCTTGAGATGATGTTACACGGGACCATTCGCAACGACAAGTTTTAGCGCAACACAGCGCTGCAATGTTGGAGCAATGTTGTGGCCATTCGAAACAGCACAATGTCGCAACAATGTTGCAACGCTGTGTTGCGCTAAAAGTCGTCGTTGTGAATCGTCTCTTGTAACACCTTTAGACAGGGGCACCCAACAAGAATTTTCGGAAGAATATCTGTTAGGAAGACGATTTGAGATCTAGAATTTTCGAAACATTTGTTGTAAAATTTCTTGCTTGTCTGCCTCTCCTACGATTTTCGAACATCTACAAAATGGTATAATTGCCTATTTTTAACGGATTTTTACCCTAAAAAGGTCACCTAGAATTTTCGGGAGCCTTTTTTCTGGCTGAAATTTTCGTAAAACTGTCCGCGTGTTTCATTTTGCCTAGAAAAAGTACCGTATTAGTTCTACTCAGAAAGAGTCCTGATGTTTTTATCTTATTGAAGTCTCAAAAAATTTTAGTATCTTACTTAGCTAAGAATTCGTTTCTACCTACATTAGTTAACTATCCGGATGTGTAAGGATACTTTATGCTATAGTACAATTGCTTTGTCTGTAATAACCACCAAAGCAGCACAAAACAACCAACAGAACCTTCAGGTATTCCGAACGGCCGTATTAATTTTTCATAAATAATTAATATAACCTGCAATGAACTTAAACTGCACTGGCATCAGACCACCGAAGTACCAAAGGATATACTCATACAATTGATCTACGGTGGAAATATTATCAAGAACACCGTTTTGTAAAAGAGCTGATAGAGTTTCAAGTCTATTACTAGATAGAAAAGACACTGCGTTGTCTGCCTTTTTCATTACAATGTATCTTTTATGATAAAAACATACTCTTGAGCTTTTGGGCTGCAGTGTTTTCGCCTACATAAGGTTTGTGCAACGTTCACTATCACTTTGTGCACACCGCGCATGTCAGCTCTCGATATTGAACATATGGAAGACATGGAAGAGAGCCACATTGCCCTTCAACGTGGTACAGTAAGGCACCATCCATATCCTTATGGGACCCTGGAACATACTGTGGGTCTTTGTCAACACAGACGAAGTCTTTTTGGTTTTTGTGACCGTGATAAGAAGTCATCAGATACCCTTGATACTCCTTGGTCCACCCAGATGGACAATCATTCCTTGCAGGCATCATCAGCATTGAGCCACGTGACTTGACATAACAGACAACGCACGGCGCCTCATGATCATGGAGATTTCGTCTGAGAGGATACCCACTGTAGGACACAACTTCATACTCGGTGCCGTAAACGTATCCTACAGTTTGAGCGCCGTCGCTGTATCTGTCGTAAATTGGAGTGTTTGGAAGGCAAAGATAGTTCACTCCACCTCCAGTGTGACTGTATCGTTCGCCACCCATTAGACCTAAAGACAAGAAAGCTCTTTGAAACTTTTTGTCATTTAAATTTCATTCACACTGAAAATGAATTAAATTAAGTAACGAGTTTACAGTAAAAACCTACGAGTGAGAATCTGCAACTTTCCTAAGTAAGCTCTATGAAACAGGTTGTTAAATAAAAGGTATAATTAGCTCAAATTTAAGCTATTTAGGTACTTAAATAGACTCTTATTTTCAAAAGAAAAAATACATTGTAGCTAAGAGTAGTGGTCTTCAGCTTATTCCATATTCTAAGTTGGAGTGATAACTTATGACATAGGTGCCTTAAAGGCACCTATCTCATTCTTGAATGTTGACTTATTTACCTTAGTACGTGTACACATTTTTTTAAAAATAGATTTTAGAAAATGAAAACCTGTTCCAGATTTTAGGCTAAACAACTTCTTGAATTGAGGAGGCTTTTAACTGGCATATCATATCGGGTTCAGTTAGCTGGTTCTTAATTAAAAACCAGGTTTTATCTGCGGGGTTTACGGTATATATCCTCCTGGCAAAGAGTTTAATGATGAATTAACCACTCAATTACGATAAAGCCGCTTCTATCATTTGTGACGTCATAAGTTACGTTGTTTTATAACAACTTTGCATTCCAAAGGTTGATTTCCAGTATCGCGTAATTTTTACTTACGTACTTGAGTAAAGTGTACGTTCGCAAATAAAATAGAGGCAATGCATGAAAGGTCGCTCGTAAGCGTAAAAGTTGACCCTCGTTCAACTTCTCGTTTAAGCTCAGCCATTTTTATCTTGCCTCTATTTTATTTACGTGATTAAAATTTACCTGCGTTAACGTGCGTAGCCAAAACCGCGTCTGTGGAAATCAACCTTAAGTTACACCGACGTCTACCGTAGGAGAGTTTTTGAAAAACGCCCAGATCTCCGCAATTTGCTCTAACACGCCTGAGATGCATGAAACAGGAAAACAAGCCCGAAAAATACGACTAAAACTTCCATTCACGAACTCTTAAATTAAGCTTAGAAATATTACCACAAGCCTTAAAATACCAAAACAGGTAAAAACGCCCACAAAAACGAGTTTTAATTTGTGTTGTTCCTCACAAAGCGATTGCAGCTGTAAGGCCTTTCTGTAGCAAAACATTAAAAATTATGGAAATTACGGCAGCGTGGATCAATAGTCTAGGAGTCGAAAGATGGTTCAAGTTCGACTCTCGGCCAAGCTGATTCTTGTTTATTTGAGATACATTTTTTTCCCGTTAAGTTTAATATGTTTTTCTTTGAATCATACTTCTTCCCTTTGGCCTGTTTCCCTCTATTCTCACTGCAACCCCTTTACGGCCTTCTCGCGAGGTTTTGGCGATAAACGTATTGCTAGTTTTAATTATAAGACTTTCTAATAATGCTTAACCCTCGGACGTACAAGGGGGGAAGGGGTGGATGCCACCCCCGTGCGGTTTTTCTGAGTTTTTTTCCTAGAGCATAAAACATCAGCACGTGATGTTTTCAGTAGCTGTTTGTTTATCGCTTGCGCACTTTTTGAGACAAGTTCAGTGATGGTCAGTTGCTATGCTTACAAGATATGACGTCATAAGTAGCAGGTGGTCGAGCCATTTTTGGGTTAAAATACATGTTTTTACAACTTCTTACACATTAAAAGTAAATCTTGTGGCTAATCATGCAAAGTGCTTATTTATGTGTTATTATTCATGTAAAGCACAAAAAATTACTATTTCTCGCGGTTTTAGCCTGATTTCTAATTCTTGGTAAAATCGAAGATGGCGACCATTGTTGGTGACCTCACAGGCCTCCAGCAGCGCCACCACCCATAAAATATACCTCATCTTGTTAAAGGGAACCTCCACTCTTACTACAGAATAAGTTTAAATCGAATAAAATTATGTTGATAAACAAATTTGTTCGAAATTTGTCCTTAAAAGAAGTGATTATATCAGGAAAAGTGAATTTTAAAATTGCTTATTTTCACTTTCAAATTTCGCGGGCGCCGCCATCTTGAATAATTGTGACGTGTTATGGTTGCTCTATTGTTCTGACACAAAGAGCTTTTGTTTAATAACAATGGGGCAACCGTAACACTTCACAATTATTCAAGATGGCGACGCCCGCAAAATTTGAAAACAAAAATAGGCGAATCTAAAAGTTATTTCTTTCGGATACAAACGCTTTCTTTAAAAATATTTTAGATTGACTTGACTGTAACAGTTATTTCCTGTGATTTAAAGTTATCTTTTTGTTGAAGTGGAGGTTCCCTTTAAGAAGATCAAAGGCTTTCCACCAAGGCTAAAATCGTTTCGAAATTCTGCAACAGATCAAAAACTCCGGGGAGGGGTTCCATTCCCCCCCCCCCCGTTGTACCACGGTGGGGGTATGAATTTGCGTGTACGTCCGAGGGTTAAGAAAACTGATAATCGCAAATGAACTGTTTAACGAGAGAAGATAGATAAAAGGACAATGTCTTCTTACCACTGTACACTACAGTTGCATCTCCAGAGCAGTTGGTTCTTCCCCAGCGAACGTATTTCACCCCTGACAGTCCCTTTCCCTTCTCTCCTGGTGGTCCGGGGGGACCCTGGGGGCCAACACGTCCAGTTTTACCAACATCTCCTATTTAAAAGGAACCATAGCCAGTGAGTATTAGTGTGCAGAGAGTGAAGAAGAGGAGAATAACCTTTGATTATAAATCCTTACATTATTAATTATTTTGAATTGCACTTGTTATTTGCCATCTTTGTCTCGGTTACCAAAGACGCCGTATTTAACACTATTCAGACTTTTTGTTTTTACTTTCTGCGACCAAAGTCACTCATGATACGAACACCAAAATTGCACAGAATTATGTACTAGGCATACCATGATTGACACAATGGGGTGATTTGACGTGCTTATGACCAAAGTGTTCCCAGATGATTTAGGGGGGAACCTTAAAAGCCTCCTGGTCTGAATATATAATCACCTTCACTACAACTACAAGAAGGAGAAGAAGATGAAACAAGAGTACGAAAATGAACCCTTAATTAATAGCCTGGGACCAGGCTTCTTGACGAGAACCGATTTTTGCGAACGTTATTTTTTCATTCGCTTTTTTTCCCACTAAGGAGCCTTCTCACATCCTACCTTTAAAGTCGGTCGAAAACCGAAGAAATAAAAGACAACATCACATACTGGGCATGTATTACACAAAAGTTTTTCGGATCGTACTCACCAGAGACAGTGGAATCTCGATATAGAGAACCTCTGACAGTATAAGTTCAACGGAGCCCTTCGTTGTATCGAGGTTCCATTGTACACAATGAAGCACTCAGAAACCTTCACCCTCGTTAGTTTCTGAAAACATACCTGCTGTTACTTTGAGGCCAAAGGATATTTTTGGGTAATTTATATATCGTTTCGTCAGTGAATCTGTTATCTCCTTTCCCGCTACAAATAAATAAACTCATTTTGGTGGAGAGCCTCAGTGCTCCGCCGAAAGATATGTTAAACAACGAGGAAGTCGTAAAGTATTTTCAGACGTTCCAATATTAATTAATTTCGCTTGTTTGTGCTCAACGTCCGGGTCATACCTCGTGGTCCCGCAAGTCCTCGAGGTCCCGCGGGACCCTCTCTTCCATCTCTGCCGTCTCCTCCATCTTTACCGTCTTTACCATCCTTCCCGTCTCTGCCTGAAAGGAGGTAATAGAGTAAGTTTGAGAGAATATTTTAGATATTTTAAGAGAATAGTTTAAAAACTTTTCCTACAACATGTTAGCAATGTCATTCTTTTACAAACCACTGCATACCTATTCGTTCAGTAAGAGTTTTATACTGAAATCAGCCCAAAACTTACCGTGACATTTCTAACTAATATATTTCATTAGTGGATAGATAAACTCAGCTGAATTGAATTTTTCGTTAAAGCACAGGCTTTTTCACGTAACTAGACTGTTAGAGTTTTTTTCCCTGGCTGGAACCTGCACGTGCTGCATGTAACACTAAGCACATTCCTATACGAACACACATTCCCATACGAACACTGCAGTGCTAACGTTAGCTAAGACCCCGTTTACGTGGGCCCGGACAAATTTTTGAACTGAAGAATTTTTTACCTGTGTGTAACCCGTTCACACGGAACCTTGCACGAGACAGCGTAAAAATCCTTCTTTAGGGAGAAAGGCAAGACGAGGCGTAAGGAGAGAAAAAATATCTTTCTCCTCGCCTTTCTCACTTGGGGTTATATTTACGAGAGCTCGTGTGTTCACTCACTTTTCCTTAAGAGAAGTGAGTGATTACGCGTAGAATAAATCCGAGGCCTTATCCTAGGTAAATTTGAAGCGAAATATACAGATTGGGGTTCTATAATGTGGCTTTTGACAGCATTGATAAGGACTTCTTAGGAGAAAATGAACCACCTCTTAAAGCGGGACAAATAAAAGCAGCCATTTAGCCCATTTAACTCAGTACAAGATCGATGGCCGCGTTGACGTTGCATTCAGGCAAAGGCATGTTTACAATTGACTAACTATGAGATCTGCAAGATAAACTTACCAGGAGGACCTGGTCTTCCATCTCTTCCATCTCGACCTGAAAATTTGAGAGAAACTAAGTAAAGTCACATATGCCTCCCATGCCGTGACATCCTTAGTGTTTCGTCACGCGTTTTCTTTTAAAGCCAAACGAGCCCCTGTGGAACGTCCACGTCGGAGGCTAAGTCATGTACAGTGATAGACTTACAGTAGTACAATTCTGAATGCAGGGCTGGCACTACGGTAAAGGGCTGATTTAATATTATTATGGGCCAATATTTCGGCTAACAAAATTAGCCTTCCTAAGGGCTAGAACTATACCGAGAAAAAATATCTTTTAACGGCTCCTAAAATTTGAATTTAGAATTCACATAAGTGGTTAATAATTAACAATAATTATTAATACTAGATAGAATAATATACAGGTAAATGATTACACAATAAAAATAGAAATAGAAACAGTCCAAGATTTTTTTTACATCTTTTACATTGGTTCATATAATGTTAGGTTTGTTGAGTCACAAGTAATGTGATATTTAATTTGTCTTGTTTCTCCAGTGTTGGTGAAAGTGTATGATGTTTTCCCATGGTTAATGTATGGGCAGGTGAGGCAGCCATGTCTGGAGTTGCAACGGAATGTGCAGACAGGGGGCTTGCCGGGTGTGCTGTCGTTGTTTGCGAGTTTTGCACGAACGAGCAGGTCACGACGGTTTGGTGAACGGCAGAAAGGGACGACAGGTACTTCTTTAAAGATATTTCTTAAGCGTTGGATTGCAGAATGGGTTGTTGTTGGGAAAACATCGTGCACTTGGCCCGGAGGAAGGCTAATTTTGTTAGCCGAAATATTGACCTATAATAAATCAGCCACGGATACTTGGGCATTTAATATTGCAAATAATTGACCGTGGCAAAATCAGTGCTGTTGTATTCCTAGACTTAAAAAAGGCTTTCGACACGGTGGACCACGAGATCGTTGTATCGAAACTAAACCTCTACGGTATTAATGGTATTGCGCATCATTGGTTTCAGTCATATTTAGAGAACCGCACAAAAATGTGTTCCATCAATGGTCTCCTCTCTGGCTGTTGCTATTTAAGTTGTGGTGTCCCTCGGGGTACTATCTTAGGTTCATTATTGTTTCTATTATTTATTAACGATCTTCCCAACTGCCTGTCAAATTGCGAGCCTCGGGTGTACGCTGATGATACCCATCTTACATACGCGAGCAACAATATTCACAGTATTCAGACAAGTTCAAGTTCAAAACTCACTCTAAAAGTTCTTCAAGTTCAAAAGTCATTCTAAATATGACTAAAAGCGAGTTCATGTTAATTGGAGGCTAGGCAGAGGCTAGGTACTGTAAGTCTAACAGAAGACTTAGAAAATGTTCACAATTGGCTAAGAGCAAACAAACTCACTCTAAATAATGACTAAAAGCGAGTTCGTGTTAATTGGATCTCGGCAGAGGCTGAGTACTGTAAGAGTTTCCCCAACACTTGCAATTACTGATTTTCGAGTTACCCTAGTCGCTACTGCTAAATCTCTTGGAGTGATTAGCCTGCGTAGCCGTTATTTTGTAGTAGTCGAGTGAGATTTGGCGGCGGAGCCGTCACGAGCGGCGAAGCCGCGAGAAATACCGCCTGCCAGAGAACCATGCTTTTTCGAATGCCGCCCAATTTTGTCACCATAGCTGATCTCAATTAAATCAAAGAGAAACCTGCAACTTGGAACACCCGATTATTTTCGCGCGAGACAGGCTAAACACGACTCCTAAGCTCGTGATAATGTGAAACGTGACCTTGTGAGTTTGCTTGAACAGAGGTTTTTTTATTTTCTCGGCTCTCGCGCGAAGGTTACTAGCACTACACAGTGCATGTATCATTCTAAACTTTGACTGAGTAAATCTTTTTTTTGCCAAACTAGGCTTAACATTAAAAGGTCATGAAGCTGGTTTGTTACGTGCATACTGAGTAACCATTTCCTGTGGTTTATTCTTCTGTAGGTGTTCCTGATAGAATTTGATCTCAGATGCAGTTGTAAAGTGTTTTAATTTTCTTTCACCTTTGTTTCCTACGGCTAAATAAAGACAATTTCAGCGCTGTGAAGTTTAAAGACGCCATTTCGGCAATTTGGTCATCAGTTATGCTCTTTTTAAAGGGGAAACCACAATCACTTACGTCTTTTCCAGTTTACCATCTGCTCCCTTAATTGGGAAATATATGCGAAGGATCATCTAACATGATTGGCATATGTATGGCCCTCGACCAAACCGTTTCCTCGCACACCGGTGTGCGGACTATTCAAAATACCGGGGTTTTCTGGCAGGCGGTATTTCAACCGCCTCGTCCTTACTCCCTTTTTTTGAAACACGGCTCCGCCGCCAAAACTGTAATCTCGCACCCACACAATACCGCCAGCTACGCCGGCTATGGAGTGATCATCGATGATAATCTCGATTGGGGTAGCCATATATGGAGAAGATAATAAAGAAAGTATCTTTTGGCATCGGTGCCATAAAGCGAGTAAGGCACTCTTTAGCACGGACAAATTATTACAAAAATAACTTTAGCTATAGTGGCGCCATCCTATGGAACAAACTCCCTTGTAATGTGAGGAAACCAGAGTCCCTTGCCAAATTCAAATGTCTTTTCTTAAACAAGTACTCTAGGGCACAGCACTATCTATCTATCTATCTGTCTATCTATCTATCTATCTATCTATCTATCTATCTATCTATCTATCTATCTATCTATCTGTCTATCTATCTATCTATCTATCTATCTGTATCTATCTATCTATCTATCTATCTGTCTGTCTGTCTGTCTGTCTGTCTGTCTATCTATCTAGCCCTTTGCCTGCATTCAGACTTGTTTTATTTTACACTTTAAGTGACGTCTGACTACAGCATCGATCCGGCAAGAGGAACCAGTCAGTTATATTTACACGTTGCGTGGACCTCTGCATTCAAACAGTTTTTTCCTTTTTTACAATAGCACCATTTCTGTTAGTTTAGAGTGAAAGGCATGCACATGAGTTTTCAAAAAAAAAACAGCAATGTAATAGTAGGGATATGAAATTGATGCAGCTTCTCATTTCCAGTCGTCACCTGGGACTAGGAAACGGCCAAGTCTCTCCCGTCCCCTAAAACAATTCATCAACATTGACATTTCATAGCTCGAGTGACTTGGTGACGTCATTTGATTTGGAAATTGTCACGATTTCACCTGACCTCCACCCTTAATTTGAGCCGGCATTTTGAATTTTTATCCTCTTTATCCTCTTTCAAAAATCCCAAATTTTGCTAAGTATTTTAACTGACCTCTTACAAAATACCTTGACATCCACCTTTCAGCGGAAGTTCTGTTGTATTCTTGTAATCTAATGAAGAAGAAATGCTCTTATAAGAAAAAAAAAATAATTAAAAATATACTCAACGGGGCAACTTCTTCGTCTTTGGTTTTTAACAGGATTTTTAAAGATACCGTTCTAATTTTTCATGAAAACAAACTCAAAGCATTGCTTCAGCCTCATTCCGATAAGCGTCTAAAGCTCATCAATCGCCCTGGTGACGTTTCTGCTCACCTCTTTTCAATCATGATCACACGCTTAGCCAGACTTTGCAGATTAGTGGCCCTTTGTTGTACGGACCTTCTTTCCCGCACGACATTGTTTTCATCCAAGGCTGTTTGATTTGTATGGGACTTAGACGATCTTTCAACAACGATCTTCTCCACTATGTTTCCCAAATTATCAATGCGTTCGTCCATCCTTGTAAACTTGTGGTATATATAAACTTGAGATATAATGCATGCGATCAAGCACATCGCTGTGAATACATTCACAAAAGAACGAAAACTCTCATCAAGCTTGAAAGACCGTGAACAAGTGGTCGATTTTTCATTTGCCATTTTCAGTTTCCAATCTGAAACTTATATCACAGCCTGGAGATATTTCGTGAATTGTCGTCGATCAGTAGTTTGAGTAGCTGATTTAACACGCAACTCTCAGCTCAGATCCGCATAATGTGATGCCAAAACTAGACTGAAATAAATTTATAATATGGTCATGATGTCACAATGAAATGATCCCAGGAAAGACTCTCATTGAAAAGGGGCGGAGTTGCTCGTCTGGGTTTAACCAAGTATATGCATCGATAGAGGCTCGGCGTGAAGAGTCCGAAATATACCGTTATACTGCACTACTGGTTAATTGATAGAATTATGCGCAGAAAACTTTAAAATTATAAAAATAAAATGATTTATCAAAAAATGAACTGAATACAGCTCTTTATATTACAAGTATTCTAAAAACCTCTTTTTTAAGTTTCAGCTTACTATATATAGTGAGTCAACCTCGTCAATAATGTAAAAGATTTGCTAAGAGCTAGGGGTAAATTTAATAAAAGTGTCACAAAAGTGTAATTTACAAATGTAAAGGTGATGTTACACGGGACGTTTCGCAACGACGATTTTTAACGCAACACAGCGTTGCAGTGTTGGAACAATGGTGTGACCACTCGAAACAATGTCGCAACAATGTTGCAACGTTGTGTTGCGCTAAAAGTCGTCGTTGCAAATCGTCCCGTGTAACATCACCTTAAGAAAATGACTACACTTGTAAATTACACTTGGAAAGTTTTATTTAATTGACCCCAGCCCATGTGCTGTTAAGAGCCTATTTTATACGTGCTAGTGTCCTACAATTTTCACAATAGGTTGAGTTTAATCGTCCGGGTGAGCGTAGTCCTGAATAGGACTGTTGTTGTTGACAGTGACTGACGTTTCGACATCCTGTGCGGTAGTCATCTTCAGAGTCAAAGTGAGTTGTATCACGTCAGTTGATGGTATTATACTCTGGTTATTGATCTGATTGGTCAATTACGTCGCGATGTTATTGGTCGTCTGTCATTTAAGCCGTGATGTTTCATTTTGACTCTGAAGATGACTACCGCACAGGTTGTCGAAACGTCAGTCACCGTCAACAGCAACAGTCGTATTCAGGACTACGTTCACCCGGACGATCAAACTTAACCTACTTTTGAAATGACTCCTGGGTTCAAACCTTTCACATTTTTCACAATGTTACCACTCATTTACCAACACTACTAACTGAGCAGAAGATCATCGTTCTTTTTTTTTTTTGGAATTATGAGCTTGCCAATTTTTCGGCCGAGCTACATTGCTAGCAGAAGTTTCTTTCCGGGGTGGTTTTGGCATTCATGACGAAATCGTTCGCTTAGTTAAACATTAGCCAACCACGCGAATGTCAGCGACGCGAACGACTAGTCTTCCTTTTGTCCTTAATGCTAAAAACCATGTCGGAAAGAACCCTCTACAAGCAGGACTGGTAAAACATGACCTCGTTGTGGGCTTGCAATATTTTTGATCCTATAATAATACTCTCAAAAAAAGCTAGACTACGTTTTATTAAAAACTTGAGTGTTGCTTATGCTTTAAATCATAAAGATAACATATAAATTCCTGTTTAACTCATTAATAGGGAGCTTAAGATAACGAGAATAACAGCCAGGGTGAAAACGCCCTCAAAAACGAATTTGTTTAGCGCTTTTGTTCTACTGTTGATGTGCTGTGTTTTACTTTGTAATAATGCTGATAATATAAAGGTAAAAAGCTTACAGCTCTCTGTTTATGGTGAAAATTTACTTAGAGGTAACTTTTATTGTAGTTGTATTTTGTAAGTA
Organism: Porites lobata; assembly: GCA_942486035.1. Classification (NCBI taxonomy): domain Eukaryota; kingdom Metazoa; phylum Cnidaria; class Anthozoa; order Scleractinia; family Poritidae; genus Porites; species Porites lobata. Next base: position 2,369,293 of record CALNXK010000047.1, on the reverse strand, counting down.
ATATTATTCTTATTTTTTTTTACATAGTTTTATCCATTTGTAATTATTTTTACACGACCCCACAAGCTTTGAGCTTTAAATCACTCTTATCGTGTTTAAATAAAGGATATGTATGTATGTATGTATGTATGTATGTATGTATGTATGTATGTATGTATGTATGTATGTATGTATGTATGTATGTATGTATGTATGTAAGTGCTGCTAGATTCTCCATGACAAGAAACAAATAGCGCCGCAAATAGAATGTTACAGGGTCAAAAAACCCAACAGGCAGGAGGCAAAAAGATGGCTATTTTCAAGCAAGCACTGATGAACGAAAGGGTTAGTTTCTTGAGAAACTGTGTGGTATTGCGTCGAAGAAGGAGTGAAATACAAAGATTAATTAGTTTTGACTGCCGCTTAAAAGCTAGCCAAGCGTGCGTCCGCTAATTTTGGAAAGTCTATAATGGCGTGAGCTTGTAAATTAATGTTTTAGGATCTTTTAATTTTTTATTTCATCAAAATTTTAGTCTATGATAGTGGAATGTAAATCATAGATTGATCATATGTTGATAAAGATTTTTGCTTTGTTTTATTATCATCATTATTATTATTTTTTTCAACGTAGATTGGCCATTGTAGGAGGATTGAAAAGCTGACGTTTCTTCAGGACTGTTGGAGGATTTTAAACGATGTAGGATAATCGAGAAACAAGGCCTGCTTGTGGTCGGAACGGGACTAAGATACGTTAACTACTCGCGCAAGCTGCATTCCTCTGATATATAACTCTAACAGTAAGTTCAATTGGTCAATGCAATAATTAAGAAGACAAATAAAATTTCCTCCTAGTACCATTGTACACCATTGTTGCATCTCCAGAGCAGTTGGTTTTTCCCCAGCGAACGTATTTCACCCCAGACAGTCCCTTTCCCTTATCTCCTGGTGGTCCGGGGGGACCCTGAGGGCCAACACTTCCTGTTTTACCAATCTGTCCTGTTTAAAAAGAATTATAGTAGATGAGTTTTCCTATGCAGGGAGAGAAGCAAGGTTAATCTTTAACATCAGTTTTGAGTTGCAATTTGTATTTCCTTATCATGATCAGCGGTTTGCATCATGTTCATTCTAGGTCTTGTCCGTGTCAGCAACAAAGCACTAACATTTAAAACATCTACGAGATCTATATCTAAGAAGGAGAAGCTGTAACAAACGCACGGAAATAATTGAACTTTTAAGTCGGTCGAGGACCGCGGAAATACACAGAAAACATAACAGTCTGTATTATGCCGAGTTTATCATCGCTACAAAAAGCACTATGTTCTGACCAGAGAGAAGAGAGAATAATCAGAGTGGACTGAAAACTCGAAAATAAATTAATGAGAAATGTGTTCAGGAATGTTTGAGAAATGGTAAGCGCCAGTTTGACTTTTGGCTACTTCCATCGTACATTTTAAACTCATCTTCTCCGGGGAGAGACTGGTCATACCTCGTGGTCCCGCAATTCCTGGAGGTCCCGCGGGACCCTCTCTTCCATCTCTACCATCTCTTCCATCTTTACCGTCTTTACCGTCCTTCCCGTCTCTGCCTGAAAGATGAGGGAACACTCTACTTTACTCAGTCTCCTCTAACGCAGCCGTTTTAAGACTTTGCTTTCATACACTGACGTGCCTACCATATATGTACCTGTGTGCGTATATGTACATGTACTGACGGCCGAGCAATTTGTGCTCAGAAATTAGACAGCATTAGCCAGGATTATGTGGAAAAGCCTTCACTTTATTTAAATCTTACTAAACCGTGCAGCGCAGTGGACTTGCTGTCTAAATTGGAACCTATCAACTATTTATTCAACATCGTCTGCTTGATGTTTTCAGTTCAACTTGCACGCACCGTTCACGCTATTAGGGACCTTAAGCAACGGTGACAGCGACTGCTACGAAAACGGCACTTTGAAAAGTGAATTTGCGCTGCCTCAAACTTTATCGCGCTTATTCTCGTTGTAGTCGTGCAACGACGGCTAAGAAATGTACATAAAAAGCGTGATGCACGTGCAAAGTTGTTATTTTGTCAATCTCAACCTATTGGTTTTTTGCCGTTCTCGTTGCCGTCGCCGTCGTCGTTGCATAAGCTCCCTATTATTTCCTTGTGATCTGTTTAATGTCTGTAAATCTGTAAGTATCTATATTTTGTAAATATTGCTACAAAAAGGAAAATAAAATAAAATAAACGTTTTACTATATAAGCGAACCTTTTTTGCTCTAAACCTTACCCACTGTCAGAATACACCTGTATGTGTGGAGCTTTATTAACTCAAAAAAGTTCCGGTATGTGTGTCATTTACTTGTATTAAATCACAGTGGAACCTCACCTTACGGGCACATCGTCTATAAATATATATGACCATTTTGATCATCAAAGTGGCCATAGTTATAGACGAGGTGGCAGTATGACGGCGGATTTCACGAAGTTTGTCCTCTGGTAAAATGGCTGTTCATGTTCTTGTCAGCTATCCTCGTTAATTCGGCCAATGACCAAGTTAGGCAGTTTAGCAAAGACAACGCGACATCAAACGAGAACGCGAAATCGAGCGGAAAGGACAGAATATAACATAGTTTTCAGTGCTCAATTTAACGCTCTACCATTGGTTTCGAAGGTTTTTTAGGTCTTTGCGCGGCGCATTAAATCACTTTTATCACCCTCATTGTAAAACCCCAACGTGTATATCTTGCCTCAAATTTACTTCGTGTTTGTTGTACGGCCAACCCGAACAAAGGATGTAAAAGGTGATATTTTTGACCTACTGGTAGATTTGCAAGATGAATTTACCAGGAGGACCTGTCTGTCCAGCTGGCCCAGGATGACCTGTTTGACCAACCGGTCCAGGAGGGCCTGGTCTTCTATCCCTTCCATCTCGACCTTAAAATTTGAGCGGAACGACGCAGTCACTATAATTGGCTTACAAAAGATTTTAAGATCCATCTCTTTGTTCTCAAGTGCGATGAGATAAAGATGTTTTTGCCACAAGGTATGTGAAGGCATACAAAACCGATGTGTGTCAGAGGAAACATCGAAGCAATTCTCATTGAAAAGACAGTGAACATCACTACAGTTTATAATTCGTGTAACTTGGAGACATCGTTTTGGGGGTAAACAACACGATTTCAAATGATTTCCATTGTTGAGCTCCTTTTATCCATCATTTTGAATTTGATGATGGTCTACAAGCTCGGTTAGATGCGTTTCAAGTCGGCGTTATGGGGTAAGGGGTGGGGGCAGGGTAATCCCTTATATGGCCTATACGGGAATGTGCCGCTGGACAGGGTATGGTTTTTGTCCTCTCTGTCCTAAACAGCAGGGTATATAATTTTGCGCGAGTCTGTCCTAAACAGGGTATACAATTTCTAGCAAACTTGTCCTGAACAGTTGACTACTTGTCCGTTGTCCTAAACACGATCATAAAATTGAGGGCTTTGTCATAAACAGGGTATGTATTTTAGGAATTTTTGGTCCTAAACAGGGTCAGGGTTTCAAACCCTCAGCGGCTCACCTAAACCAAAATATTGGTCGAGTAACCCCCCCCCCCCGCCTCCCCTTCCAGGGGAGTAACCCAAGGTAGGGTCGTCCTTGGAAGAGTACCAAAGGATATCTAAATAACTACAAGGGTAGTATTCATTACTATTATCCCTAACCATGCGAAGTATAACGTCATAGCTCCAATATATATTGTCTAACCTCTCATAAACTGCCATGGGATGCGTCTTTCATTGACAGTTCTGTTGTATTCTTGTAATCTAAAGAAAAGAAAGTTTCCCTTTGTCGTATTTTCGCATTTAAAATAATAATAATAATAATCATCATCATCATCATCATAACTATAACAAAATTCTCAAATCTGATTGGCTATCAACTGCCCTGATTTCAGCCTTAATAGGACAGTTTAATTGGACAGTACGCGTCATGCCTAAGTAATTGGATAGTACGCGCCATCACGCGCGCGCTTAAATGGCTTTTTTTTTTCACTGCTAGCAAAAATCTTGGAATTTCTTGTGTTTTGGTTTTAAAAAGAGCTTTATATATCAAAAATTTTGTTAAAGTTATGATTAATTGGTAACAGAACCTCGTGTCGCCCAATTCGGTTTGTAATCATACTCGTGATTAAACAAATCGGACTCCCGCTACGCGGTAGCCTGCGAAAACATCCGTTTCTCCTCGCTCTTCGCCGCTGGGGACGTTTAGCGAGGAGGAACGTCTGCGACTCATCGACAGAAATTCCATACTGATGACGTAAAATCTGTCCAGAATCCGGTCAGAAGCGCTGATTGGTCGACGGAGTAGTTACATTGTTTTAGCTATTGTTTACGAATGACAGACAAAAGACAAAAGGCCACAGAGGTCAAATGTAAACGCGAAGAATCTCTAGCAAAACAGTCAATATTTGTAGAATATACTCTTCTCTAGAAGAAGTATTTGAGTTTTGCTGGAGCTCCTTAGCAGATGAACTCAAAAATCTACCAAAATCGACCAGATGACACGTAAAATTGTACAAATTTGTATTTGGAACCCCATGACCACCCGATTTATTATGTAGACATTGATTTGCGTCATCAGTATGGAATTTTTGCCACTAAGTCGCAGACGTTCCTCCGCGCGAAACGTCCCAAGCGACGAAGAGCGAGGAGAAACGGATGTTTTCGCAGGCTAGCTACGCGGTCGTCCAATTTTGTTAATCACTCGTATGATTACAAACCGAATTGGACTCCACTCAGTCCTGTTACCATTACTAATAATAATAATAACTTGTTCAAAAACGATTTCTTAAAACATAAGCAAGCGAATATCAACGTTAAAAGCCGACGTTTCGGTATCATCATGACACCATTCTCAAGGCAAAATGAATAAATAATGCGAAGATTTGATTTCTATAATAATAACATTAAAATAAAAATGTCCAGTATAGAAACAGTAAAGCCTCACTAGTTACCTTTTGCGAAGCTTTGCGAGATAAAGGCAGGTCTTTAAAGAAATTTTTATGCTACTTTATTCATACGTACATGCGTACAATTCATTTTTGGTTTCATTCTTGACTTAATCGCCGTATAAAACTAGGATGGATTATTGCCTGAAAACCATATTTACCTTTATCATTATTATGTAGTCTGCTGTGTTTATCAATCCGGTCCTTTTTTTTCGGAAAAATCTCACTGCAATATTCCCGGAATATTCCGAGGAGGGTCAACTGCTGATCGATCGCCTGCACGAGTTTCTGCATTCGGGGGCGGGAGGACTCCGCATATGAAAGGGGTGGGGATGCTGGTCGGAAATTTTGAATTAAACCGTTAAAGGAGACCGATCTGGGCGTGGCCCAAGCTTTTTTTGACCCCTAAAAGAGACCATGTTAAAGCACAGACAATATAAATATTTCTACATTTTTTCACGTGCAACCCTAATCGAGAAGTTCACGGCTAAATATGATGGCGTTTTGCCCAGAACACCCTAAGTGGGACCAAAATTCGAAATTTACAGTCCTAAGCGAGACGAGGAGCATCCCCACCCCTTTCATATGCGTAGTCCCCCCCCCCCCCCCGGGGTCTGCATACCTCTTTTCCATGACGTTTAATCGCTGAACTAGACCTTGCAGATTAGTGTTCGTTTTCTGTAGAGACCTTCTTTCTCTCAAGACTTCGCCGTTTTCATTCAAAGCTGTCTGATTTGAGGTGAGCTTTGAAGAACTTTCATCAAGGATATGCTCTAGTACGTTTCCAAAATCATCCACGCGTTTGTGCAGCCTTGAAAACTTGTGGTATATATAAACGCAAACAGAAACTTGGGAGGCGATACATACGATCAAGCAAATCGCGATGAACAGAATCACAAAAGAAAGAAAACTCTCATGCTTGAAAGACTTTGTACAACTGGTCGGTTTCTCATTAGCCATTTTCAGAAACTGTAAAGAAATATTTGGTGAACTATAGATCAGCAGTGACGGTTAGTGTAACACGCAATCCGGACGGTTCAAACTCTTGTCACAAACTGGTGGTAAATCTGAACTGACAAAGGACTGATTCATGTCCGTTAGTGGTCATGGTGTCACAAAATGATCCCGGGGGAAGACCCTCGTCGGAAAGGGGTGGGTATGATATGCTTGTACTCTCGTGTAGGGGTGTACCTTGCAGATCTTGGTACTTATTCGTTTTTGGAAATTACATCAGCGTTATTTACCTGTTTGAATTGGAACAGCTTGGAACTTAAGAAAGGACAATTTAAAATCATTAATTAAGTGTGTTATCTCGACGCAAGAATCAAGTAAGCCATATATCATGTGACAAAAGATGACCTTTCTTTGTCAGCTCAGTTCTACGGATATGCGTGTATTTGCCGCAGTTAACCCCATATTTAAACAGAGTGATAGAAGTGACATGAATGATTATCGCCCAATTACAGTGATTTAAGCAATGGCAAAAGTCTTTGCCAGAATAGTTTATAATCCTAAAATATCGATCTGGTTTTCGATTCCTTCACTCAACTGTGACCGTTTTACTGGAAGTCACAGACAATTGGGCCTTTAACATAGATCGTGGCTATGTTAGATCTAAAGAAAGCATTTGACACAGTCAATCACCCTATTTTATTACCCAAACTAAACTCACTATGGAATCAAACGAATGCCTACAAGATCGAATTACTCTCTTCATACTTAGACAATGGTACGCAAAAATGCGCTGTTAATAGTTTCCTTTCTAAAAGCTGCACCCTGACTTGTGGAATACCCCAGAAGGATCAAATGAACATGTTGCGATCTTTCAAAAAATTGAATTTCTGTTCCACCTTTAAGAATGATGTGAGCAGATCAGAATATTTAGACCCTATTAAAAACGAAAAACACCGCCAGGCAGTAGCAAAATTACGATCAAGTAGTCACAGCTGGTTAAGAAATTAAACTGATACATAACACCTTCCTAAAATTCCTGAGAACCTTAGGATATGTCAGCTTTGCTCATCGAATAAAGTAGAGAATGAAATTTGTTTTCTATTAGAACTCAATTTATAGATAGCAGTTTCTTTCAAGACGTATTAAGCCAGTACTGCAAATTCGTAGACTTGAACACATCCGAAAAGTTATACTGATTTCTTTTTAACAATATTGATCGATATGTTTGTAAAAAACTTGGCTACTATGTCTATGAAGCATTCCGACTTAGAGAATTTTCTTCCATAAAACAAAAGCATGGGAAATAGCAATTTCTATTTATAACTTTTAACTGGGGTATCTAAAAGGTAGAAATGCTGCGGCACATTCTGTTCGTACTGGCATTAGTTAGGCAGTGAGACTTAAAAGAATCGAAAATGACATTGAATGTCCTATTTACATGTTTAAAAGTAATAATTACTATCATTCTATAGAAAGAACTCGTAGGGAAGTTGTTTGGAAAATGATCAAGCAGTTATTAACTCTGGTTAATTTTCCCACAGTAAATTGTAGGAAATTATAGAAATTCAGATTTTTTAATATATTTAATATACATGAGGACCCGCATACGACTTTTTTTTGTACACCACAGGACGCTGGGGTTGTTAAGGAAGCTAGGGTTTGAGTGACAAGCAATAAACTTCCTACCGCGAAAAGCAATTAGTTTCTTTACCGTTTGGTCCAATCATCAGTGGTATTATTCGATAAAGCGTCACTTTTTTTAACAAGATTAAGGCGACATCTGGCGATAGAGTAATTCAGAAGAGATTACAATTTAACATAAGCCAGAGATTTGCGTTCTTAGCTCACGAGTTATCCAGAATAATCGCGCGTGGCCTACGACTCCAGCGTTGTCTTTCTGGTCTTTTCCAGTATTCAGTAAAATGTAGCGTAGTTCCATATTGTATTGAATGTACGTATTGAAGGTCGCAGAACTCAAATAGAATCGGGCGAATGTTGCTAGATAAAAGCGTTGATTCAAAATCTTTATTATGTAAAACCCGCACTCCTTGAACACACAGCATACTACTCATCGTAAAGGAAAGATGGATGCCAAAGCAGATTGCAATCATTGATCTCCGAGGCTTTGTGTGTGAAGATATAACGAATTTCTTTGGCGTGAGCTTGCTAAACTGCAGTTTCCGCCGTGAATCGCGTGTCACGAACGCGCTGGTGCGTTGTGTTCGTATTTTTATGGCATCTCTCTGATGGAATCTTGTACATTCAACGCACTATAGTTAAAAATTTAACCCAAACAATGGAAATAATAATTGACTTTTTCTTTATATGGAAGTAGTGTGACATTATGATTTGACCTCTGATCGAATACATGTAAAGCCGGCATTGTACTTCTGCGATGAACGTAAAGGACGGTGTGTGCGTCTTTCGATTTATGACATTACGAGAAGAAGACGGTCTTCCTATGCCTTCAAAATGTTCCTGAGCCTAACGATATTACGACAAACGTGTAAGTGGTAATATTCATCGGCAGTCTGGTAGGCATTTTGATGTTGAAAACGTTAGATCTTCTAATCCGACTGCATTTGTTTGGTGACTATTATGCATGATCTGCTGCTAATGATGTAAAGCGTGTGCAAACGGGCTACATAAAAAATTTCTGTTATTTAATGACGACGGGTTGCGGAATACTATTGTTAGTAGATGAAGATGTCATAGTAGAGGCAGAAAACACAGAGACCAATGGATCCAATGGATTCGGTCGAATAGTGAAATCGTCATCCCGCCAAAACGTGTCCAAAGCCCGCCAAAAATTACCAAATTTCGCCTCTTCCGCTATTTAACTCTTTATTCATTCAAGAAAAAGCTATGTATTGCAGGATTTTAGAAAATTAGGTATGGGAGTGGAAATCATTGTTAACATGTTTCAAGGGTGACTATTTTTTAAAAAAAAGACTAGGCGTGCGGCGAGTTTTATTGTAATGCCATGGTGTTCTTAACTCCTAAGTGCGATTTTTAAAACAACAGAAACACTAGGTGGCACGCCGGTGATTCTGTGAGTTTAGACACCACGGCATTATGAAATCACTTGTGCACGAAGTGGAAATTTAAAGTTTAATATGTTTAAGCTTGAGTAAGCGAGTTTTATTGTAATGCCTTGGTGTTTTAAACTCCTAAGTGCGAGTTTTATCATGCAACAGAAACACTAGGTGGCACGCCCGTGATTCTGTGAGTTAGACACCACGGTATTATGAAATCACTTGCGTACCAAGTGGAAATTTAAAGGTTAATAAGATTTAGCTTGAGTAAGCGAGTTTTATTGTAATGCCATGGTGTTCTAAACTCCTAAGTGCGATTTTTAAAGCAACAGAAACACTAGGTGGCTCGCCCGTGATTCTGTGAGTTTAGACACCACGGCATTATGAAATCACTCGCGCTCCAAGTGGAAATTTAAAGTTTAATACGATTTAGCTTGAGTAAGCGAGTTTTATTGTAATGCCATGGTGTTCCAAACTCCTAAGTGCGATTTTTAAAGCAACAGAAACACTAGGTGGCTCGCCCGTGATTCTGTGAGTTTAGACACCCCGGCATTATGAAATCACTTGCGTACCAAGTGGAAATTTAAAGGTTAATATGTTTTAGCTTGAGTAAGCGAGTTTTATTGTAATGCCATGGTGTTCTAAACTCCTAAGTGCGATTTTTAAAGCAACAGAAACACTAGGTGGCGCGCCCGTGATTCTGTGAGTTAGACACCAAGGTATTATGAAATCACTTGCGCAATAACTGGAAAATTAAGGGGTTTACAAGCTACAAAAGCTATATGTGTGTCTTTAGAGTGTTTTTTAATGGGAGATTTTCTTGTAGGAGACCCTCCGCCAGTTATATTGTTCGGCATTTATTCGTAAAAGATTTGTTTTCTCGTTACAAATAAAACACGCGTGGCAAAATTCCCATTTCCGGCACTTTTAGTACGTCCTAGAAACTGGAAAGCACAGTACGTAATCGTTTATTCGGAAGAAGGCTTTTCTTCTTCTTTTTGATATTTATTTAGAACAACACTGTTGCGATCCGTTCGCGGAGAATCTCTGCTAATGCGGTTACATTTCGAAAACAATATTTTTGTGGTCTCGCGTTCTCCTCGCGCGCGTCCTTTTGCTTTTAATCACCTGGAAACTTTGGTTTTACTTGGTAGTTACAAAGAAACGTTTCGGCGCGGCCCGCACGATGTAAATAAATTTAAGTAAAGTGGCCGGGTGCTCTAAAGTTGCTCTCTTTGAAAATTTTTAAAATAGAATCGAAGATGTATTCACGGAGGTTCCGGTTATCGTTTGGGGACAAAAGCATATTTTGATTGTGTTAATTGCTCCTGTCGGAATGAAATGTCATATGAATTAGCAAGATGACGTGCGAGTAATAAGTTCCAGGGGTTTCTCATGGTTTCCGACCTTCGGTCCTGCACTATGTTGTCAACACTTCCTTTGTTTTATATTGCGCAATCGGTCAATTCAGATGACCGTCGTACACGTATCCAAGGCTTGCGGGTCATCATGGGTTTACTATCTTTTCTCTGGAAACACGATACTTTTCTTACTATTTTTTGCACTTCATTAAATAACAGTTATTTAGGTAAATATTTATAGAAACAACATCACAAAAAACGGAAAAAAGAAAGAAGGAAAAAAAGAGTTGAGTAAAACTCGAATCCAGCACCTTCGGCTCGACGCGTCAATACTTAACCACTACACCACAGAGGCTGATTACGTAACTTTGAGAAAAAGTCTTTAACTTAATGTCTTTTCCATGAAACTTCCGCCGGCAAGATGATCAAGCCGCATTCACCGAGCTATTAACTGACAGTTAAAAAACAATGTAAACGCATATTCCATGGCAATGAATGAATGAAAGAACATAATTATGCTTTATAACATAACAAAAGTAAATCGCGCGCTCTGATTGGTCAGTTAGCCACTACCATTTGCCCGTGGGTGCACGCCAAGAAACTGAGCTAGCGCGGTAAAATTTAGGCAAATTCAACAAATCTCCTCTCCTGACGGTAAAATACACCGATGAAATGCACAGATGAAAAGGGGAAGTTGAAGAAAATACTACTCTGTCGTTTTGAAGGAAAAAAGACAAAAGATCAAGCGACAAATTTGCCCTGGATGAATTAATCACTGTTTTCCTCGCGGCTAGAATCGGCTGAAGGAAAATCGCGCGGGCGAAGATTTAAGGTACATTTTGTGTATTTTTTATAGAAGTGCAAGTCTGTTTGAAATGTAAACTTATCAATTAGCATTGTGTTATTGACTTTTTGGTCAAGCTGATGCTGAATTCAAGCAAATATTTTAGGAAACACGCTCAATTTCGAGACAGCTTTGTTGTGAAGTTTTCATCCCATCGATTAAAAATTTTTTTGTCACTTTCACATCACCTTCTAGCAAGCTGGAATTTGTATATCCCCCGTGTTGCGGGGTCGAGGAGGAAATGCTCATCTTCTCGTCAAGATTAACGCCTGGAATTAAAAATCCAATCTCAAGTTAACCATCGTAGTCATCTGAAAGACTCCTACGTGTCTAAAATTTGCCGTAAGACCTCTAACCGGGGTGTAGAAAATATGGCACAAAGAAAACTCTTAGTCTGGGAAGAGAACGATGCACGCTCTCACCCACCGAACTTCCTCGTGTTTTTATTTGAGTTGATTGTGGAGCAATGCATTCTGGTAAAAAACTAGCGTATTGCAGTCTGGTTAAATGCAATGCATACTGGTAAAAAGTGATGAATTCCAGAATTCGTCCCATCTTACATATTCCCCTTAAATCCTGATTATATTGCTGCTCGCTCCCTGCGGTCGCTCCGCATCAATTAATATTACCTGTTTATTTGATTATTTTAAATTTATTGAAATTAAAATTGTCAAGTTTTTTAAAGCAATACCATTTCCGTACATGGAAAGGCTAATAATTAACAATTATTGGACGAGGTTGAGCAATATATCGTGATTTGTGTGTGGCGAGCAGATCAATTATTTGCCGAAGCCGAAGGCTGAGGCAAATAACACTGAAAAAATCACGATATTTTGCGATAACCGAGTTCAATAATTGTTTCATCATTCGATCAACGAGTTTGTCTTTTTAATGAATATCCTCGGGAAGCGAAGCGATCTGCCATTTTCACGCAAGAGCGATCGCAAGAAGGAGAAAAGCACGGTTTCCTTTACGCATGTGCAGAATATTATTTGCAGCCAAACACAGTTGGACGGCATTGCGCATGAGCAGACCATTATTTGTAGGCAGTTATTTGCAGGTCACGTGGTGGGCTCTTGGCCAATGAAAAGAAAGAAAATTTACTTTGAATGATAAAATGTTTTGTTATGTTGCGTTATGTGTTGTTTGTGGTATATCTGTGCCAAAACGTTATCTGACAAATTACAGTGACTTCAAATTCCAATCCAGTTATGATGCTGACACCAGCCAACTAATTAAAAAATTAGGCTAGGACAATTTACATCATTGAGGCAATAAGGCAAGTTTAGTGATGGTCGGTTACTATGGTTACGAGATATGACGTCATAAGAAGCAGGTGGTCAAGCCATTTTGGAGTAAAAATGAATGTTTTTTCAACTTCTTTCAACAATAAAAGTAAAGCTTGTGTGCTGATTTCTAATTCTTGGTGTAATCCAAGATGGCGGCCTTTAGTAATTAAATTTTTTCCCTTATAATAGTGTGATGGAAATATCTACTTATTTTTTGATAATGCCTGATGTTTGAAACCGTATGAAGATAATGATGATGGTATGACGATTCCCAATCATCAATTTTCCTCCCAGTCACATGGACACTAATATCCCCCCCCCCCCAACCCTGCCTATGGTGTTTATCATACATACAGTCGAGCCTCCATTTAAACAGGCCACCCTCGGGGAACCGGCAGGTGGCCGCTTTAATAATGGGAGTAGACTGTTCAGTTAGAGGTTCGTCATAAATCAGCATAATCTTCTGCAGAACCATCACTTTATTTTGAAACAGACTCGCGACGGGAGCAGCAGTAAAGTCCATAATTGGTCGTTTAACTTTCGACCCTGGACTTCATTTTCCTTCATTATGTTCTTAAAATAAGTCAAACTAAGTGCATCAGATGCTTGATGGCCGCTTACTACAAATGAAAACAATGGAAGAACTCTTGGTGGGATGGCCAAAAGGTAGCCGGTTAATGATCATAAGAGGTTTAACTTCTATAGTTATTTTTAGACTTTCATTTCAGCCGCTTAATAGAGGGTGGCCACGTGTAATTAATAGGTGGCCGCTTAATGGAATTTCAACTGTATTAATAAAATAAACACGTTAATTTTTTCCTCTCTTCTTGTGGACGCAATTTCTGACAACCTTCAACACTGTATCAAGCGGGGAACAGCAGCACAATTTGGATATAGATAGTACTGTTTTTCAGTTCTAAACTGCCAAACTGGCATGCCATCAGTGTGCCAGGACGTTTGTCCGGTATTATCTGATTATTAGACCTTGTAGAAAACGAGTAATACTCGTGATTTCTATATCTCTATTTGAGACCAGACCGTCTGCCATGATATAAAAATGTAATATTTCGGGCTCTTCTTTTCTTTTTGTTTGTTATTTTGTGTCTTTTTACGTCTGAAAATATGGCGTTGCTTGGTCTTGAAACGTAGAAAATTGTTTACATTATAGCGGGGCTCCCTCGCGCGCCAAGCGCGCGTGGGACAGAGCCCCATACTCATGGAATATGGTCAACCTCTTTTCTTTTGGTTGTCACGTGACTGACCGAGCGTACGTACGTACGTACGCGTCTACAGATTGTACGGGTAGGGTAGGGGAGACTATCAAAAGGAAGGGAAGGGTGTCTCAGGCGTGTCTTAGCAAATCCACATTTTTTACATTGGCCATTCACGATATGGTCAATTGACAGCTGTCAAAACAAGATAGCCACTGACCAGTATCACATTGCCATATCGGGGGCTCATGTGTCAACTCATCAAGGTGACGTGAGTTATTTGGAAGGTGTCCGCTGACCAGTTGTTTTACTAGATCGCGATCAATGTTCAATCTCATACTTTCTAGCTAGTTTGAGAGCACAGGAAAACTGATAATGCACACATCCATTAGACATCAATGTTTTGATCAATTGACAGCTGTCAAAACAGGGTATCCGCTGACCAGTATCACTTGACCGTATCGCGGGCTCAGGTGTTAACCCATCGAGGTCAAGTATTTTTTGAAGTTATCCGCTGACAAGTTACTAGTTTTCAAATGATCGCAGGCTCAAGTTTGATTTTTTTTCATTCATATGAAATATGTTTTGTTTTTGGGCCGCACAATTAAAATTTTGATTTAAAACTGACCTCGGACCCGAAAATTCAGCCAGCTATTACAGGCAAGACAGTTGCTTTTGACTTTGCTCACCATGGTCACCCGTTGGTCACGCTCTACATCCATTTTTAAAGCTCTGATTGGTCAAAATTTGACAGGTGAGCTCATGCGGAAAATTTATGCAGCATTTTGAATCTTGTTTACTTTGACAGCTGAAGCTGAGAGAGTTTTGTGTCAACTTGTGATGTTTTTAACTGTCTTTTTCCACTGGATGCACAAAATGAAATTTAGCTGCTATCAGGAGCCTTCTGTTATTCATGGCTAGTTGGTTTTTGGTTGAGAAATTAATACATCACTTGTCAAAGTCGGGAATCCGATTTCGGGTGTCAACGTTTTTGTTTTTCACCTTGCTTGATGCGCGTAGAGGCTGAAAGCTCTGAAGCGATACTGGCCTTCCTTGATACCTTTCAGGAGCTGCATCTCGAATGGTAAGCCCCAGTAATTATTGTGTTTGATGTTTGTTTTTTATATCTAATTTAAAGAAGTCGAGCGTAGTTTATGCGGCTATGTAGTTTATGCACGTTTGTAAGATTTGAGACAATTTGATCTGACCACGAATCAGGTTAACTTGATATAAGCTTACACAACTTTAAAAAGTCTTTAGACATTTTCTCACCGCAGATAGAAAGAAAACGTTCCATAGAACATTTAGTTATAATTCTGGCAGTAAAAGAAAGCTTTGAGCGATTTTCTTGCCTCGAGTTCATCTGTGAAAAAAGTAAATACCGGGAAGCCGGCTTAAAACATAAACTTACGCTTTAAGCTTGAAGACTCAGGATTTTTAGAGACACTTTAATATTTGTCTTCGTGAATGAAAAATGTGGTCTCTGTATATGTTTCGCCGAATTATATTTCCTTTATTGATTGCTGGTAGTCTCTCTTGTAATTTTAATCGCTGTGCCGTTTGTTTTCAGTCGTTCAGTGAACATCGCTTGCAGGAGTACTCAAAATGCCGCGCGGATCAAACGCTTTTAAAGATTACAGATCGATAAAACTATTAAATAAAAAATAAACATAATAATTTCTTTATTGTGTTGGAGCTTAACTCTAGTATGTTCGTTCAAACATTCGCTACAGCTCGCACTGCAAAAGTGAGAACCGGCTGGCTGTATACGTGATTTTGGACATTTTTTTAACGGTTTAGCTAAAAGCCCACGCGTGCTTCGATCGTCCTGAATATTGAATGAGTGCAATTTCTCTTGCAAAACTGTGAAATACTGAATTCTGTCCGAGGTCTGTATGATTAAAACAGTACCTCATAGTACTGTTTCACCTCAGATGTGATGTATAAATGGTATAAAAGGGTTGTTTACACGCAACCAGATTTGTTGGCAAGATTTTGTAAAGTAAACTTGTCGAACGCAAAAAAATTCAACCTGATTTTTTTTCCAGGCCTAATTAATCTTACGGTGATCAAGAGCCATTATGGCTCTTAAATGTGGTCGAAGATGATTGCTATTTTTTGGGTGTACATATGAGGTTATCAACTCGATGTAAGATTTTGTTCACTCTTGGGCTGTTTGCAAATTATTTTTCTCTAAAATCACTTAGCCTTTCCCTCAAAAGTCACATGAATGTGCTATGTGCTCTAAAGTTAACTGAATTGTGGAATACAAGTTTATTGTTTGATTTAAATTATAAATATATAATGGGAGCCTCGCTTTTAGCCCTGGCTAAATCTATATATTAACGTACAGTGGGGCAGATACATCCAAGTTTCCAACAAGAGAGAGTTTTACTGTTTAAGAAGCCTGGTAGTGACTAATGTAGAATTTTAAAATACTTGGGAGGGGTAGACAACATTACCGCCTTTAAAACTAGGTTACCACTGTTTTTCCAGACTTCACTTAGCTTGTGAAACACACACAACCCTTTGAGTCCCAAGTACTTTTGTCCAGTATTTTATAGCAGTTGTTTCCTTGACCAATCGTCAAATTTTGAATTCGAGGCATTTGATAAGAGCTCTCTCTTTGAAAAAAAAATCCCTTCTTGAGACGACATGGAAATGACTCATATTACTTTTCCTTAAAAACAATGTTCAAGTATTTTTGCGTTAACTTTCAGCTGATCTTTATTTGTATTACTTGCAAATTACAGTTGTACCTATTATGTGTCAACATGCGATCTGAACTACTTTTTTCAAATCATCACAGTCTATTTTTTTTAAATCATTTGTTGTTGATTGAAACACACTTTAGAAAGGACAGTCCTTAGATCCTTCACTTGGTGCACACAGCGCAAGTGAACTCTTGACCTTGAACATATGGACCACACGGTAATGTGCCACAATGTCCCTCCACCGGGTACAACAATGCACCATTCAGGTTCGCTTGGCTGCCAGGGATATACTCAGCATCTTTGTCAACGCAGATGAAATCTTTTTGACCATTGTGATTATAATGTTCAGTCATCAGGTACCCATGATACTCCTCTGTCCATTCACT
Source organism: Porites lobata (assembly GCA_942486035.1). Classification (NCBI taxonomy): domain Eukaryota; kingdom Metazoa; phylum Cnidaria; class Anthozoa; order Scleractinia; family Poritidae; genus Porites; species Porites lobata. The sequence goes on along the minus strand of CALNXK010000047.1, from coordinate 2,352,545 downwards.
GGGACAGTCGTTCCGTGCTGGTATCATTAGCATCGAACCACGTGACTCGACAAAGCAGACGGCACAAGGTGCGTCGTGATCATGGAGATTTTCCTCAAAAGGGTTAGACAGTGACACTTCGTACTCGGCGCCGTACACCCATGCTGTACCCTGATTGCCTGCTTTGTATTTGTCGTACTTTGGAGTGTTTGGAAGGCACAGATAGTTTACTCCGCCTCCACGGTGAGTATAATGCCCTCCACCTATTCTACCTAATAAGAAGTGAGAGGTAAACATAATATGACCTATTATAAATGCAAATTTGACGTTTGAGAGATCATTTCTGGCTAAGCAATTAAAGGCTTGAAACAAGCTTTGCAGACGCTGTTCAAGTAGCGAAAAAAGTACTATTAAGGCTTAGTTTTTATCGTTTGTCTCACGATTGTCACTTTGGTATTGATCGCGACGTTTCGACCGCACACTGCAGGTCCTCATCAGGCGATAGTGGCGATTTACTGAGTCGAACTATTTGTACCACCGTGGTTGTTAGTGATTGGTGTATCACAAACTTCGCTCATGGTTGGTGGGTTTCGATCCCACCATGACATTAAGACCATTAACATTGCGCGAGTGGATGTTATTGAAGAGAAGTTGAAGACAGCCAGTAATCTATATCCTCTCTCAAGCCTTGCCATCATTTCTTTAAGGATGGCCGAATGGACATACAGATAAAGCGTGGTGTTCGTCTTACAGAGAGTAAAAAAGGAGTATGTAAAGGTAGTGGCTAACTCTAGGGGTTCGTTTTACCAGGGTGTCCATTAGGAGAGAGTCGACTGTAATTCTTATAACTTGATCCAAGTTGAGGCAGATCAAAGCTATTTCTTTCATGTCATATGATTTTTGGCAAATGAATGAAAGTAAGTTATTCTTAAAATGATCTCTTCGATGCATATGACATACATTTTGACGCAATTTATTAAATGAATAAACAAATATCCACCCTTACCACTGTACACCGTCGTAGCATTTCCAGAGCAGTTGGTCCTTCCCCAGCGAACGTATTTCACCCCAGACAGTCCCTTTCCCTTCTCTCCTTGTGGTCCGGGAGGACCCTGGGGGCCAACACTTCCAGTTTTACCAACATCTCCTGGGAAACATGAAAACGATGAATGGATCATATTCTACTCATTACATTACATATGAATCTATATCTACAGGACTTCATGGAAAGTACGCGAGTACGCTATTATGTTTACGCCGTGAGCTATCATCTTGTTTGGCAAATCGACTATGGCATTTTTCACAGGCCAATCATGGCGTTTACTCAAATCCTGATACAAAGCTGGGAGCCCAGAACAAGGATTTCGGTGCTGTTTCGCAAACGGACTTAATCAGCAGAGTTTAGTTTCGTCAGCGGTGCAGGCTAGTGAGCGGAGTGAACGAATGAAATTTCTAATGAGAAACAAACAAACAACAACAACAACAACAACAAAAAACGAGTGCTTCAAAACTGTACAAAGTACTTTCCAGTTTTATTGTTAACTAAACGTTCATGATTCACGTTCATGCCAAGGCTCTTTGTTTTACTCTTCCAAAGTGGTAAAATTATAAATTTTGCAGCTACACATGCACATCGATCGTTAAACGACTTTCCTTCGCCTTTCGAGACCTATTAGTAAAGGTTATGAAGAGGGTAAGGGTGTGCGGTAAAACAGGGCCCAGTTGTTCTAAGGCCGATTAGCGCTTAACCCGGGTTTCTTTTTCATGTATTCAAAAGCATTTTCTCCTATAATTTTCTCTGTTATTTTTAGAGCTTCCAATCATCAACTTGTAGACAAAAAGAATTAAAACTGAACAGCTTTTTAAGCTTTCAAAACTGAATTCAAATCTCGCACCGACCTTGGGTTATCTTAACCCAGCTTTAAACAACTCGGCCAATGAGTCAAAAGTAATCTGAACTTTTTTTTTTTTATCTAAATCCACAATTGCCGGGGGCAAATGAATGAATCCAGAAAAGGGCAGAAGGAGTAGTTAAGGCAGGTTTCTGTAGGAAGAAATAATGGTGATCGAGTAATCGATCTTTGGCCTGCACTGAGTCTTCCCACGAACTATTGTAAGCTCATTTTTTTATGTGCAAGTTCTGCCCTTGTTACATTCCATGCTACATCAGATATTAAAAAAATTTTCCCCATTACATCTACAGGATAGGAATACAGGATTGTACAGCTTACCAAGATTATATAAACTGATCTATTTTTGTGTCAGTTGCCCAGCCCAAAAGAGACGAGAGAAAACCTCATGCTCAACAACTTATGTTCGGCCAATAATTTATTATGCACATAATTATACCTCGCGTAACATATGCCAGGTTAATCTGCTCTAGGCAGCACGGATCATACCTTTTGGTCCCGCGAGTCCTCGAAGTCCCGGGGGACCCACTCTTCCATCTCTACCGTCCCTACCTGAAGAAAAATAAAAACATAATAAAACTTTTATATTTTAATGCTAAGGAAAAACTTGCAACAAAAACTAGCAACTTGTTCTTCAATATTTATACAAATCGAGTTGCAAAGCTATGTTGCGCAAGTACTACCCACGTTCAAACCTGTCTCGCAACAAATCAGGCTGATTCGTGTGTGGTAATCTCTTGTCCCATTGGAGCCTGTCTGATTACAATTTGTATTCCTTTTTTAACTTTGGCCAATAAGGAGACCGAATGGTATATTTAACTCGGGTTTTAAGACAAAGTTGCTTCTGACAGTTTTTGTCGGAATCACTGCACGAAATATTAGGTTTTATGTTAGGGACTTGTCAGAAATTAGTAGGGGGAGGGGGGGGGGGGGGGGGTGGGAGGTTTAAATTTGGGTACGGAAATGAGGTGACCCATCCCTGCAATGGGAGTGAAATTTGTTAACCCTCCCCTTGAGCTTGGCCTAATATAACATGACCCTCCCCCTCTAATTGTATAAATGATAAAATCCAGTTCTTGCAATACACTAGGGTGGGTCAGTATTATGAAAACTCAAAATAAATTTCTAATCTGTTTTTTGTAATGCTATATACATACAGTTTAGATGACAGCATTAAGAGTCCGACTCTGATTCGGACAGCTGATCACTCGACTCTCCTATTTTATCCCAATGCAAAGTCGTCATCACTAGGACAAATGGGTAATGCCTCATCTCCTTCATCTACTTCTCATTCATCATGATGATCATCCACCTCTTCCACACTGAGGGAGCTTTGTTTGTTTGTTTGTGTGTTTTGGGCAAATGACCGTAAGTGATCCATAATAGCATTGACGTTTTGTGGCTTGTTTTTACCTTTCACTGCAAGCAAATTCACGGCGGGGCCAAACAAACCACCCCCAGAAGGGCTTATTAAGGCTAAATTTAGGTATCTTTTACATTTCTTTTTATTTCTCAACCAAACTTGCCAGTCACCAAAATGGGTTAAATGCAGTTTTTTAATTTGAAAGTCAAACTTATATCAGTTGAAAGAGCTTTAGAAGAGGAGTAAAACAGCGAAAACCGTTTCTGGCCACGACACGTAAAACCCGAGTTATGGGACTTCAAAGAAATTTGATTGCACCCCCCAGAACCATACTTTTCCTTAAAAAACGATCCCTCCTTTTTCTTTTTTTACTGTTTTTTTTTGCAAAATAAGCTGATTTTCCGGTGACACAAACCTTTTATAGTTGGCCAAAATAGTATCATTTTAGATTTTTGTTTTTTGACTCAAAAACACTAATTTAAGCAAACCAAAAAAAGAAAACGTTCTATGACGTCACAAAACTGTTTTCCGGGTTTTTGCGCAGTTAGGAATTTCTTTTTTTCAAATTTTTCTTTTTCCTTTAGCTTTCGACAGTAAAGATGTGTTATGTGTAACTTAAATAGCAAGGGTGACTCGACAATAAAACTCTTAACTTTAGACTCATTCTACAAGGGGGGTACCTCGTTTTTGTGATCCGAATTTATCCAAATTCAAAATGTCATATCTCAGCTCATATTTGAGATACCGAAAAACTTTTTTCAGCCTTCAACTTCCCTTGAATAGTTCTTTCAAAAACGATATAAAAAAAATTGGGAGATTCGAAAGTTTAAAATTTAAGTATGAAATGACGTCAGCAAATGTGACGTCATAATTTGTCATTTGGAGTCATCCTATGAGCCATTTTGATTGGCCTGTTGTTTCATATTTCCAGGCCACGTTTGGTTGAGAAAGAGTTAAAGCAAGCAAAGTTACTTTAAATTAATCTAAATTTTCACATTTTGATAAGCCCTTTGGGGGGTGGTTTGGCCCCACCGTGATTATGTTCATGGATGTATTTGTCCAGAACACATGCACCCTGTTTTGCTACTGTTCCACTATTCATCATTTCCATCTAGTCAAATTCCTCGTAAGACACTGTGTTCTCTTTCGAATTCTTGTTTTTCTTTAACATTTTTCTGTTCTCACTCATCATCTCTAAATGATTTAAATGTTCCAGGTATTTTTTCACAAGACTTTCTTCGACAATGTATCTGTTGCAAAAGGCCTGAACGCTTGCACTATCCTCGATATTGATTTCATCCTTTTCTGGACTTGCTTTAAACGTGTTCTAGGGTGATAATCTTCCACTTCTCTTCTTTTACCGTCGTCTGTATTTGTGATGGGTGCTTCTGCAACAGGCAGATAGTGATACTTTGGAAGTATGTTGATGTCTGGAACTGGACAAGGGGTGGGATCCATTGACTCATTTCCACGTGAAACATTTCTCTAGTACTCATACACGATTATACGAAGTCATCTAATTTTTTGAAATAGTTGTTTCCTGGGACTTTTACTTTTCTCGTCTCCCACTTTGCAGCATAGTATTGCTGAACACATTCGGTATTGAAAAAAAAAACTGCTGTTCTTTACAATTAGTAACAAAGGCCTTCATAAAGTCACCAGCTGGTCCAAGGTTCGCCATCGATTCTTGACACAACATCCTGGGCAACTCTCCATGCATTACGCTCCACTTCTTCTGCCTCCAGCTCTCTCATTTCTTCAACTGTGAGTGTTTTCAGTTCTTCTTCACTAATGAGATCGGTTGGTTGAAAGTATTCCCAGTGTAATGCTCTGCCATCAACCAAAGCTTCACCTATAGCAGTATTGGAAGGCTCCGCTTCGTTTTGTTCTGAATCGTGTGGTGCCCTGTGAATCCTGTTCATGTGAGTCCAGCTATTTTAATAATAAACTCCTTGACATGTCAATGTCTCTGTAGTTAACCTCGGTGTTAGTGACACCAACCCCACGACCAGCATCTGTTGCTTTCAAAATGTGGTCACAGAGTGGTGGCAACTTGAGACTGTTGATGAATGCAATCGCAGCATCACAAAAGTTAACAGCCTTTTCTTGATGTTCCCAGAGAGTATTTGCATTTAATGTTGAGCTGGTCGTATCGATTTCATCATTCACTTCCTGGATGTTGTTGATAATGCCTATGAGCTCAGTTCCACTGGCAACTTCATGGTTGTTCAGTGTTTCTTTCTCTTCATGGAAAATACTGACTGCTTTAGACAGCTGGTTTTTCAACCACTTCAGCCTTTTCATTTCATATTCTTTAAACTGACAATTGGTGTCACTTGTTACACGCATGACGTCGCTTCTGAGTGAGCAATCTTTGGAATAAATTGAGACTTCACAGTTTATATCCATAACGTTTTCCCGTTGTTCTTGTGTGTGTGTTTTTTTAACCAAATAAAGAACTTCAGTTTTCTTCTGTGGGTGAACCTCTACATGATAACAGGCATATATTTGCATGAATCTCCCCCTTTTAACGGCCCATTTTTCATGACCCCTCCCTTTTTTGAGTCTCAAAAAAGATGTGATCCTCCCTCTGTTTCCTCCCCCCCCCCGCCCCCCCCCACCCACGCTGCTAATTTCTGGCAAATCCCTATTACACCAAATTTTCTCAGGGCAAATAAGATGCAAAAAAAAACTAAGAATAAATTAGTGTAAATGTGGTAAATATCGCATGTGCCCACGAATTAATACAACCCCATGTAGACTATCATGCCAATGCGGTCTTTGCTGCTGATTTCCTCCTAGTTGTACCTTTTTGCATCATATTTGCGGCGAAAAAGTACCACCCTAAGGTTCTTGGTACATCCAATAATGTAACAGCTTAATAATAGTGTGCAAAAAATTGGCTGATTAGACGTATACAACCAACCTCGTTCCCAGGTTCTCTCTCCCACAGTCTCCTACCTTCTCTCGCTCCCTTGGGCGGGTAGGAGAGAACCCTGGGAACTAGGCTGGTATGCAATCTACAGCCAACTAACCAGCTGGACCGGGAGGTCCTGGTAATCCATCTCTACCATCTCGACCTGAAATTCAAGCGGCATAAAAGGTGTGTTAACTGTCAAGTGAGTATATATTCACCCTTGTGAGTTTGCAGTGTAAGATCCAGGTCGTCCAGACCTTGCGTTTTCTTCCCCCGACTGTCTTCAATCAGTATTAAATCTATTGTTATTTCCTTTTTTAAATCCCTTTTTAGGAGGGAGGCGAGGGAGGTATTAATGCTGAGCATTCAAACCTTAGAAAAGGAGAACTGCCACCTGTACGGGGATAGAGTTTGGATGCCACCCACTTCAACCTCCATAAACCATACATTAGCTGTTACATTTGGTGATTTCAGTGAACCCTTGAATCGGTGAGGGCAAAAGGCGGAATGAGTTTGCGGAATGGCATGTGGCATGCCCTGCGGAATGACATAATTATGCGAAATTTGACATATGGAAAAGGGAGAAAAAAAAAATTCAACGGGGAAGCATGCGCACGTCTCTTCCGCGCTTTCTTTTTTTGTCGCCAATTTGAAGGAGCAACCGCTTTTCCGGTCTAATTCTAGGCTAAAATTGAAACACAGCTGAAACACTAACACTTGATAATTCATCAAAAACTCGTTTCCAAAATAAACTGAAATGGTTCTTTACTCACGTCTTCTTCCAGTAAAGCACAGTGAAAGTACGAAAACATGGCAAGTGTAACCAGTCATCTATTGTGTTTTTACTCCTGATTACATGGGACAACATGGTAACGGCGGACGAGGTAAAATAGAAAGGAGGAAGAGAGAGGACCTTGGGAATGAGGCTGTTAGGAAACTGCAGACTCGGTAGTGCCAAATGAAATAAACAAGTAAGCCTCGTAAATCCGTGCAGACGTACTGTGTCGCAAATCTGTCTGGGTTTTTAAGGGTTTATCAACCTGAGATCAGGCTCTATTTTCGTTTCGCTTTGAAAATAACATTCCGGCGGGCAAGGCGAAACGAAAATAGAGCCTGATACAAACCTTCTGCGAAACTTCTCCCGCCCACTTTTTTGATTGATTGACATTTGCCGAATCAGCCAACCAAAACTACTTCCTTTCCTTGTTTTTTTAGTATGCAAATTTTTCATAAGTGGGAAAAATGCAGACTCGCTGTCTTGAAAAACAGCTTTTATCTTTTAATTTGTTTAACTAAAAATAAAAAGGTCAGCACAATCACATTTAACTTCTTGCGAGATCAAAGGAGATCTCAGAGGTTACTTCTGTAGGCGTAGAAGGTAAAAAGTTTTCGAAAAGACGGCCACACAACGTTTTAGTTTTAACTGGTCTAATTGTCTGTTGTCTTAATATTTTCCTCGGCAATTTCAGTTCCCCGATTTTCAGTACATAAATCTTTAAAAATCTTGGAGAAATATATCGCAAACTTTTTCAAAGGATATATGAATTATCTCAGATCAAACCAAAAGATTTCTCAAGAGCATTTAATGTAACTGATTTAGTCCCGTGCGTACAGTCACTTGCAATTTGCGAATTTACGAGAGAAACAAAGGTCTAAAAAAATATACATTTTTTATAAATCCAGGTAAATAGTATCTGCCACTTTGGAAAAACGAACGGACACCTCTAAAGCTGCATGCTCAACTTACCTATAAACAAAACCAAAACCAATCTTACAAACACACTTTGTAATTCTCCTTAGTTGTGTTGTTGTTTTACTGCAGGTCTAAAAACTTGGCTCGCTAAATTTATCAATCGAAATTAACAAACAGCAAACAGCCAAACGAGCGAGGACACCAGTTTTCCTGGTTTAATTTGTTTTTTACAAAAAGCGAAGGCAAACATCAAGTCTGTTACCTTAACACTAGCGCCACCAGCTTTTATGATAATGCCTACAAAAATTCCTTGAACAGCGATGCCATGTTTTTCGTCTAATACTTCACAGTTGGCTATTGAGGTTTCTTTCCCAATGAGCCTCCGCTTGCGCACCCCGTTCAGAAAAGTAATCCCCGGCTAAACTTTCAAATGAAACCACTTATAAGATGGACAGTATTTTGATCTGCACTCGTTTGTTGGAAAATCAAAAAGCACCTTGTTAGCGGTCAACAAATTGCAGAGGGATTCAACTCCGCGATACACTCACATTAGTTCCGTAAATAAAGCAAATCCAGAGAAGATATGAACAACCATATGAATTTTCTGAATTTCCATGGTATTAAGGCATATTTTCCTACCGTAAGACCATAAAACAATAAAAAAGACGGCAAAATTGACCTTTCTCTCCGCCGAAGGGGGATTATTCAAGAAAACAACCACGAGAGGAATAAACGCTTTCAACTTCCGTCGTTTCCGACAGCCAATCAGATCTTGTGGCATTGTTCTAACAACCAATCAGCGTTACGGCCAAAAACTGGCCGTAACGAGCACAAACGTGAGAGAGTTTGATCAGGCCTAATTTTAGTGGTAGCCGTTAGACATCTAGAGAATGTACGAGAACCGCTAAAATTGGGCCTGATCTTAGGTTAGGGGTATATAACCTGTACTTCTTGGCTAAACTCAAATCAAGGGTCACTCTTTATCGTGACGCTAGAGAGTAAAGAAAGCTCGCTGAACGTGACGTCGGGCTAGCTACAATTCTAAGGATTTTCAATACGGTGATCGAGTCAGATCATATTCGAGACTAAATGAACGCCCCGAGTCAAACAGCTGTAATCCACAAATCGAGTGAAGCGAACTTATCTCTGTCAGATACGTTGTTTGTGTGAGTGTGTGCGTTTGATCGTGAAAAAAATGCTAAAAGTAGAAAGAAAAAAAAAAAAGAAAAAAGAAAAAAAAGAAAAGAAAAGAAAGAAAGAGAAAAAAACACACAAACTCAATTGCCACGATTCGAGCTCGCGCTTCACCGCCATCTGTTAGCTTGAGTGGCTGAAACTTTACCACGCAGCCAAGGGAACAAAATATAAGTTACGTTCGACTTTGAACATAATGTCACGATTAGGTTGTTCTTTCGCACTTTGTAATAACACATGTCGCACTTTGTAATAAACTTTTAATAGATGGTCGGAGGACGAGGGTGTTAATAGGGGTACCCAATTCTCCGTTAACTACTGTTTTTTTGGCCAAACATCAGTTAACTACTATTTTTTGGCCAATTCTCACTTAACTACTATTTTTGGTTAGCTATTAACTTTCACTTTCCTACAGCGAATTTTTCCGTGATAACCCGAATTTTTCTTCCTTCAGCAAGTCAATCACTTTTGGGGGTAGGCTCTAATAAAATCAAGGTATGAATTTACATGAACTCTGCCACTAGTGCAGTTTAGTAGTAACTGAAAATATAAGTTCGTCGTATAACCATCAATATGACAGCAGCCTCATAGATCCAGACGCACCAGTCATGATCTCGTACTGATCTTTCCGACATGGTCATGCATGTCCTGCCATAAACTACTTCAAAGTCACCTTCTTCGGCACTTTCATCATCTGATCGGAATCATTCTTGTACTTTTATCTGGTTGCTGTATGTGCAGTATCTTGTTGTTGGCCTAAGTTTCAATCTATTTTTAATTCTTGCAATCCATTGCAACAGACGACGACAAACATTATCAATGCCAAAATATAGCCTTGAACCATTATTTTTGGAATTCAGTTGGTCAATCACTTTTTGCACCGATGGGAGAGACATAGTTGACAGTGCTGACAAAGGCATGAACGTATTTGACACCAGACAATTCGACTTTTCGTGAGTGTAGCCCACTTCGAACTCGTAGTTCTTTTAAGCGGTTCCTTTACTGTGGTAATCTAAAGTCTTGGGCGTAGTTCAAAGCACTAAATGTTTTGTGTCGAAGTGAGAAACCGCGTGTAGGTTTTCCACCTGCGTTGTCAGAAGTTTTTTGTACCTCGATCCAGATTTTGTCGACATCCTCTTTCTCTTCCCTCAATGTTAACTTTTTCGCAGACGTACCTTTTTCGCGTATTACAAAAGCCTCATAAAAATATGCAAGGGTTTTGAGAAATTAAACTGCCCGTGACTGTTTCAGAAAAGCAAGAGTTCGTGTTTAAACCGGCCTTTCTATTAAAAAAGTCTCACTAATTAGAACTTCAACATCAATTGCAAAAATGATTTCTCGTAAGTACAAATTCCATGTACGTAAAAGAAAGGTTGCTGATTTCTTTGAACCCTCAGAAATTCTTTTTGGCCAGATCCAATACTAAGAGTCACAGCTTTTTTATTTGGGTAGTAATGTTTAACTTGACGATCTTTTGGGTCCGTGAAAACAGTATTTTCCTTTTCCGAACACAGAAATCTTGTTAATATTAGAAAACGAATTATTCGTTGAGTTGTCTACAACCAGCTCTTTGACTTACGCTTTCTGATTGTCGGGTACGGCCCTGGTGCCTTTTGCACGTAGTAATATAAATAATGTGCCACCTGGTCATCAGCGGGGCAGAAAAATGCCAGAAAATAGCATTTCTGTTTGCAAAACTTTGTTGCTTTTATTAACATTAATTTAAGATCACTTACGTTTCATTTATCAGTTAACTACTATTTTCTTGTCCAATTATCAGTTAACTGTTAACCCCATTCGCGCACCCTCGAGGACAAGTAAACTCAATAATAAGTATCATCACCGACAACAACAACAACAACAATAATAATAATAATAATAATAATAATAATAATAATAATAACAAGTAATGGTAACAGGACTGAGTGAAGTTCAATTCGGTCTGTAATCATACGTCGAGTGATTACAGGCCACCGCGTAGCGGGAGTCCGATTTGTTTAATCACTAGTATGATTACAGACAGAATTGGACGACACGAAGTTCTGATACCAATTAATCATAACTTTAACAAATTTGTGATATAATAGGCTATTTTTTAAGTCAAAACACAAGAAATTAGAAATCTTGTTTTGCTAGCAGTGAAAAAAAAAAAAAACCCATTTAAGCGCGCTCGTGATGGCGCGTACTGTTCAATTACTTAAGCATGACGCGCACTGTCCTATTAAACTGTCCAATTAAGGCTGAAATCAGGCCAGGGTAGTTGATAGCCAATCACGACGATGCAGCAATAGGCAGCAAAAGTTCCACGAAACAAAATCCTCCCTCAACAAGTTTCGTTTACAATTTTCATTACATTTACTTCCCCAAAACCATCCCTACTAAAATATATTATCTATGTAGAGCAGCCTTATACATAAACACAGCTGTGTCTTGAAGTCAAGCATAACAAAAATTTATTATTGCTGGCTCCAATTTTGATCCTGTTTAATATTCGAAAAGACTGTACCTCGAATCTCCTCACAATATTAGTGTGTGACATGTGTTACCATGCCAGGAAAGTTAATTCTTTTCCCTGTAAGGGGCAATTTAACACGTCAGGGAATTTCAGTCATAAATCAGGGAAAATTTAACTGTTTCAAAGAAGTCAGAAGGAGGTAACATATTCCTGCTTATTATATAGACACGAGTGTTTTACAGAAAATATACCACTTGTAAAATTCATAAAAAACTACATCCGGGACCCGAGTGGTTTATTTCCCATAATCTCACATGTGAGTTTATCGGTGACGTAATTTCGGTAATTTCCCTCCGAAATTTGTAGGCGTCTTGCTAACGTTGCCAAACATTACCTGAATGAAAATGGCGAGCAAAAGGTTCTTCAAGTTTACTGAAGAGGAAATTGCGTAAATTTTTTTGAGCCTCACGCTGTTGTTAATAAAGTGCGCCCTTGAGAAATGCAGTTAATATAGCTTTGTGATTTTTAAACTTTCTTTCTGTGTGTGGTATTTTTTTTAAATTATAATCTTTCTTTTGCAGTTTTCCAACAGTTTTCCCCTGCTCCTTACCCCGGCTGCCACACATGTCTTTGAATTCATGGTAAATGATATTTTAATTTCCTTATTATGGCTACCCTTCCTTAACAACACCAACCCCATTTGAATTCTAGAGAATCGTTAGTTTCTAATAACAGAGCACTGGGTTCAAATTTACTCCAACCAAAAGGAGATTAAACTACATCTCAGTTTCTCACCTTTCAATATTTATAGAGCCTGTGTTGAAACCCGCTCTCCAAAGCTACACAATTTACTCTAAATCTCTCCCCCTTCAATCCCTGACATTTTATGCCCCCCCACCTCCCCCAACGAGCTTCGCCAGGTTCTGCGATGCACATATTTCTAGTAATAATATCATTCTCAAGTTCTCAAATAGGAGTGGTGGAAAGTGTTCACATCAACTACGGCCTCCCGGCTTCGAGATCTTTGTGACTACTTTATTCCAAAGATAAACCTCATGAGAAGTGTTGAAAATATGGTTTTCGTTGAAGTTTCTAAAGATTTTCTGAGGAGCCTGTCACAAAAGCTTCCCCGTCAACCGGAAGTGAAGACTTTCCCCTTGTAATATGTCTTGACGCTAGTTTCTTTATACTTGTAGAGACAATTTAACTGAAACTTTCGACAAAACCACTGCTCAGGAATATAAAATGTGTACTTCCTGTTAACTTAGGTGGCTCAAAAAGGCCTTTACTTAAGTTCCCTACTAGCTGTGTACAACAACAGATCATACCTTTTGGTCCCGCGAGTCCCTGAGGACCCAGTCCGCCGTCCCTTCCTGGAGGAAAAAGGACGATTGAAGGGTTATTCAGCGTTGAAATAAGCATGACTATCATATCCTGAATTCAATCTCGTACCCAGATCTCTTAGGCAAGATCTGGTCAAATCCGTTTTGTACACGTGATCGCTTGTTAGCAATTTGACGGGCGATGAAAGAGCGCATGGTTGACTTATAAATCCTATTATAACTCCTCAAAATCGCGACCGTTTTTCGACGCGCTAAACAACGAATATGATAGAGCCGTGACGTTTTCTCTTGCAAAATGTGGAAGAACGCACATAAGTATGAACCAACGAATTTGTTGCTGCAGTTTTTGTTGTATGCAACATCAAATTCAACGCGACAGTCATATGGAACGAGTTGGAAACACATTATTATTATACTTATTATTACAGAATTGGCAAAGCTAAATGAAAAAAAAAAAAAAAAAAAAAAAAACTGTTCAATCTGCAATTGAAAAGTATCGTAAACTAACCGGCAGGGCCTGATTTCCCAGGTGGACCGGGAGGTCCAGGTAATCCATCTCTCCCATCTCGACCTGAAAATTCAAGCGAAAATAGTATTCAAGGTTGAATGTATATACAAAGAGACGGATCTAGATCTCGCTGCTCAACGTTTCTGCTCAACAAATAAGCCAAGCACCATGAGTTAATTTACACCACTCCTCTTTAAAGGGGCTATTTCACGCTACTTGCTATCTCTTTAAAAAGCTAGAACCTTTTTCGCAACTATTGAATTCCAAAAATAATGGTCCAGGTTTGTTAATTAAGACTATATTTAGGCATTGAAACCAGGAGCCGTGTGTTGAAACTCAGTTTCCGGTCGTTTTTCGGTACGGATGATAAGGATGGACATGGGCTAATTAACAATTATTCCACGAGTGCGCGTTGGAAATAAGATGGAACGCGCCTCGTTGGCTGTAATCATCTCATATCCAACAAGCGCGAGTGGAATAATTGTTTATTAAAAACGCCCACAAAATATCGAGAATTCTTCCACACTTTATTTGTAAAAGTAACCGATTTTCAGCTTTTAATTTTGAGCTGACTCGCAGAGTTACCATTTTTTGAGAGCATGGTATACCATACACTTAATGTCAGATCCCGACGGAGACAGTTAGTTTTGTTTTCCTGAGAGTCCTGATGTTTTCCTTGACTTCGGGCCTGTCAGTACATGGAGGTGGGGTACCCCAGATAGGTGAGGTGGGATAACCTGCCTGTCCATATAATCTCTCATTTTAATGTGATCACGTTTACATGATAGGTGGGGTAACCCGCCACATGTTACCTCACCTACCTGGGGTCCCCACCTCCATGTAAACAGGCCCGACGTCAAGGGAAACATCAGGACTCGAGGGAAAACAAAACTAACTGGTTTCCCGAGGGACCTGACATTAAGTGTTTCGTTATATTTCTAGACTTTCACTACAACGTACTTCACCAACAACAAAAGAATACTGTTCAGTACCGCAAATGATTCCGAGACCGCAAATGATCGCCAAAATGAACTGCAAAAGATCCTCGACCGCAAGTGATCCCCAAAGTCGACCGCAAATGATCCCGAAAGAAAAATAGGGATGACTTGGACTCAAGTTAGCGGATCATTGTGTCGATTTTATCATTATAATTACAGAAAGTCAGATTAAAAGCTACATTTTACGTCCCAAATAAATACATGAATACAAGCTAAATGGAAAACAAAATCATTCAAGTGTAAAAACGAAGTCGGTAGGCAACACCCAACTTTTACCCGGCACGAAAAAATGCTGCTTGTTCCAATGAATTTTTTCTCTGGCGGGTAGATCATACCTCTGAAGGAAAACGTTTTGACTCAGCAAATGTGATCTTTGCCGCTTATCTCATACTGAGAGGTGAAATGCAATGCTCTTCATTGCCGCTAAATAAGGGTTTTAGGTTGTTTAATTTTCTCCAAACTGACTCCGGATTCCGAATAATTGTAAGCGATTTTCTTTTAGTCCGTGAATGTGACGGTTTCCTATGATGTTTTAATTTGTCACGCGATAACTCCCGTCACCTGGTTTTTGCGTTTCTCATCACTAGGTTTAGATTCCTGGTAACTGTCTCCAGCAAAGGCACAACAAATGAATATACATATAGGCGTCAATATAACTATTCACAACATGTTCATGAGCTGTAAGCAAGTTTCTATTTCGAAATAAACCGAGACCTGTGGACATTGATAAGTTCGGGGGCATTTTGACTTATAATTATGTTAACATGAGTGGCTTAGGCCGGTTCGGGAATTCACAGCAGGCATTTGCCCAAGGCGTTAAAATCCCACGGCCATTGCCTCCCTTGTGGTTAGGCATATGGCAATCTGCGGTAAGATAGTTGATTACATATCCGGTCACAAGCAATTTGATGTTGCTTCTGCTATTTCCAGATTTAAAAAAAAATCTCTCTAAAAATATTTCTCCGTTTGGAACAGTTAAAACAGAATCAGAGAACATTTGGATCTTTTGACGGTGACTTTATAAAGAGCAACAGAACAAAGAACACAAGCACGATGCCGGTTACTTATTGGGGTTAATTTATTACAGCAATACCATATTCGGAAATATTAGCGGGAAAAATGAAGTAATCTCGCTCTACTCCAGTGCGCGCTCAAATGCCATGGCATTCAAGACGAATTTTTTTCTCGTTTAATTTTCGCTTGTGCACAAGCAGGCTATCTTGTGATCTTCACTGAAACAGGTAAATAATTATTATCACGGTCGCAAGGTGAGTAATTACAAATCTCTTCATAAAGAAAACATTTTAGCTATAAATGCGAGCGGACTGTTATGTCGAAGACGTGACGCTATAAAGATGCTAATCGAGCTGGATCTTAATGTTCGCTGAAGCTCAGAAGTGGTTATGAGGACCAGCTCAGTCGCTAATGAAACTGTTAAAAATTATGGCGTTAATATCAATAAGGCCGAGGGCCTTCGAACAGGACAATCATTTTAGTCGTAGAAATGTTAAGCCTGTTTGTGTTATAAACCCGATACATGTACAGGTAAATATAAGCTGACCTATAAAACATCTGGATCTTTCCTCAGGAAGTATCTGTAAACTTCAGCATTAAATATGTAGGTATGATGAGTGATATTTCAAGTGAAGAATTGATCCTTATTTGCCTGGGTCTAACAAATACCTTAATTTGCCTATGTTTAACAAATACACCGGGGCATTAATTCGCCTGTGTTTAACAAATACACTGCGGCATTAATTTGCCTGTGTCTAATAAATACACTGGGGCATTAATTTGCCTGTGTCTAACAAAAACACTGGGGCATTAATTTGCCTGTGTTTAACAAAATACACTGGGGCATTAATTTGCCTGTGTTTAACAAATACACTGGGGCGTTAAATTGCCTGTGTCTAACAAATACACTGGGGCATTAATTTGGCTGTGTCTAACAACAACACTAGCGCATTTATTTCCCTGTGTCTAACGAATAAACGTTTGAAGTATTTACTTTATTTATGTAATCCTTCACCACTACAATGGCAACTAAGATAAAAGCTTTTTAAAACTGAAAATTCCCGTGATGTATAGTTTTTAACCAAGCCGGCACGAAACCGCTAGCCTCGAAAAATATAACAGCAAAGAAAGAGTAGCCCTGTCCCATTGTTTTATTGTATTACACATCAGGCGTTTTCAAGAATACTCGTATACCTTAATGAGGAAAATTTGCCGCTAAAACGTGTCGGGATGAATCCGGCTTATAACACCTTCGTAAGGCTTGTCTTCTTTTTAGTGTGGTTCCTCTTTCAGTTCCTACTGTGATTTAGGTAAAAAATTTTTACCTAAGCAGCGGGGACCCAAATTCCTGAACCGGCCTAAGCTTGTCGTGCATGTCTTGTTTCGTAATGGGCACCTAAGTTACGAACAAATGTCTTGCTGTTTATCACGTAAAATTAACACTTCAGAGAAACATCAATATTAAATATTCTGAAATTAATTTCACACTTACAAAAAGATCAGTAAAGTCAATAAAGCTCTTGTTATGTAGAGGGTGCAGGCTTTGTATTCCTCAGTAGACAAGTTGAGCTTCTAGGCGTTAAAATAATAGAGTTTTTTCTGCGTAACGTCCTGCCTGTCTTAAATTTTTCTGCGACGAAACATTCTTTAAAGAAAATTGAAGCAATTGACGAGGGAAGAAGCATACGATTAATAACATATCCTTTTCAGATTTATTCCATTATTATTTCTTTTTTTCGCCTTGTATAATTTGACCTGAGATGTAGCGTGCTCTTTCCCTTTTTCTTTAGAAGACGAGAGAAAAAGGCTCCTTTTTTATAATCAGTCCTTTTTTGTAGTCAGTCCATAAACTCCATTCCATTCCTCAAGTCTTCACGGGATCATTTGCGGTCGACTTTAGGGATCACTTGTGGTCTAGGATCATTTGCGGTCCACTTTGGGGATCATTTGCCGTCTCGGGATCATTTGCGGTTCTGTACAATACGCTTAAGCGGAGGGAATTAGAATCAAAACAGTAGACTCGGTATTTAAAAGAACACAAATTTTATTCTCAAAACCACTGAATGAATGATTTACAAAGTACTTTCCTCATATTATCTGCATCTTTTCCCTCTACTAAATGCTGTTTCTGTTTTGTTTGTGTTGTTGAAAAAGAAAAAGAAAAGAAAACTGGCAGTGTTTTTCCCGCCTTCTGTCACGCCACTTTCCACCACGCTTTGATCACGTGCTGTAACGTATCCCGAGCAGGGTGCATTGCCTCATGCATCACGATCGGGATACATTTGATTTTAGTCAAGGCCATGTGACCAAGAATCAGCCAATGGCAGTCCCCGTTTAGTTGAGTGAAAGACTAGGAATATAACAATGGCTTATATATCATGATAGCTAAGCCAATCAGAGCTCTAGAATTGCATGATCTAATGATTTAATAGTCTTTAATAAAACAGCAATATCCGCGTGATCTATAGCCCCTTTAATACTACATATGGCAACACAAGATGCAAAAAAAAAACGAAATGATGTAACTGTGGGGAAATCATGACAACCTAGCAAAAACGTTTAAGCCTTGGGGCTTTGACCAAGTGATCACTAGATATTCACAGATAAACACAATTGCAGAATGGAATCCCTTTCCCGTTTTATGTGCTGCTATTAATAACAGTGAGGCAGGGCTTACATGTAAGTATACCTTACTCAGTAGAAACCTTTGCGTACTGTCAACTACATGTACAATACCAGCAATTTATACGGTACAATAATAGATTTCTTGTCAAACTGTTACCTGATGTTAAAGCAATTGCGCTACTATGGTTGATTAACTCCTTGGATTTAACCATATTGCAGGTTATGAGACTAGGTGGTTTCCAGTGCTTAATTAATGCTTAATTAATGAACCAATGCAAAACTGTTTTAACCCACCATCCACCAATTCAGCAGCACCTATCTTCCCAATACACCCTCCCCCCACCTCACTCGCTGATAAATAATCACCCTTGTACTTACTGCTAACCTCGTAGTAGAGAACGGCATCTTTCGCCAACCGTTTCGAAGTCATGTAATCTGAAAAAGTCAAATACATAAAATGGAAAGACCAATTTGTCATTTACCGTGAAACTTACAAGAAACTACTTATTAATTTATGCACATTTCAGCAGTTCATTGAACTTACATTCCTCTTAATCGCCGGTCAGAACATTTACGGATTTTTTTGCCTCTTTATAAAAATTTCTCAACTTAAACTCAAGGTTGAACTAGCGTCTAAGCTAGAATTCTGAATACAGTCTGCCATGACATAAAACAAGGGATTACTTTAAAAGAGGGAGACTCCCTAAAACCGGTCCACTGCGTTTCGGTCGGAAAATCAATTTCCTTTAACCTTTGCTATTATTTTGGTCCAGAAGTAATTGAAACCACATTAGTTTTTGAAAATATTTCAAAATAAAAGGTTTCGGGAGGAAAATCCCTTCAGCGCCCAGAGGCCAAATTTTTGCAGTGACAAAGAGTAAAAATAGCGCATGTTGTCGAGTTCACCACCTCAAAGTTTTTCACTTTCAACGATTGTTTTTCACTTCCTAGGATTAAATTGGTCCTTAAATGCTGTAAAGCACACAATTTTAGTCCCCCAAAAGCAACTCATATCTACTATAAAATATTTTTTGATTTGCATCCACTTTACCGTAGGCGGGAAAGGGCTTAAAAATGCATATTTTGCCCACATCTTCTAAACAACATACCTTTTCAGACCAACAAAGCGAATGCCAAAAAACATTAAAAAGACACATAAAAATATGTTGTGATTTAAGCGATTCATCAGCACAGCTGACTGTTTACAATACACGATGGAATGCCTTAATGCAAAGCTGCAATAACACAATAATTCATTAAATGTATCAAGTATTTTAAACTTTTTGTGACTTTTAACATAATATGACATTATTTAGTAACGGAAACCCGTTAAGCCGAATGCATTAATACCACAGGTGTACCTGTTTACAGCGCTTGATCGATTCTTCGCTGTAGACACAAAACTGATATCATCACATGACTGCGCTTATCACGCATTCCTGTCTGGAATCGTTACGCCGCGAAAACATTTTTTGCCAGCTTGACTAAGAGTGAAAGGCAGGAGATTACCTTATCAATCGAGTATTCTATTATATTTATTGCTGTTTTCGTTGACAAGCTACAAAATGAAAAATGGTGCATGCATAAATGCTTAGTGCATTAACAATAGCAAGTTTTTTTATTTTCCCATTCAGGTAAGCATTTATAAAACAATTGGTTGTCCTATGAGCTTTCACTTTGTTTTGTTTTATGTTTGCATGTATTATTTTTTAAAATATATTTCATATTTCCGGTACACCACCGAAAACTACTTTTGGGGCTGAGGATGGGGGCAGAGTGTGCTTGCTGGCACTGGGAGGCCCACTAGACTGTTTGTTTAGGAAGAAGCACTCGCAATAGTTTATTTCAAGGATCCAATTCGAATATTACGTAATGTTTTCTAGAACTTTCTATAACAAGATAAGAACTGGATAAACAGGTTTTTGTCTTCCCGTTATATAAGCAGTTTCAACACACCAGTGTGCGCTCTTTTGTCGTGGATCGATCTGTGACAGAGTTCTCTTTAGTTTCTGGTAGAAATTAAAGTTCAAGTTGCGTTTAAGAAACTTGTGGTTGTCACAGACGTTCAAGTTGAAACTTAACAGGTTATGGGCCCAGAACGTTGCCACTGAGCTAGTTGCCTTGCTGAAATAGAGTCAGAGAACTGATCTACTGTGTAGGTGGAAAGCCCGACATTTTTTTTGTCGCGTTGCTGTGCTGCCTGGTCTAAAGGTATTTTCAAGATGGCGTCAGAATCGAGCGTCGTGATTGTAGTCTCTTGAATGGATTGAACTATGCTACATGGAAGGAGCATTGCCGAATGGCTTTGTTGAAAGAAGGCTTATGGGGAATAAGTAAGCCGCACAGAACAGTCTCCTGGCGTGAAAGATAAAAACTTCCAAAAATTTCTTGCTAGGAAAGACAAAGCGTTGGCAACGATCGTTCTACCTGTTCAACCGTCTCTACTGTACTTGATTGGCGACCCTGAAGAGCCTAGTGAGGTATGGAAAAAGCTAGAAAGTCAGTTTCAGAAAAGAACATGGCCAACAAGTTGCAACTGCGACGAAAACTTTTTTTTATTTGAGGCTGAAAGAGGACGATTCTGTAAAGGAACATATTAAAGCTATGACCGAGATTTTTGATGGGCTGTGAGTGATTGGAGATCCTATTTCTGATGAAGACTGTGTTGTGCACTTACTGGCCAGCTTACCAGAATCATATAATGTGAATTGGTTACTGCCCTTGAAGCGAATGAGGCTCTGCGTAGGATGGAAGTTGTTACTGAGCGTTTACTGCATGAAGAAAGAAAACTGAAGGAACGATTAGGCTCTGAGAGAAGCAGAGAAGGAGCGATGCCTGGAAAGCAAAGACCAAAAGGAAAGGGACCCACTGGGAAATTTGGCCAAATCAGGCGGAACTGTAACGAGGAGGCCAGGAGCAACAAGTTGAAGGTGAATAAGGCTGAAGTGAGGCGAAGAGGTAGCAGCAGTTCAGATAGTGATTGTGTTGGCTTGATGGTTAACCACTTGTTGTCGGGGAATTCCCCCGGCCCCCTCAATGAATGAATCGTGGATTCAGGAGCAACCTGCCACATGTGTTGTGACGATAAGTTGTTTGCTGAGCTTCAAAGGCTGAAGCAGCCACTGGAAGTGACGCTGGGTGATGGATATACAGTGGAAGCAACAGGGCGTGGCACTATTGTGTTGGAGTTGACCAAAGTAGGTGGAAAAGCTAGCAGGTGTAAACTGCATGAAGTTCTGTACATGCCTGATCTGTCGTATAACCCGTTAAGCGTGGCAAAAGCGGCAAAATCTGGAAAGGTAGTTAAGTTTACTGAGACTGGGTGTGAAATATTGGACTCAAACAAGAAGGTGATAGCTGTTGCTACGAGGGTGGGAAGCTTGTACTACCTTAACTGTCAGGCTGATAATGAACAAACCAATGCAGCTGTTAACAAGAGCAAAGAAACAAAGGAAGATACTTGGCATCGGCGATATGGCCACCTTGGAGTACGGAACCTGCAAAAGTTGTCCAAGGAAAAACTTGTTGATGACTTTGATTTCAATGCGTCAAGAGAAACCTCATTCTGTGAGTCGTGCGTGGAAGGAAAACACCACAGAAGTAGGTTCCCAGTTGATGAAGGCAAGTGATCAAGTGAACCCCTGGGGTTGGTGCATAGTGATGTGTGTGGTAAGATGAATGCAAAGTCCCTGAGTGGTGGAGAATACTCTTCTTACATTTATTGATGACCATGCCCGCTACATTTGGATATATGTCCTGAAACACAAGGATGAAGTCTTCCCATGTTTTCTCGGATGGAAAGCTCAACAGTGGAAAGTGGACAGGTCAACAGGCAGAAAGCTGAAAACTCTGCGCACCGACAATGGTTGCGAGTATGTCTTAGCAGATTTTGAAAAATGCCTAAAGAAAGAAGGAAGGGAAGACATCTTTTCAAGCCTGGACAGGAAAGAAACAAAATGTGGGACACGTTAGAAATTTCGGGTGTGCTGCGTATGCTCATGTAGCTAAGGACGAGCGTCAGACACTGGATACAAAATCAAGGAAGTGCGTACTTCTAGGCTATGGTACTGAGAGGAAGGGTTATCTACTGTATGATCCAAGTCGCGAAAGAGTCTATTATAGCCGGGATGTCGTGTTCGATGAATCAAGCCGCGGGATCGAGAGGGAGCAAAGTGTCCCAGAAAGAAGCAGTGAGCGGTGTGTGGAATTGGACTTTCACGATGGTCAGAACAAGCAGAACCAGTGGTGCGAAGATCAAACCAGGAGAAGAAAGCACCTGATTACTACGGAGACTGGGCAAGTGTCACTGATGCTGAGTTAACTGGCCAACGACCGTTTAAGATGCACTGAGTAGCCTGGATAAGGCGAAGTGGATGAGTGCAATAGAGAAGGAAATTGAGTCCCTCCGAAAGAATGATGTTTGGGAGCTGGTGGATTTGCCAAAGGGACAATAATGATAATGATAATAATAATAATAATAATAATAATAATAATAATAATAATAATAATAATAATAATAATAATAATAATAATAACAATGGTTACAGGGTTGAACAGTACAACGTAATAATTGACTTACTGGGGGGTTACTCTAAACACCTAGAGAAGTCGGCGAGGAAGCTACTTGGAGCGAGAGCACGGAGCGTACTTGAGCGAATGCAGAAGTCGGTCATCTCAAACACTTTAAACATTGCCAGAACATTTAAGATAAATACTTAGTTAGGGCGCTATGGACTTCAGTTTTAGGTTTTTGTTTTTTTCTCTAGAAATCTAGAAACACAAGCTTGCTGACGTTTTTACTTAGATTTTTTAGAACATTAGAGTGTGATATTATTATAAATATGTTTTTAGGAGAGATAGCGAAGGTTTTACAGAGTATCAGAATTTAATAATATTCTAAATTGGCTTTTTAAGTAGAGAGATTTATATCACTATGTATAAGCTTTTAGTAGAGATAGCGAAGGTTTTACAGAGTATCAGAACTTAATAATATTCTAAATTGGCTTTTTAAGTAGAGAGATTCATATCACCATGTATTTTAGGATTGTATTAGGTTTCGTATCGACCTTTTTTTACTTCTAAGTATAGCTTCTCAAGTGGTGTAGGTTACGCTATGCGCCCTATACTACTCATAATGTGGACAGCATTCCAAAGTTTCATACTGCGACATAATAATGATACACTTTATTTATAGAGGGTAGCACGGAATAGTTACAGAAACTAGTAAACTTGTGGCCCTCTATCCAAATTAAAATTACAAAAAGCATAAGATTCAGAATATACAAAGTCTAAGTACAAAATAAATAAAACTAAGGAAATATAAAAGTTCTACATCAATATGAATGAGTATATAAGAGCTACTGATACGGCTAGTAAAATATATACAAGACCATGATTAAACTAATTCCCGCTGCTCTTTAAATAAGATATTTCGATAACTATTCTTAAAGGATTCTATTGATACTGCATTTCTAACGTCTAGACTTAAGCTGTTCCAGAGTTGGCAAGTAGATACTGCGAACGACCTACCGCCTTCGGTGACTCGATCAAGTTTTGGGCAAATAGAATCTATATTACTATATCTAGTTACATGACTATGTTGCTGACTGTTGAGAAGCAAGTGGGTTTTCAAGATCAAAACAGATGCCGAGGGATCTGTGGAACGTTTCAAAGCACTGCTTGTAGCCCAGCGTTTTTCTCAGAAACCTGAAATTGATTATGATGGCACATTTTCCCCTGTAGTCAGATTTGAATCAGTCAGAACAGTTATTGCGTTGGCGGTGCAAAATGATTTAAAGCTTCATCAGATAGATGTTACAACTGCATTCCCTAATGGTGATTTAAAAGAGGAGGTGCATATGAAACAGCCAGAGGGTTTTGTGCATGGTTAACGGTCAAGAGCTTTTGGTCTGCAAACAAGTTGAAATGGTAGTATCTATGGTTTAAAACAATCATCAAGGTGCTGGAACTCAGTGCTGGATCAGCACTTAAAGAAGCTCGGATTTGTTCAATCGGTTAGTGACCCGTGCATCTATGTAGCCTCAGAAGGAGAGATGTTCATGATTGCCGTTCATGTGGATGATTTAGTGCTAGCTGCAAAAAGCGACAAGCGCATCTGGGACGTAAAGAAAGCTCTCGGTAATAAGTTTGAAGTGAAGGACATGGGAGAACTACACAATTTTCTGGGAATCAAAGTGTTGCCGAACAAACAAAATGGAGACATTTGGAGTGGACAACCAGCCGACACCCAGAAGGCCCTGCACACATTTAACATGGATGGGAGAATGCTAAGGCAGTTGATACCCCACTAGACGCTAGCTCAAAACTTGTTAAAGGGACTGGTTCACGATAATGCGCATGTGTGAGCTCTGACAGTAGCTGATTGTTTTACAGCTAATCGGAAACGAGTTAGATGCACGCAAGTAAATTTACAAAATTCAAATTAATTGTTCGCGTCGCGAGAGTATTTCCGGGCATTTGGTTTGATTTTATTTATACCCATAATTCAACGTTATTCTTTGCTACTCCTCAGATATATGTTGCAGCCGATAAGAATAAGATTTACAGCCCTCTCCTGCTTTGAAACAAACATTTACCAACGTGTATTTTTACGAGGTCGTACCCACGCTAACAAAACAGTCACCGAAGGGCAAACAAAATTTGTAAACAAACATCTTATTACTGTTCTCTCAGTTCGCCTTACCGGTGACAAAAACACACAACGTATGAGTATAAAGATTATCCTTAATTGAGCATAAATTTCAATAGCTTATCAGCAAATGAACAAATTCATTCGCGTTGCATCGGGTCAGTGTTCCGCAAAACAAATGGTATCGAGTAGCACACATAAAAGAAACTAGATTATAAACAGAATATTCAGGCAATAATTTATTTTAAAAACATCAATTCTTAAACATATACGATCGTAAAGCAAAGATACAAGGAACATTTCAAGTGTACCAGATCGGTGAAGATCGCGCGGCCTGTTGCGGTATAACTACAAGTCGGAGTCAAAAATCAAATCAAAGTTGAACGAACTCATGCCTTTAACCACTTTCCAAGTGTCCTGTATTCTTTTCGTATGCCACACACTACTCCTAGAACCATACCAGATCGATAGGCTAAGCTTCTCTATCTCCAGAGACTCTTGAGAACGTCCTGTTGGCGGACGGCCACGATGCTCTTCTGAACCTCCATGATCAAAACATTATTTTTTGCGTCTTCTTAAAACGTAACCAGTCAAACGACACAACCACACGTTAATCACCACTACCGAAGTATAACTAGACCAGCCAAAGCGACGGATGTCCGAATAAAACGAAGGATTTTCAATGATTGTACCGGTAATGGCGATTTCGAATTTAGTGTTGACCCGACAAATTTATTCTGAAGAGACAAACGGCGCGCATGCGCATTATCGTGAACCAGTTCCTTAAAGATAAACGAAGACTCAGAAAGCGCTGACAGAGAGTAGTTTCAATCCCCGGTGGAAGTCTTCTGTACCTGTCAACTATGACACAACCGGATATTACGTATGCAGTGAGTAATGTGGTCAAGTTTTATGAAAATCCTGCCAAGGAACATTAGATTGCAGTCAAGCGTATCATAAGCTGTTTGGTTGGAACAATGTACTTAGGATCTCTCTATAAGAAGAATGAGTTAAGGAGTTGTGTGGGATTTTCGGATGCTGACTGAGCCGAAGACCTAGATGATCAACTTCCGGATACATATTTCAGCTAAGTGGTGCAGCAATCAGCTGGAGAAGTGAGAAACAGGTATGTGTTGCTCTCTCGACTGTGGAAGCCGAATACATAGCCTTAGCAAATGCAGCGCAGGAAGCATTTTGGGTGCGACAACTCCTGACTGATGTAAGAAGCAACAAGGATCTATGAAGGCAACCAATGAGCGATTTGCATAGCCAAGGACCCTCAGTTTCACGGGCGCGCAAAACACATTGGAATCAAGTACCATTTCAGCAGGGAACAGGTGGAGAATGGAAATGTGGAGCTTAGCTACTGTCGTACAGAAGAAATGGTTGCGAATATGCTTACTAAAGGCCTGGGTCGTGAACAGCTCAGAAAATTACGAAAGATGTCTCGATTGGATGAGATGCCATCTTGTTCCACCTGCGAGTCAGAAGGAGTGTTGAGGAAGAAACACTCGCAATGGAACAGACGCGTTTACGCGGAGGACTTTGTTATGACTATTTGTTTATTTCAAGGATCCAATAGAATACTACGCAATGTTTTCTAAAACTTTCTGTAACAAGATAAGAATTGGATAAACAGGTTTTTGTCTTCGCGTTATATAAGGAGTTTCAACATACCAGTGTGCACTCTTTCGTCGTGGATCGATCTGTGACGGAGTTCTCTTAGGTTTCTGGTAGAAATTAAGTTCAAGTTGCGTTTAAGAAACTTGTAGTTGTCACAGACGTTAAAGTTGAATCTTAACATTGTTCACAGTCCTCTATTTTTCCGTAAAATCGTCGGGATCTAGCACATTCTGTAACAGGTGGCGATCTTGGTCTCAAATTCACCGGGTTTAGCCTGGAGATGACTATGAAATCTACTTTTGGGGCAGCGGACTCAAGAACGCCGCACATCTTGACGATCTTTAATTACGGAAAGGTAAGGGACGGTGAACAGTCTAGTGGCCCGCACACAAAAAAAATACTGTATCGTATACCGTTTCTGGTTTGACTAACATATTGTACACTATAGCTAATAATCACTACTAGTTTAAGCCAGGGCTAAAAGCGCAGAAAAAAAAAAATGAAAATCGTGTAATGCTAACCGGTGATGGCAACGAAAAACGCAAAAAAAAAATCTTTGGCTCTTTCTCTGTTATCGGTGTCAGTGTAGTGGTAGTAGGGGGGTGAACAGACGTACGCACGGTAAGGTGATTACCAAAATTTCTCGCATCTACAGGTTACCATTTTTTTCATGTTTCGCACGCGCGAGAGCTTCTCTAATACTCATTCTCTATAACAAAAAGTGGTTAATTATTAATAGCGCCATATTTTCAAATTCTTTTACCGTTTTTGCCGAAATGAACATATTAACCCTTTACGGACGACCCATATGGAATGATGTCAGAATACATCCACATTCATCCCTGGACCCACTAAATGGCATTTAGCTTTCAGTTTAAGTTGAATAAATTGGTAAGCAACAACGTCAGCAAAGATATATCTTTCCAGCGATACCTCGTTTTGGATATTCTGACCAATCCTGACAGAGTTACACTCACAAAAAGGTAACATTTTGGGGAAAAATCCACTGCCCATCTCGCTGCTTATATAATACTCTAAATTTGTTCCTTTCCTAAAAAGTTAGCCAGCCACAATTCCATGCAAAAGAAAGACAATAAAGTGGGCAACAAAACCACCAAAAAAGAAGGAAAAAAGGAAAAAAAGAGAACGAGAGAGAAAAATCGAAATAGATTCGCAAGAAAAAAACAACACTAAACAACTCCAAATTTTGGCTTTTGCGCATGCGTCAAGGCAAAAAAAGCCGTTTAATTACGTCAGGTTGGTCGGAAAATATGCCTTTTTTCTTACAAAACTCGCTTTTAGCAATTGTTATGCTAATTAAAGAGGAACTGGTGAAAAATAATGTTTTTTCGCTACTCGCCGGTCGTCACCAAAGGGTTAAGCTGTCGATTTTAAAGAAGGGCAGTGAATTTATAGTGAATCCGCGGAAGAAAAATGAGTAATAATAGGAAGGGTACAAACTGACCGAGGTAGAGTCGTTTTCCTTCTTCTGGCGTCTTTTCCGACAATCTTTTCACTACACGAGAGCACTCTACAACCATTTCAGTTATCTTTTGAAGAAGATCAGATTTCGAGGTTCTTGAGCCAAATGAAATCTCAAAATGCTTGTAAATTTCCCTAAGCAAATTGCTTTTGAAGGAAAAAGAGCTGATTTCTGTGAGCCATCTGGCAAAGATTTTGTTAGAAAAATATTGCGACAAAAATCGTTAAATTTGTACTTTTCAGCCACTCGGGTTTGGTAAACATTCGTGTGCGATCTACGATGCGAGCTTCTTGCCCTTTAAGGGGCACCTCTTCAGTCAAAAATGTTATACTAAATAGTAATAGATTGGACGATCAGGGCGGAGTCTGCCAGTATAACACTTTGCTGAGTACTCTCTTCCCCCCCCCCTCCCCCGTGCCCAATGAGGCGGAAACCTAAGTTCGCTAATAACAAATGTTGTTGTTGTTGTTGTTTTTTCTTTGCTATTCTCGTTGCCGTCGCAGTTTAGCATCACATGATTTTTTTTTTTTTTTGCTGGAGGACAGCTTCAAGTATATCAACGAGACCTGCGCTTTTAGCCCTGTCTCAAATTATATATCAGTGATTGTGAAAGAAATCGAAAGCGCTAAGCGAGGTAAACCACCATGCCAGTTCAGTAAATGCAGGGTAACGTAATTTCAAAGATACGGTTTTCAGTGTCACGCCATTTAAAATAGATCAACATAAAATCGAAACCGTTCAATAGATAAAGTCCAGAATCTAGGAAATGAAAGGAGGTACATATACAAAGACCCTCGCCAAGATTCAGGTCAGAGGATTATTTCGTACACGAGATATGCGAAGAAATGTTTTACCCAAACTTATAGAGATTTGTATGGAGACGCCATGGTGGTGCTCACCTGGATGAGCTACAACATGGCGGACGGAAACCAACCGAAACATCTGTTACCGAGTTTTCCTACAAAAGCGTGAACTTATTCTTCGAGAAACTCATAAACATTAAAGTATTACTTTTTCTGATACATGAACTGTTTAGATAGCAAAATGTCCTGAAATAAGTCATTTTTTTAAACATACATGACAGCTCTCTTAACCGTCATGTAAGTGCTGCGTCACACAAAAGCTAAGAAATTCAAGCGTACTCTATCACAAAACCAAGAATCCTTTTGAAGCTAAAATTTGTATGAAAATTAGTTTTCAGCTGCTCTAATGCACCGTAAAAGTAAAATCTCACTAGGATCTATAGTTTTTTAGTTCGAGTTTTAGTGACGTCATGTGAAAACCAACAATTTGGTCGAGAATAATACACTGTAATTTTCAGGGAGTTATAATAACTCCTCTAGTGGGGCTAATTTAACTCCTGACGGTGGAGTTATTTTAACCCCAAAAAGGAGTTTAAAGAACTCTTTTTCAGGTGTAAAAGTGGCCCCAGATATTGAGGAGTTAAAATAACCCCAAAAAAGGAGTTATCCTGTACCTAAAATTTTTACTCCACTTTCAGAGTTGAATTAACTCCAAAAAGAGTAAAAACAACCCATGTAAGGAGTACAAGTAACCCCATTTCGGAGTAATCTTAACTCCAGACTGGGAGTAAAAAGAACTCTTTTTCAAGAGGAAAAATGACCCCAAATTCGGAGTTAAATTAGGAGTTAAAATAACCCCAAAAATGGGGTTATCCTGTACCTAAAATTTTTACTCCATTTTTGGAGTTATAATAACTCCCTAAAAATTACGGTGTAGCAAGGGGGATGTTTGCTTGCGGGCCACTAGACTGTTCACTGTCCTTTATCTTTCCGTAAGATCGTCCAGATGTGCAGCCTTCTTGGGTACACTGGCCCAAAAGTAGATTTCATTTCCGGATAGTCATCCCTAGGCTAACCTGGTACATTTGAAACCAATACCACACCCTGGGTCGGAGAGCCCTAAGACATGAAAACAGGTACTCGACGGTTTAATACCACGGGCTACCAGAAACATGAAATATATTTAATAGCGGAGCTCTGGCGCGCTAAGCGCGCCTGCGGAGCACCATGGGTAAGTAAATCTACCCATCCGAGAAAATTTGGTAATCACGTGACCGTACACCGCCCGCAGCCCGCCCGTCCGTCCGCACCACAGGAAAACCAATGTTCAATTTCACACTTTCTAGCTAGTTTGGTAGCACAGGAAGACTGATATTGCACACATATTGTACATCAATGTTGTGATCAATTGACAGTTGTCAAAACAGGGTATCCGCTGACCAGTATCACCTGACCGGCTCAGGTGTAGACCCATCGAGGTCGAGTATCTTTTTAAAGTCATCCGCTGACAAGTTACTAGTTTTCCAATGATCGCAGGCTCAAGTTTAATTTTTTTTTAATTCATATGAAATATGTTGTGTTTTATATGTGTCGCACAATTAAAATTTTGATTTCAAACTGACCTCTGAAGCTAAAATTCAGCCAGTTTTTACAGGCAGGGAAGACATGCCAGTTGCTTTTGACTGTTCTCAACAAGGTCACGCGTTGGTCACGCTCTACGTCCAATCTTTATGCTCTGATTGGTCAAAATTTGACAGGTGAGTTTATGCGGAAAATTTATGCAGCATCTTGAAACTTGTTTACTTTGACAGCTGAAGCTGACAGAGTTTTGTGTCAACTTGTGATGTTTTTAACTGTCTTTCTCCGCTGAATGTACAAAATGAAATTCTGCTGCTATCAAGAGTCTTCTGTTATTCATAGCTAGTTTGTTTATTGGGTTTTTGGTTGAGAAATACGTCGCTTGTCAAAGTCGGAAATCCGATTTGGGATGGCATTGTTTTCGTTTTTCACCTTGCTTGATGCGTAAGAGGGCTGAAAAGTCTGAAGCGATTCTGGACTTACTTGATAGTTTTCAGGGCATCTCGAATCGGTAAGCCTGAGTAATTATTGTATTTGATGTTTGTTTTTTATATCTAATTTAATGAAGTCGGGCGTAGTTTATGCACGTTTGTAAGATTTGAGACAATGATCGATGTGACCGAGTATCAGGTTTGATTATAAGCTTACAGAACTTTAAAAAGCCTTTAGACATTTTCTCACTGCAAATAGAAAGAAAACGTTCCAAAGAATATTTAGTTATAATTCTGGCTGTAAAAGAAAGCTTTGAGCGATTTTCTTGCCTCGAGTTCATCTTTGAAAAAAGCAAACGCCGGGAAGCCGGCTTAAAACATAAACAAGGATTTTCAGAGACTCTCTTACTTGTCTTCGTGAATGAAAATTGTTGTCTCTGTATATGTTTCACCGAATTATTATCCTTTTATTGATTAGTAGTCTCTTCTGCAATTTTAATCGCTGTGCCGTTTGTTTTCAGCCGCTCACGAACAACGCTTGCAGGAGTAGTTGCGGCGTGTATCAAACGCTTTTGAAGATTACACATAGTTATAAAACCGCTAAATATATAAGGAAATAAACATAATAAATTTTTTATCATGTTAAAGCGTATAACTCTATTAATCTTGATTTAAACAGTCGACTTTGGCACTTGTCAAAAGTGAGAATCGGCAAGCCGTATAGGTGATTTAAAAAATTTTTTTAACGGTTTCGGTAAAAGCCCACGCGTGCTTCGATCGACCTGAATGTTGAGTACAGTGTATTGCAAAATTGTGATCTGTCCGAGGTCTGTATGATAAAAACTGTGCCTCATGGTACTGTTTCACCTCATATGATGTATAAAAAATATAAAAGGTTGGTTTACACGTCCCCAGACTTGTTAGCAAGATTTTGTAAAATAAATTGTAAAGTTGTCGAACCCAAAAAATTGGGCCTGATTTGTTTTCCGAGAATTTGTTTTCCACGCCTAATCAACTGTGATCAAGAGCCATTTAATATGGCTCTTAAATGTGATCGAAGATGATTGCTATTTTTTGGGTTTACACATAACGCTATCAACTCGATGTAAGATTTCGTTCACTCTTAGCTTGGACTGTTTGCAAATTATTTTTCTCTAAAATCACTTAGCGGCCTTTCCCTCAAAAGTCACATTAATGTGGTCTAAAGTTAACTGATTTGTAAAATACAATTGCAAGTTTATTGTTTGATTTAAATTATAAATTCGTGTTAATAGGAGCTTCGCTTTTAGCCCTGGCTAAATCTATATATTAAAATATTAAATGCAAACATAAACGACAAACATAAAACAAAACAAAGTAAAAGCTCGTAGCCAACCAATTGTTTTATAAAATTTAATGCTAGCCTGAATGGAAAACTAAAAAAGTTGCTATTGTTAATGCACCAGGCACTTATGCTCTTATTAAATAATGTTCCATCGTGTATTGTAAACAGTCATAACAGAATATAGGCATATTTCGTCTATCGGCTGTGCTGATAAATCGCTTAAATTACAACACATTTTTATGTGTCTATGTTTTTCGGCATTCCCTTTGTTGGTCAGAAAAGGTATTTTGTTTAGAAGACGTGGGGATTTTGCATAGAGCTGGGATGAAAATATGCATTTTTGAACCCTATCCTGCCTACGGCAAAGTGGGTGTGAAACAAAAAATAGTTAGTAGATATGAGTTTCTTTTGAAGGACCAAAATTGTGTGCTTTAAATCATTTAAGGACCAATTTAATCCTAGGAAGAGAAAAACAATCGTTGAAAGTGAAAAACTTTGAAGTGGTGAACTCGACAATATGCGCTATTTTTACTCTTTGTCACTGCAAAAATTTGGCCGCCGGGCGCTGAAGTGATTTTACCTCCGAAAAATTTTATTTTTAATATTTTCAAAGACTAGTGCGGTTTCAATTACTTTTGGGCCAGGATAAATTCATGGGAAAAGTTTAAAGGAAACTGATTTTACGACCTGAAACGCGCAGTGGACCGGTCAGTTAAAATATATAAGCTTCTGCCAAGTATAACAACATAAGGCCCGTTTCAAACGTCGTGCTACTGTCAATTGATCGAATTAAATTCGACTTTAGCACGGCAGTAGCGCGACGTTTGAAACCAAGTCGTGCTATTGCCGTGTTACACGGCAGTATAGCTCGAATTGGTTTCAAACGTCGTGCAATTGCCGTGCCGAACTCAATTCAGAAATTACAAATGCATTAGAATATATTTGAAAGTTTGCTGAACCGTTTCTATATTGCTGTGTTTTGTTTTCGGCAACAGCCGTTCTATTCGACTGAATTAAATTCGACGTCTGAAACCAAGTCGTGCTAGTGTCGTGCTGCAGTCGAGCTACAGTCGAGTCAGCTTAGCGCGGCAGTAGCACGACGTTTGAAAAAGGCCTAAATCTCCACAATTAGTAGAAATACTGACCATTTTGACACCGGAATAAGTTCGTTGGTGAATGGAATCAGTTGAACAAATGCAGGTTATTTAACTTACTTCTCTTCCAACATCTTTAATCGCTCCACCAGATCTTTCATATTCATACCATTAGGGTCCATTTGTTGTTGTACAGCCCTCTGTTCGTGCATGACCTTGTTTTCAGCGGGACTTGTTTTCACAACGCCTGTTAGTACCAAGATTATCGCGAAGGATAAAAAAGCACGATCCAAACGCATGGTCTTGAACGGCTTTTCATAGGACGTTTTCGTTTCATCCCCCATTTTCCGAGGCTATAACGATAGGTATATCTCACCTGTGTGCAGACCTAGTAAATTTGAAATTGGACAGATTATGCAATTCATATTACATATTTAACACACTAAAGAAAACAAACAAACAAGTAACACTGGGAATGCTTTTACCTGTTAATTTTACCACCTATTTTACGAGGTAAAAAAATTAGAAATTGCTGAAACATGACTTTTTTGCTTGTTTTTATCGCTCAATGCAAAATCTTGAAAATATATTGCGCTAGATTTTTGAAGATGTTACCACCAAATAGACCTCTTCCGTCAAAAGTGGCCATTGTAAAAACTAAGAATACCTACCGTTGCTTTTTTTTTCTCTCTGAGAATCTTTAGCCTAGACCTGCAGAATTACGTAATCACTCAGATTGATCTCTTTGGTTAAGGTAACAGCTTTTATCCGTCTCAGATATCTTTGGGAAAATATAAAACATACAAATTTTACAGCAATCTTGGTTTTGTAAATGTAAGTATTTAGTCTGACGGAGCCATTAGTTAAAAACTGTTTTTATGGCTTTAGACTTACTGAAATATTCGTAACTTACTGAACAACGCCTAGCTTAGGATTGCTTAGGATTTGAAATTTTGTCACGAAAATTCAAATCTCGTGAAGCTAAACTAGACCTGGAAATTTTTTCTGATGGAACGGCTTACCTGCTTTTCTGTTACTAAAAGCAGATATTCCAACTCACGACCTCCCTTTTAACGCTTTGAAAAAGACGACTGAGAGGCTTCCCTAGCTATCTACACTTGAAATCAACACCAATTGCAAATAATGCCTTTGAACCAAAAGGTAAATTTTTTAGAAATAACATATTGAGTAAAAGTAATGTTTTGACAGCCGGTTATCTGGAACGCATGCGTGGTAATATCTGCATTTCAATTATAAACAACTGGCTGTCAGTTAACCCATTCCCAGTAAAGGCAGGGTCCTTTGTTTTTTCGTTGCTGGTTCCCTTTGCTCCAAGAGGCTTTTCACTGGAGCCTTCTTGGATGAGCCTTTTATAAGGGCTTGGCATATTTCGTCTACCTCGAATCTCTCGGAGTAGTACTATACATTGCGATCACTGCGAGATCAGAGAATCGCTCTTTAGGCATTGTTGACCTAGAGCAGGTCTTGATTCATTTCATTAGTGAAAACGATCGCTCAGCTTCTCAGCTTCTGATCGGTTGGGTGCAGGCAATGACCAGAGGGCGATAGATGCCGTTGGAAAATCATCTTCGTTGCAAACACCAAGTGGAAGCTTCCTGTCTGTTGACCGCCAGAGTGTTTTCGATCTATGTACCTCATTTCCACTAAGGGATTTGAGAAATTGAATATCTTTCTCCCAGAACAGCATGCCTTCTACTTCATCATCCAGCTGCAGTGCCTTTTTCACTATAATCGATTGCACGAGACAAAGCAGATGGCGGGCGTGGCGATCTTTGTCAGAAAATCGATCTTGCATTTGGATGATTAAAGAGTCAAGAAGAGGAATAGCTACAGTCTTCTTGTAATGATCGATTGGACTGGAACTTATATTATAGCTTATAATACTATTTTGGGTATGAAAAAGGGTAGACATGGGCAGCCAGACAAGTCTGAAAACTTCCCAAAGAGGGGCTTGCAACCCCCTCTACCCTTCACCTGGATCCACCTCTGATCATTGAGAATGTATTGAACCAAGAGAGGGGAGAATATGAAAATTAAGGGGGTCAATTCTGACATAAAATTTAAGATGACATTTTATAGAATTATTCGTCGTGCAAAGAGGCATCAGAATCTGAAATTTTCGTGGAAAAAAATCTCGTTAAGTTAAGCCAGATAAAAAATCGTCTTTCTCTAAATTGCTTACCTGTTTTTCTTTTCAGACTTTTTTCTTCTTAGTTTCAGATCTGACTAAAAGTCTTCTCTTTTTAACGCCTGAAAAAGACAGGGCTTCTTATCTCAACTGGCAGCTTAACTTAAATGAAAACCACGTTAAGCTGTTTTCGTCATTAATGGAGCATAAACTAAGTAAACTTACGTTAGAAAGAAGTAATAATTACGATCTTTTAAGTCTTGTGCTAATACAGCTTTATTTATTAAAGGTTAATTTGTTGATAATGGTTAGGTAACGTATCGGACATTGATTTACACAAGTAACAATGAACATTTGAGCATGAGTCACGTTTCCACAGGCGGTTATATTGAAGTTATACACATAGAAGTTCTATGGAGATTTTTTCAACGACTTCCGTTCATTTCTCAAAGACTGTCTCTTTCTTTTGAAGTTTTTCTCCCCCTAATGCTCTCAGCATAGTTAATTGAGTGGAATGGTTATGAAACCCGTCAGATTCCTTTGTTATATGTTTTTGTGGACCTGAAAGTGCACAACGTTCAAAAGAATTCCTATCATTTTGATTGTATTGACCAATAAAAACGTTGCATTAATTTATTCCGTAACAATTTGCCAACAGAAAACAAAGGATTGTGCACTTTCACGGTACTTCCAACATAAACTGCAGCACTGTTGTTTTTATCATTGATGTTTGCCGCTTTTCATAACCAGTCTCCTCTAATAACTATGCTCTCAGAGGTTTTTCATCACAAACTCCGGGACGAGGGGAGAAACACTGGGTTCAAAGAAATTAATATCGGAAAAGTGACATCAAGCAAGAGAGAAAAAACAAGCCTGATTTCCTTGCGAGATTTACAAACCAATGCACTGATACATAGTAGAAGATTATCAGGCCATTATTCATAAATAGCAAAACAAAGGAGTCATAGCATGACTTTTCAAAACATGGAAAAATTTTAACAACCGCAACAAAATATGGCCCTAATTCTTATGCTTAGTGACGATCACGGAATAGTAACTCTCATTTACGTTTCTAATTGTCAAACCTACGTAAACAATTGCAAAACTTATCGAACGAAGGCATTCAAATTAATTTAGTTTGCTTTGTGTTTTAGCTGCAATTTTCTTTCTATTTTGTTTTCAAAATTTCAAAATTCCATGAAAGCTGTACCCTATTTTGATCGGGATTCTTTTAAGGTCCTCCCCCAAATAGCAGCAAATAGTGTTTTAAAAAGATAATAATAAGCAAAATAATCTCATTTGATTAACTAAGGATGGCGGATGTCAAGACAAAGAAAATTAGGGAATGAAATAACACTATGTTCAAAATCATACTCTACAAAGATCGTTACCTGTTTTTCTGCAAAGCTGATTTCAATTCATTAAGTAACGGGCTCACTCAAAATTGGTGAGGTAGGGGTTCAACGTGGGAGGATAATGGCAAAATATTGACTTGAACGCAATGCGGAGAGGTTAATTTTCTTAACAATTATTATTTTCAATCTCGGTGAATCTTGGCGTAACGTAATTGATTTTAGTATATTATGTACACACGAATTGATCTCAACGGAATCAGAAAGAAACCCATTAACAAGGATTAGCCTAATTAACGGTTCAATTCGTGCGAGAAAACATGTGCATGTGGCGGTAAATAGTGCATGCGCAGAAATTAGACTAGCCTGTGGGCAAGTTCTCCATTTGGGCGAGTCGCGAGAATTCCCAAGAGGGCCGCATGCGAAAAGAGACGCGAGGGTGAGGGGTGGGGAAACAGTTTCCCACTTTTCATTTTGGGCAAACTCGCGAACAGTCCAAAATGGCAAACACAACGAACGCGGTCTTTTTAGTATCGTAATATGTTTTCCTGGCGACCCCTTCTCAGCCTACTGGACCTACTGATTTGCATCGAGAAAGGCAAAAAGTCAATAGGTTTATATTCAGCAAAACAACAACTTTGCACGAGCATCACGCTTTTTTGCACATTTTCGATTATTTCTTAACCGTCGTTGCAAGACTGCGATATGAACGTTTCTAACTTCACGCTCCCACTTTATGGAGTAGATAAACACACTGAACACAAACATTTTCTTTTTCTTTTCCTTAACTTAGATACGGTCAGTTTCGGATTCAACCTAACAAAATTTCCGCAACATTTGACAAAATAAATGAAACAGTTTAAAACAGTGCGAATTTTTTTGTGAGATGAGTAGAAGCGTCGTAGCTGAAATGTCATTTTGACTATGATCTATTTACTGCTGTAACTATTTATTTCACGCTGGGTCTGGCCCAGGTTTATAATATTTCAGATCATTGTGTTGTGGCGATACTAGAATTATTAACGAGCGATTGTTAGAGATTTCTGAATCAGTCAAGGATGTGCCTGTATAATTGATTCACCACCTTTTGTCAGCGCTGGTTAAATTGAAATAAATAAGTCTGAGCGCGATGTCATTAAGCTATGTTGCTTTGCTTTCGCTGTACCGATTATTTTGTCCAGGTTTTGTTTATGTCACGTACTACCGTATTTTATAAAGCGAAACCAAAGGCCCACATCACATACATAGCTTAAGAAGCAATTGCTTCATAAAGAAATCAGCACTCAACGTCGCAGGAAACCTTGTTATGGTCGTGAAATTCACATTCCAAAGCGTATTTGGTAATTCTCTCCAAAATCCAAGACACTTCAGTGCGCGAGGTCGCGAGGAGTCACTCGAGCTGTATTCTATCCTTTGATCTGATTGGCCTACATCAAAACAAGAGGTTTTACGTCACGGAAATCGTTTTGCCGCTCGGGTTCGCAGACGCTATTTTTCGGAGGGAGAGAAGCGACGACTGGAAATGCGTCTGCGGTTCGCAGGCTACTCTGCAGCTAAAACAAACGCGAATTGTGTGAACAAGAAGAACCGAAATCACTGTGAATTTGGATCGTTAGTGCAGTTACAAACTAGATATACTGAGTTTCCCCAGGTCGCCGTACAGAACACTTAAAATAACTAATTAAAAAAGAAACGGTGGAAAATTTTCAATGCTTCTATGTTACCTTTATTTCAATGTGTTACTTGCATTAACTGTGCTACATTTGCATTTGTCTACCGATTGAAGCAAATGGAAAGGAGCTGCATTATATGCCTCCATTAACTGAACTTCTTCCTCAAATAAAAAGCGTTTAATCTTAGATTTCTCTCATTTGGTGCACACAGCGCAAGTCAACTCTCGACCTGAAACATATGGACCACACGGCAAATTTCCTCCACATGTGCATTTTTCGCTGAGTGCGAAGAAAGAATCTTTCAGAAACATACTTATTACAATCGGCCTTGAGAAATCTGAACACCGCCATTTTTGTTCTTTATCAACTCCTCGTTCTCGTCGCTGAAGCTACCACGATGGGAAGTTGAATTACTATTGTAATTCGCTCGCCTGCTTCCAGTTACGGCGCTATGCTATTTGTATAGGTAATAGCATGATTTGTAGTGATATTTGGCATAAATACCACAAGTGATATTTCGAAATTGTTATACGAAATTTCACGAGCCTTTAGGCGAGTGAAATTCATTACAACTTCACGCCGATTTAAGTGTGTACCCCAATTTTTGGGGTTATCAAGTATTCATATATTCAGGCTATTGTTCTTGCCATTGTCGATTACCTTCCGAAGAATCCACGAGCGGAATTCCTTTGATTTAGGTGCGATATGTCTCTTTTGTTTTGAATTTTGTTGCTTCATTGACTTTTTAATCCCCATTGTTACATGATGAGTATTAAATTTATCCATTAAAATACTCGGACTTGCCTGTTAAATTTGCTGCAGTCTGTGGGAACGCTTACAAGTCTTTTAAGCATGGCGGACAACTCTGGTTGCATAACATATTTTCGGTCACGCACCGTGTTACAAAGGAAACAAGCCTGATAAATTTGAAGTTGATTAAAGCTTTTAAATGCCTGGTCTCCAATAGTATTTTTTATTAAACACTCTCCTGCCTTGAAAATAATTTGGCGTTTAAAGAATTGCTGCGGAAGTTATTTATTAGAACGTTTTATTCATTCAGTAGCTCTGCAATCAAGAGCGAGCAACTCTTTTCAAAATGTAAACAACGCAAGCGGTGAATGCATTTAACGGGATGACACAGTTTTATTAGAGTGTAATTTCACTTTTTTGAACGTTTTCGCTTGCCTTTCAGTTTTCTTTTGTTGAACAAAACCTTGCGTTTCAGTTACGTGACTGCAGGGCCCGAAATAACCGCGTATTGTCAGTTCACCGATTTGCATGACAACTTGATTCGCGGAGTAGTCGAGTGAGACGGGAAACATCTAAAATCAAAACAAGAGCTGTAATCGACAGATCAAAACTTGCGGAGTTCATAATTCCTCGAAATAATTTTGTAGAAATGCTTGTATAGTTTCATTGCTCTGGAGAAATGAATAACTGCTATGATTGAATGAATGGATAACTCTCGGCCGGATTTTATTAAGCGATAGGCGAGAAAAAATGCTTCAGCGGCTTGCTCTGTACTTCGAAACCTCGGCAAGAAAAAAAATCCAATCGCGGCCCACAGTGGTCGAAATTTCTCGTTCAAGATCTCTTTTTGAAGCTCTCAAAATTTTCCTTTTTGAAAAATACGTGTCCAAGTCGAAGAAGTTTTGCGAAAGACTTAAATCCATAGACTTCTACCGCAATATGTGCGATAATTCTCTGCAGTTTTATTCACACACTTAGAACAAAAGGATACTTATAAAACTTCGCGGCCCTGGGCAGCTTAATTAAGCCATTGTTCAATTCCTTTGAATGCGCTTCTGAGTTTTCCGCCATAAAATCTCACCTTCTTTGAACCGAGTCAAAACGAACACT
Source organism: Porites lobata (assembly GCA_942486035.1). Classification (NCBI taxonomy): domain Eukaryota; kingdom Metazoa; phylum Cnidaria; class Anthozoa; order Scleractinia; family Poritidae; genus Porites; species Porites lobata. The sequence continues at coordinate 2,312,527 of CALNXK010000047.1, read as the reverse complement.
CTCGAAGGGAAAGTTCGGAGGAATAAGTTGAGCCTTCAGGGTACAAAATCCAGCGGTTATGCCCATTTCTGAAAGACACACTTAAATCGGCGTGAAGTTGTAATGTGAGACAATTTTGAAATATCACAAGTGGTATTTATGCCAAATATCACGTACAAATCATGCTATTATTTGTTTATACTACTACCCACAAAAGGATTGTAATTTTCACATGTAGGTATTTCAAATTAAGCTGAAATACCACTAGTTTAAGCCAATCAAATTGCAGAAATTTCTCATGTAGTAGTATAACAGGGGATAAATACATCCAAACCCAAGTCCCGTCCTGAGGCGCAATTCTCGCCGGGAAAATAAACCAACTCGCGAGTCGAAACTGTCGTGCTGGTCTCTCAATGCCAGGAGTGTGGCTAATAAGGGACGAGAACTGATCAGTCGGCTGATCTACAAACCATGTGACCTAGTAGCCATAACTGAAACATGCCTTGATCAGTTAATTGAGAGCTCCGAAATATCTACTAGTTCCTTTCAGGTTCATCGACGCGATCGCACAAGGCACAGAGGTGGAATTCTGCTCGCTTGTAACATTGAGCTGGGTTGTGTAATACGTTTGGATTTTGAGACGGACTGCGAAATATTTTGATGCGAAATCATTATCCCTTTCACAAGGATCAAAATTTCTAGTCGGTGTCTTTTATAGACCGCCATCATCTATAGTTATACCCACTTCTACTGTAATCATTACAGCTGTATGTGGTACTTAAAATTCAGCACCAACCCCTCTATTTTGAGCCTAATGAAACTTCTTGACAACCTTGAGAATTAATTACATATGACATTAAAGGTGATATATAATATCTTGATTTTCAAAGGCAACTTCGGTGATTGGCAACCTAAAATAATAGTCTTTAATAAAGCATGCCAAATAGAATCATTGAGAATCTAAATTCCTGCGAGCGAAAGAAGTAGACTCAAATCATGTCATAAACATACTGATCCAGCTCTGTATCATGGAAAATATCCCCCTTGACCACGGTCTACCCGGTCTGGCCGGGTTCCTTATGCAAGGGCAGCCTCAGATGTCTTCAGCTTTGGGCATACATGTATAATGGCTAGGAAAATTGCCAAAATAAGCAGGTCAAAATTATTATTGTACCTACCTGTATGAGCATGTATAAAGGACTGACGAACATTTGATATACTGCTGGGGGACCTAAAGAATGTTGTTACTATGGAACGCTGATTGTAAAAATCCCTTCATGAGACGACATGGGAATGACTCACATATTACTTTTCCTTAAAAACAATGTTCAAGTATTTTCGCGTTATCTTTCAGCTGATCTTTATTTGTATTACTTGCAAGTTACAGTTGCCTAGACGGCTACAGTCGCCTAGGCGGAAACATTTTAAAACGAGCTGATTACGTGTCAAAATGCTACCTGAACTACTTTTTTCAAATCATCACAGTTTATTTTTTTTAAATCATTTGTTGTTGATTGAAACACACTGTAGAAAGGACAGTCCTTAGATCCTTCACTTGGTGCACACAGCGCAAGTCAACTCTCGACCTTGAACATATGGACCACACGATAATGTGCCACAATGTCCCTCCACCGGGTACAACAATGCACCATTCAGGTTCGCTTTGCTGCCAGGGATATACTCAGCATCTTTGTCAACGCAGATGAAATCTTTCTGACCCTGGTGATTATAATGTTCAGTCATCAGGTACCCATGATACTCCTCGGTCCATTCACTGGGACAGTCGTTCCGTGCTGGTATCATTAGCATCGAACCACGTGACTCGACAAAGCAGACGGCACAAGGTGCGTCGTGATCATGGAGTTTTTCCACACCCATGCTGTACCCTGATTGCCTGCTTTGTATTTGCCGTACTTTGGAGTGCTTGGAAGGCAAAGATAGTTTGCTCCGCCTCCACGGTGAGTATAATGCCCTCCACCTATTCTACCTAATAGGAAGTCAGAGGTAAACATAATATGACCTATTATAAATGCAAATTTGACGTTTGAGAGATCATTTCTGGCTAAGCAATTAAAGGGTTCAAACAAGCTTTGCAGACGCTGTTCAAGTAACGAAAAAAGTACTATAATAATTGTTTACGTTAAAATGCATTAGAATCGGTTCGGAAGTGTCCTGACGCTGTGTTCATGCAGATGGCCTCCAGGCAGTTGATGCTAAGGGGAAAGGCCGGGCTATGGAAGAGGTCCTATGTAACCCTCCCTCACCAGTACAAGTGCCTCTGATCTTAAATCTCTCCCAAGACAAGTGTCGATTCAATCCATTGTTGACCATTTTAGAGCCAGTATACATGACTTTCTGACATGACTATGTTTGTTGAAAGTGGGATGAAAAACAGAAGGAAGTAATGCCGCTAGATCGTCAAATGTACATGCGCATTATGATCCTGCTGAAGAGTCTGTGGTTTCCTTTGATGCACAACCTATATTTTAGGGAAAGTCCATGCCCAAATTGGTCTCCTTTAGGGGTTTAATTCAAAATTTCCGACGAGCATCCCCGCCCCTTTCATATGGGAGTCCCCACCGGGGTCTTCATTTCAAGATATCTGAACAGATTTCACAAATCCCTTTCGAGGATGCTTAACCCAGAACAAGCCACGTCATTAATGGCGTCAACTGAGTAGGATGCAATGGATTCTGCTTTAAATTCGCTAGTGTACATGTGTCTGTATAAATAGGATTATAATCCCGGTACTGTAGTCGAAATGGCAATGCATATAGTCTTGGTCGCCTACCTCCCCGATGTTCTAAAAAGCATAAACGTTTCAGGGGACATTGCATCGAGCACCTCGTAAAGGCCATTAACATTGCGCAAGTGGATGCTATCTCTCAGGGAAAGTGAAGACAGCCAGCAATCTATATCCTCCCTCACGTCTTGCCATTAGTTCTTTAAGGATGGCCCAATGGACAGTTAAAGCGTCAGTGGTGTTCGTCTTATAGAGAGTAAAAAAAGGAGTGTGTGATAGCAGTGACTAACTCTCAGGGTTCGCTTTACCGATATGTTATAGAGGTATCCATTAAGAGAGAGTCGACTGTAATTCTAACCTGATCCAAGTTGACGCAGATCACAGCGACTTCTTTCATGTCATATAATTTTAGTCAAATAAATGAAAGTAAGTTATTCTTAAAATGATCTCTTCGATGCATATGACATACATTTTGACGTAATTTATTAAATGAATAAACAAATATCCACCCTTACCACTGTACACCGTCGTAGCATTTCCAGAGCAGTTGGTCCTTCCCCAGCGAACGTATTTCACCCCAGACAGTCCCTTTCCCTTCTCTCCTTGTGGTCCGGGGGGACCCTGGGGGCCAACACTTCCAGTTTCACCAACATCTCCTGGGGAACATAAAAAGGATGAATGGATCATATTCCACTCATTACATTACATATGAATCTACATGTACAGGACTTCATGGAAAGTACGCGAGTACGCTATTATGTTTACGCTGTGAGCTGTCATCTTGTTTGGCAAATCGACTATGGCATTTTTCACAGACCAATCATGGCGCGTACTTAAATCCTGATACACAGCTGGGGGCCCAGAACAAGGATTTCGGTGCTGTTTCGCAAACGGACTTAATCGGCAGAGTTTAGTTTTGTCAGCGGCGCAGGCTAGTGAGCGGAGCGAACGAGTGAGATTTCTAATAAAATAAAATAAAAAAACGAATAAAAAACAAACAAACAAACCAAAAAAAAAAAAACTAGTGCTTAAAAACTGTACAAAGTACTTTCCAATTTAATTGTTTACTAGACTTTCATGATTCACGTTCATGCCAGCCATTTATTTTAATCTTCCAAAGTGCTAAAATGATAAACTTTGCCGCTACACATTGATCGTTAAACGACTTTCCTTCGCCTTTCGAGAACTATTCATAAAGGTTATTAAGAGAGTAAGGGTGTGCGGTAATACAGGAGTCAAAAGTAATCTGAACTTGTTTATCTACTACAATTTGCCGGGGACAGATGAATGAATTCAGAGAAGGGGGGAAGGTCTAGTTAAAGCAGGTTTCTGTGAGAGGAAACTGAATGGTGGTAGGATCTTTGGCCGGCACTGTATTTCCCCACGAACTATTGTAAGCTAGATAGATAGATAGATAGATAGATAGATAGATAGATAGATAGATAGATAGATAGATAGATAGATAGATAGATAGATAGATAATCTTTATTTATCCACGGTACAAAATTCGTCAGCTTTAAAAATGCCTAATACTAATATAATAAAAATATTTAAATAAAAAAGCTGCTTTCCACGAATGCCGTGCCTTACAGTTCTTTGAGTAGTCGTTTAAATTGCCCAAGGGACTCTGCTTCCCTTAAGTTACAAGGAAGACTGTTCCAGAGAATGGCGCCACTATAGCTGAAGCTGTTTTTGTAATAGTTTGTGCGCGGTAATGGAACATTGAGTTTATTTTCAGAGTCCCTTAGGTTATATGCGACTTCTCGCCTTTCAAATTTAGAACTAAGATAGTTTGGAGCCAACCCGTGCAGAGACCTGTAAACCATCGTAGCTCTTTTGAAATTGTTGCTGGCAAGCTAGGTTTTTCCACCCTAGAAGTTTGAAAAGGTGACCAGCATCTACGTCATAGCTTGAGTAGGTCAAAACACGGGCTGCTCTGTTTTGTAGCTTTTGAACCTTATTCCGTAAGGTTATCCCACAGTTTCCCCAAACAATGTTGCAATAATCAAAGTGTGGCTGTATTAAAGCTTGATATATTAGTTGTAAGGTCGCCTGAGGGACAAGGTGCCTTATTCGTTTTATGGCCCCAATACCAGAAGCGACTTTCTTTGTTACTTTCTCGATATGGCCACTCCAATCAAGTCTGTCATCGATGGTCACTCCAAGTGATTTTGCAGTAGTCACCTGGCTAACTTCAAAATCATTAATTGCAAATGTCGGGGACTCTGTGAGAGTACTTAGCCTCTGCCTAGATCCGATAAGCATAAATTCGGTTTTAGTCATATTTAGAGTAAGTTTGTTTGCTCTCAGCCAATTGTGAACATTTTCTAAATCTTGATTTAGATGCAACTGAATATTGTCTGCATTATCACCTGCGTACGTAAGGTGGGTGTCATCAGCGTACATCCTCGGCTCACAATTTGAAAGACAGTTTGGAAGATCGTTGATGTATAACAGAAATAATAATGGACCTAAAATCATCCCCTGGGGAACACCACAACTTAATAAACAGCTTTGAGAGAGCGATCCGTTGATGGAGCACATTTGAGTACGATTCTCTATTTGTTATGTGCATCTCTATTTGTTATGTGCATGGTTCTACCCTTGCTACATTCCATGCCATATCAGATATTAAATAAGTTTCCCTATTACATCTACAGGATAGGAATATGGGACCTACAGCGTGCCAAGATTATATAAACTGATCATCATATAACAAGGTATTTTTGTGTCAGTTGCGCAGAGTAAACCTCATGCTCAACAACTTATGTTTGGCCAATAATTTATGGTGCACATAATTATGTTATACCTCGCGTAGCATATGCCCGGTTAATCTGCTCTAGGCAGCACAGATCATACCTTTTGGTCCCGGGAGTCCTCGAAGTCCCCGGGGACCCACTCTTCCATCTCTACCGTCCCTACCTGAAGAAAAATAGAACTATGCTAAAACTAAGGAAAAACTTGCAACAAAAACGAGCAACTTGTTTTTCAATATTTCTACAAATCGAGTTGCAAAGCTATGTTGCGCAATTACCTCCTACGTTCAAACCTGTCTTGCAACAAATCAGGCTGATTCGTGGGTGGTAATCTCTTCCTCCAAGAATCCCCTAAGAAGACCGGATAGTAGATTTAATTCTTGTTTTAAGACAAAGTGGCTTCTGACACTTTTTGTAGAATCACTGCACGAAAAATTAGTTTTACCCCAAATTTTCTCAGGGCATTAATAAGATGCAAAAAAGAAGAAATTAAGGGTAAACATGGTAAATATCGCGTGTGCCAATGAATTGATATACAACCCGATGTAGACTAGCATGCCAATGCGGTATTTACCATCTTTGCCACTGATTTCCTCCCAGTTTGTACTTTTTTGCATCATAATTGCGGCGAAAAATTACTACCCTAAGATTTTTAGTACATCCAATAATGCAGCAGATTAATAATTGTTTTCAAAAACTGGAAGACTGATTAAACGTATGCAATCTGCAGCCAACTCACCCGCAGGGCCTGGTTTCCCAGGTGGACCGGGGGGTCCTGGTAACCCATCTCTACCATCTCGACCTGAAATTCAAGCGGCACAACTTACAGGGGTGTGTTAATTGTCAAGTGAGTATATATTCACCCTTTTAGGTGTGCAGTGGCAGATCCAGGTCATCCAGACGTTTTGTTTCCTATGTCTTTAATCAGTATTAAATCTATTGTTATTTCCTTTTTTAAATCCCTTTTTAGGGGAGAGGCGACTGAGGTATTAATGCAGCATTCAAACCTTAATAAAAGGAGAACTGCCACTTGTACGGGGATAGAGTTTGGATGTCACCCTCTTCTACCTAGTCCATAACCCCATACATTAACTCCGGGAACGCGTCCTGTTCGTATTCATGAATTTTTTTCCCTTTAAAATTGAAGAGACTTCGCACTTTGACAACATTTGTTGAACAGAAACTAAGTCTCTGAGTCAAGAAACTTAGAAATTTCATGTAAGTGTAAGTGAAAAGGGAGAAGGCGGTTTGAGATATGGAAACAAGGGCTTACTTTAACAACGTAGTCGAGCCCGCAACGTTAAAAAAGCGACTGCTAGACAGGCGCCAAAAAAGGGCCCAATTTTCAATAATTATGACATTTCGCAATCCATGCCATTCCTCACTGCCCTTGAATGACGAGTCTTACAAGGTTGATGTTTGGTCGCGCACATGTAAGTAATTAATGAGAGACCATTCCGTGATATTTGGATTGCTCGTTTAGCTATCGTATCAAAGCTAAGAGTCCTTTTCGCAAACACTACATTAATCTTGTTTTTATATTGGGTCCATATTGCTTAATAAGGATTCCCGACCGCAAAATATACTCACGAAATGCAGCGTAACTACAGTTCTTGAAAAACTAGATCAGATTTGTGAGAATACTCGTGAATCTTGACAACCAGCGGACAGGTGTTTCGTTGGAGGCATTAGCGTTTCATCAGAAATCTTTTTGCGTCCCATACGCAATCAGTAACATCGCTGAGTGTATATTACACGAGGCGTTCCGACAACAAACATTCAAAAAATACATTCCAGTTACTTGTGAAACGTGCTACTTTTCACAACTTTTTACAAGTACGATTGGGACACCAAAATATTTTAATGGATTGTTCATTTCCGTCCATATCTGTTTTATTTACCTAAAATACCGCACTTTGTTAAACGAAATATACGCAAGGATATTTTTACATTTTACAGTTAAAGCACTGACCTCTTAGTAGTCTTGAGAGACAATTTTTGCCAACATTCCTGTTGCTGTTGTGGCCACGTAAACTATATGAAGAAGACAACCGCAAACACTTTAAAACAGGAAAATAATTATAGGACCAATTTAGTTAATATCATTTAGAACACAGCTACAAAAATTAACTAAACGGTTAGCTTCAGTCTTTCTGGAGCGTTAACTGTCCTTCTTTATGCTCATCGCAATGAGTGTCTCAAATAATCTAAACCTCGTCTATTAATATGATTTTTGTTATTTAGCTTGATTTTATCAATTTTTACAGACTGAAGTAAGCGGGGTGATCTATGTCGAAGCATTTTCATTTTCTTTTATATTGATGGGCTGCATACTTCCACCAGCTTCCCAGGCCGCACTATGAAAGCAGATGCTAGTTTCCGTCCATGCAGTATCGAAAGCCAACACAGGCTATGCGAATAATCTGTCGCATGCAGGTTACGATTATGCATACCTGTCTTCCAACAGCATTACGCGCTCAGCCAAACCTCGCAGATCAGCGAACCTTTCTTCAGCTACGGACCTTTTTTCCCGCATGACTTCGTTTTCATCCGAAATCGCCTGCTTACTAGCAATCAGTTTAGAAGATCTTTCAACCGCGATCACCTCCTCAAGTTGTTTCAAATTGTCAATGCGGCTATTTAACTGCATGAACTTGTGGTAGTTGTAAAGGTAAACAGAGACCTGAGAGGCGATACATGCTATCAAGCATGTCGCGATGGTTATATTCAGTAAAAAACGAAAACGCTTTGACTTGGAAAGCTTTGCCTGGCAAATCACTTTTGCTTCATTTTCCATCTTCCGAAACTATAAGGAGGTATTTCGCCAGGAGCGCACGAAATGGTGCCTATAAAGCAGACTGAAACAAATGGATTAGTTACAAGGCTTTTGAAAACTTTTATGTGTTGATACACGTGACAGAGTGCACGATGTACAGGGTGTGGTTAAGTGTCATCATTCCTTTTTCTAAGACTATTTGTTGTTATTTGAGGCGAAGAATTTTGTTACTTCTACTCTTTGTATTCTTTACTTCTTTTTCGTATCGCGAGTTTTTAGAGCATGCTTAACTTGTGTTAAACTGTTCCCAGCTCGCTACGGGTCAAGAGAACAAAGACTGTACAATCAACATTTCTCCCAACAAGAACGCCTGCATTCGCACGTCTTGTCCTAAACTGCGCGACGCAATATAGTAAAATTTGTAAACTTCGCAATACACGCAATCATTGTCAACTCGCTCGATATAACTTTGTAAACAACTTGATGATCTTGTGACCATAACTTGTCAAACGATTTGTTTGGACAGCGATTGACCTTCCGGAAACGCATACCGCACATGTCCATCAATCAAACGTGCACGTCTGTCAATGCTAACGCATTACTTACTTCAGTCTGAGAATAATTTAAACGCTTTCCCTGTATGACTATTTCTTGCATTTTTAGCAACTTCGCAGGCCTTTTTTTTTTTTTTTCACTTTGAAAATGCCAGCCAAGAAAGTTTTAACGAGTGTAAGGTTAGCAGATGCTTCAAGAAGATACTGGCCTTACCTTTCAAGAATCTCCTATAGGTCTAAGTGATAGAGCATCTGGACTAGTAACCAGAAGATCATAGGTTAGACTAGCACTCTGATTAATTCTTCCGAGCCACCCGTGTCATTGAATGAATAAACATCTTTAAATCAACACCATCACATTCAGTCTATCATTGCGTGTAAGCACACATCGACATTCTAGTCCTAGCAGTACATGTATGCAGGATGTCTGTCACATGAACCTACGTTTAGTGGCCTTAGCTCCCAAGAATCAGCTCCCCTAGCTTAGTGGTAACCAGAGGATTTGGACTAATAACCAGAGGGTCATAGGTTTGATTACTATTGGGAGTGCTAGATTTTTTTTCCTGCGATTCACCTAGGTCATTGACTGATAATTTTCTTTAAAAGTAATTTCCGAGGTCCATACAAAGTAAAGGTACGTAGAGTTCCTTATTTTACGCCGATGACCCGTAACAAATTATAGAGACCTTAATTAAGATCGAGGTTTCCGAGGACCATACAAAGTAAAGGTACGTAGAGTTCCTTATTTTACGCCGATGACCCGTAACAAATTATAGAGACCTTAATTAAGATCGAGGTTTCCGAGGACCATACAAAGTAAAGGTACATATAGTTCCTTATTTTACGCCGATGACTCGTAATAATATAGAGACCTTAATTAAGATCCAGGTTTGGTCACTTTACTGCAGCCGTCAAACCGCGGTTTGCGGTTAACGGTTTTACGTTACCCGTTTGCCCATATTTGGCACTTAAGTTTCGCAGCTCGCGGTTGCCATGTTTGTTTTCATTCAACCACTTACTTCTATTTTAGCTGAGAAATTGTCTTCAACATTACGTTTTTTGAAACAAAAGTTGATAAACCATAAGCAAAAGTCGTATTTCTTCTCAAACATGGGATTGTGATGTTTTAGGATACAAAAAACCTTGCGGTAAATCACTTACCTCTGGAGCGTGGTCTAGCCGTACAAACGTGAACATAAAACCGCAATCCTGACTTATTGACGTTCGCAGTTCGCCGGAAATGGCAAAAAACCTCAATCTTAAGGTCTCTAATAATCGCACTGGAAAGTCTGAGGCCTACGGTGCACTCATACATTTTATTAAATAGACACGAGTGTTTTGCTGGAAAATATATCACTCGTAAAATTCATAAAAACTACATCCGGGACCCAAGTGGTTTATTTTCTATAATCTCACACGTGAGTTTATCGATGACGTAATTTCGGTAATTTCCCTTTATTATTTATCGATGTCTTTTTGTCTACATAATAACAAGAACATTGCACGGCGGCTTGAGGGTATGAATTATATTTTCTCGAGGCAAAAGCAATACTTTACGAAGGAGCGCTTGTTTTGCCACTCAAAAACAAAATTCATACTTCGCGCCACCGTGTAAAATCCTCTATTTACACTCCATGCTCCATAAATCAGCGTTCCATTTTACGGATATTTATATACAAGGAACGGGAAAATATCTGAGCCCGCTGATACTCAGGCTAAGGAACGGAAAGAAGTCGAAACGAGCATCGGAGGTCACACCTGGAAATGAACTCGGAACCTTAGGTAAAGAAGGCCGAGCCCTAGTCAATTGTGCTGATACTGTTTATTCAGGCCATGCGAACCAAGATGACAATCTCTAATAATTAAGTTATGTAATCCAAGACTGATGATGGCTTTATGCAATTCTTTGCTCGGGTTTTAAAGTCATCGTCGATGGCATCCATGGCATGCAAACTGAGCCGGTGCAGCAGAAGTCAGTTTTGGATAAAAGCTCTGGAATAAGACGGGGGTGCTAATTAAGCCACTGTCCCAAAGCCCAAAATAAAACAATAGTGTACCACTACCTAATCAAATAGTAAATTTCAGGAGGGCTCAGTTTCTGAATAATTTCCTACTTAGTTTGGGATAATACGGCTGAGTGAACTCTGTACTAGCCTATCATTTGGCAAGGGAGACTTAGAATTGATATCATATATGTTGTAAGGAAACAGCAAGTTCATGATTAAAAAAGACAATGAAAAGTTCAGCTAATGCTTTCACTTTTACTTTATTATTTTGAACTACTTGCAAGCTTCATTTGTACGTGTCTACAAACTAATACAATTGAAAATGAGCTGCATTATGTGTGTAGACTATCGGAAACACTTCTAATCAACAGCCTTTTTTCTTAATGCTTGTTCGTTAAGCATGATGCAGAAATGCCCAGTCTTTCTTTCACCTGGTACACACAGCGCAAGTCAACTCTCGACCTGAAACATATGGACCACACGGCAAATGGCTTCCACACGTCCCTTCAACAAAGTAGAGCAAGGCACCATTCGTGTTCGCCTGGGTTCCAGGGACGTACTCCGCGTTTCTGTCAATACAGACGAATTCTTTTTGACTCTTGTGGGTGTAATGTTCAGTCATCAGGTACCCATGATACTCCTGGGTCCATCCGGATGGACAATCATTCCGTGCGGGCATCATTAGCATTGAGCCACGTGACTCGACATAGCAGACGGCACAAGCTGCGTTGTGGTCTTGGAGGGTTTTGTCAAAAGGGTTGAACGACAGTTGGTACTCAGTGCCATACATCAATCCTCCGTGCTGAACGCCATCTTTGTACTGATCGTACTTTGGAACCTTTGGAAGGCAAAGATAATTCGCTGCGCCTCCAGAGTGAGTGTAATGCTCTCCACCCATGATTCCTAATTAGAAGTAAAAAATAACCATGATTTCAGAACTAAATTCTCCTTAAAAATTATTTGCGTGGGAATTCGATTTTCACTAGATTATAACTGATTGAGCAAAGGTAGCAAAAGATGTCTGGTAAGTTAATTAACTACAAGAGAAAACATGGAGACATGCAAAACGTAATTTAGATTACTTGGTGCGCGTTCACGGAGAACACATCAGTTTTAAATCCGTTATATAAGCAAACAGAATCGAACTAGCCGATAAAAGCAGTTTATTTATTCATCTAAAACAGCCGGTGATGGCCCCCCAAAAAATGGAATTGAACTCCTCCGCCTTTACAATATATCATGCTCACGCTCTATTGGGTCCAGGTCCTCCAAACTAAAAAGATACTATTCTAAAACAGACTGCCAAATAAATACTAATGTAATCTTAATAAATAATTATATGCATGTCATACAGAATTTCTTACCACTGCCCTATATAGAAACAGATATCAATTTTAAATTAGTAAATCACGCTCGTAAACCAGACATCAAACAAAATTGCTACCTTAGGTATGATAAACTAGTTCGATGAATTAATTAGATTGAAGCTATAGATGAGTAGACGATTAAATATGCAGTCGTCCACCCTTACCACTGTACACCGTCGTAGCATCTCCAGAGCAGTTCGTTTTTCCCCAGCGAACGTATTTCACCCCAGACAGTCCCTTCCCCTTCTCTCCTTTTGGTCCGGGGGGACCCTGAGGGCCAATAGCTCCAGTGCTACCTACTGGTCCTAATAAACACGAAAAAGATGAATAGTTCTTATGCCTAAATCGGGGAGCCAAAATATGAATCTGAGTTACGAACCTTAAGGGATATTTCATAAATATGCATTTCACAGCGTTGATAGCTGGAGGCAAGACAATACTTGAGTAGAATCATTTTAACGCAAAATTAGTTGAGAAAATAATTCATAATTGAAATATATTGGTTTTTCTTTACGAAGATAAACCTTATGAAGAGTGTTGAAAATATGGTTTTCGTTAGAGTTTCTAAAGATTTTCTGAGGGAGCCTGTCACAAGACTTTCCCCGTCAACCAGAAGTGAAGACTTTCCCCTTGTAATACGCCTTGACGCTATAAAATGTGTATTGCTTACTAGTTTCTTTATACTTGTAGAGACAATTGAACTGAAAATTTGGAAAAAACCAGTGCTCAGGAATATAAAATGTGCACTTCCGGTGAACGTGGGTGGCTCAAAAAAGCCTTTGCTTAAGTTCCCTACTAGCTCTGTATAACAACTGATCATACCTTTTGGTCCCGCGCGTCCTCGAGGTCCCTCAGGACCCTCTCTTCCGTCTCTACCGTCCCTTCCTGGAGGAGAAAAGACTCTTGAAGGGTTATTCAGCAGCGAGATATGGTCAAATCCGTTTTGTACACGTGATCGCCTGTGAAGAATGTGACAGGCGATGAAAGAGCGCATGGTCGACTTATAAATCCGATTATAACTCCTCAAAGTCAGGACCGTTTTTCGACGTGTTAAACAACGAATATGATACAGCCGTGACGTTTTCTCTTACAGAACGTGGTAGAAAGCACATCTTAAGTATGAACTAACTAATTTGTTGTTGCAGTTTTTGGTCTATGTAACATCAAATTCAACGCGACAGTCATATGGATCGAGTTGGAAACACATTATTATTATTACTTATTATTACTAGAACTGGCAAAGCTAATTAATCAACCGTTCAATCTGCAATTGAAAAGTAAACTAACCGGCAGGGCCTGATTTCCCAGGTGGACCGGGAGGTCCAGGTAATCCATCTCTTCCATCTCGACCTGAAAATTCAAGCGAAACAAGTATTCAACCTTAGATGCATACAAAGAGACGGATCTAGACCTCACTGCTCAAGGTTTCTGCTCAACAAATTAAGACAAGCACAATGCGTTTGCAGACAACTGCTCTTTAAAGGCGCTGTTTCACCCTATTTGCTATCTCTTTAAAAGCTAGTAGAACGTTTTTCGCAACTATTGAAATCTAAAAATAATGGTCCTGGTTTGTTAATTAAGACTACATTTAGGCATTGAAACTGTTTCGTGTCATTTTTCGGTGCGGATGATAAGGATGGACATGCATGGGCTAATTGACAATTATTCCACGAGTGCGTTTTGGATATGAGAAGGTGGATAGCCAACGAGGCGCGTAGCACAGAGTTGGCTGTAATCATCTCATATCCAACAATCGCGAGTGGAATAATTATTTTATTAAAAACCCCCCACAAATAAAATATCGAGAATTCTTCCAGACTTTATTTGTAAAAACAACGGATTTTCAGCTTAGTTTTCATTTTGAGCAGACGCGTAGAGTTAGTGCAAAGAAGTCCGTGATCAGTTGTTAGAAAACCTTGATTTTCCCATACATTTTCAATTCTGTAATTCGACAGTATCAAAATTACAGAAAATGTATCGGGAAAATCAAGGTTATCTAAAATTGATCACTGACTTCTTTGCACTCCAGATTTAGTGTATTGCTTCAGTTGAACACGTAAGTTGTTCTTTTCAAAGAGAAAGCATCAATATATGAATTCAGGAACAATTAGCTGGCTTTGAATTCCAATACAAATCTTTGAGTTTTCCGCCATCTTACCCTGATTACCCATGATGCAACCATGAGCGTGAACTCCTCTATTCAAGAGAAAGAAAACTGGCAGTGTTTTTCCCGCCTTCTGTCACGCCACTTTCCACCATGCTTTGATCAGGTGCTGTAATGTATCCCGAGCGGGGTACATTGCCTAATATATCACGATCGGGATACATTTGATTTTAGTCAAGGCCATGTGACCAAGAATCAGCCAATGGCTGTCCCTATTTAGTCGAGTGAAAGTCTAGGAATATAACAATGGCTCATATACCATGATAGCTAAGCCAATCAGAGCTCTAGAATTGCATTATCCAATGATTCAGTTTTTAATAAAACAGCAATATCCGCGTTATGTATAGCCCCTTTAATACTAAATATGGCAGCACAAGATGCGAAAAAAAAACAACAGCAACAAAAAGATGTAACTGTTGGGGAATCATGACAGCCTAGCAAAACCGTTTAAGCCTTGGGGCTTTGACCGAGCGACCACTAGATATTCACAGATAACTCCCTACCCAAGTGAAGCATGGAATCCCTTTCCCATGTGCAGGTTATAATAACAGTGAGGGCGGGCTTACCCTTTACGTATACCTTACTCAGCAGAAACCTTTGCGTACTGTCAACTACAATACCAGCAATTTATACGGTGCAATAAGTTGGTTTCTTGTCAAACTGTTACCTGATCTTAAAGCAA